>CM050435.1:8081405-8673905 GCA_027564155.1 Gymnocypris eckloni scoliostomus | reverse complement strand
CAGACTCTGTCCAGACTACTACTCAGAAAATATCCAGACTCTGAGGCACCAAAGAAATGCATTGAAGTGGGTCAACCTTTTGCATTAAAACGGGTCATTCAATCTTTCCGGTACTGCGACGTGAAGCTAGCTAGGCCAATGACTGAGCTGAAAACGCTGCATTGTATCATTATGGGAGAGTGTGCTTTAACATTCCACTGCAGGCATTCTGAGCTTCTTCATCAACTAATAAACACATTATGGAATGACATTACACATATAATGAGATTTCAGTGTGCTAATGATTTCATAATAAGCCGCTGACCGTCATTACTGTTTGTCAACATACCTAATTGCATTTCCCAATTGTCCCTAAATGGACTACCTCCTTAATAGAAATTCAAATGATAATTACTTCAGATTGTAAAGCAATGACTAAGCTAATTACAGGAAGTCATAATGTCTATAACAGGGAAAATGAGGATGTCACAAGGACTTTTCATTACATGCTGCAAACAGCAAGATATAAAAGCCTTTTCCGATAAACAGGTTTCAGAGAGATGGTATCCATCCTCAAAAACTGTCCAAAGACCTGTGGTGGCTTCACAGAAATGACATTTTTCCCTTCTATTGTCATTTTGTTGAAGACTATTGTTAAGAACACTAGCAGTGCTTTATCTGGCCTTACCCCGTTCAATCTGACCTGGGCTCTAGGAAAGCTAGAAGGCGGAGAGGTCTGACATTTTGATGAGAGAGCAAGAAAGAAAGAAAAGAATCTGCAAGCGAGGTCCAAATTTAAAGAGACCAAAAAAAATGTAATTCTGAAAGTAAAAAAAAATGGCGTAAAAATGAATATACCACTGTATGTAAGATTTTTTATTTGTATTTTAAATAAGTATTTTATGCTTATCAAGGCTGCATGCATTTGATAAAAAACTGTAATATTATTACAACTTAAAATAATGGTTTTCTATTTTAATATATTTAAAATACAATTGATTCCTTTCATCGACTATTACTAGTGTCTTTAGTACACCATGATCTTTCAGAAATCATTCTGATATGATGATTTAATATAAATGTTGGAAACAGTTGTGCTGCTCTTTATTTATTAGGGCCCAAGCAAGAAAGGCGAAGGGCCCTATTGTTTTCCTTAGGATTCTTTTTTTTTTTTTGACTATCTATCAACATTTTTGGGGGGCTTAACATGGTCAAAAACTCTGGAATATTTGCACACACATTGGAACCCGCGGCAGTTAGGACGCCGCAGAGGCTGGGACCCAGGCGTGGCATAGAGGCTCTACGGCGCCCCCTGGAACACCATCAGAAAACTTGATGTGTGGCTCACACATACTTGCACGTATTCATATGAAACTCGGTACACATATAGATCTCATCGAGCCGAACAACTTTTGTGCTGCATGTCATAGGCTCCGCCCAACAGGAAGTCGGCTATTCTATTGTTTTCCTTAGGATTATTATTTTTGTCCATGGTCAAAAACTCTTGAAAATTTGCACACTCATTGGAACCTCGGCTGGGACCTGGGCGTGGAACAGAGGCTCTTAAAACCTTATAAAAATACATATTTCAGTGACATTAGAATGAGCAGATGATGACCAATATTTCATTATTGAAAAAAGCTTGTTTTCAAAGGAAAAATAGAACTGTATGCACAAATGTCTGTACAGGTCTAAATGTTTGAGCAGCACATCAATGAATCTTTGAATTTATACTTGCAATGCCTGTGGACTGAAAGAAAACAGCACTTGAACCCCAGGCTGTTGAGTGAACGTCATCTGTATTTTGCTGTCATCTCTCAAGCCGAGTGTCTAAATCCTCCAATCATGCCCCGGTAGGCAGCGGGTCACCATGGTTACACAGTTCAGTGAAACTGATCATCGTCGGCCCTCCACTCCTGCGTGACCTTTCTCTCTTTTTACTCTCTTTTTGCTTCTTGCACACTTCCAACATGTGCCGCCAAACAAATAACTCGCTATACATGATTTATGTACGAACACATCTTCATTAAGCCAGTCAAAGTCAAGCCACACTAATTAAAACAGAGATTTGGTTTCTAACTGCCAATCAATTACTGTCTAGTTATGTGGGCCATTACCTGCATTGAATGTACAGTATCTGAAATGTTTTTGTTAATTAACAGATTTGTATTTTTCTATCACTGCAAATGTTGGAAGCTAAGAAAAAAAGCAATGGTGTCAGCAGGATCATCTTGTTGAAAAGGTTTATTTTGGAATAATGGCATAATACCATATAAATTAATAAATAAATGGAAATAAAAGATGGATTCTAGATGAAATTTTTGTTATTTTTAGAAGAAAGATATCCTGAAATGCTATGAGAGACACGAAACCAACACAATGTAGGAGATTCAAGAACAACAGTCAATTATACAGTTTAGTGGTTATTTGAAAATATGTCTGCGAATTGCTGCATTTGACCAACTAAAGTAATTTTAGTAAATAAACTAATAAATAATAATAATAAATGCTAGCCTTACTACGTGTTTCACTAGTTAGCTTTACTATGTGATCTAAATTAACCTTCATTTGACAAAAACATTCTCTGCTTAGAAACGAATGGCACCTGTTGGCGCCAATAACCTTGTGGGTACCCGACATATAACACCATTGTGCTTCGGGCGTCCCAAGTTTGAGTCCTGCCTTGCAGACCTTTCTCGATCCTGTCCACCCGCCGATTCCTGTCTAAATTATGCCACGAAGTTCTCATTGATGTGCCTGTAAATTATTAGCTTCACCTGCGTGTAAAGTGTAATGTAATGAATCGCTCTCGCAACAGTTTTCAACAGGAAGAAATCATCCAGCCACCCCCAAAAAACTTTTTCAAATTTGGGCCATAAATCAGCGCAGCCAAAAACAAGTCAAGCTCTGTGCGTTCATCAGAGTGTTAATTCTGTCAGATAGAAATAAATAATGATTTATCACCAAGGCCTCCCAGCTTCTGCTGCCCCCTCATTGTCTCTCTCTCTCTCTCTCTCTCTCTCTCTCTCTCTCTCTCTCTATCTTCTCGCTGTAACGACGGGGAAGCATGACGCCGTCCCCTCGGCCCCTTAAGTCACATGTGTGAGTTTGTAATGGAAAGATAAGAGGGCAGCGATGCATCCAGGGAATACGTGTTCTTTTCAGGCTTCATCGGCTATGTGACTGGTTTAATAGGATGGAGAAGAGGTTGATTGTGCTTGAAACACATGAGCATGGCTTGATAACACTGGTTTAGGACAGGGAATATGTACTAGTTAGTATGTTACTCGAGGGAGGGATACCACAGTCGCTGGTGTAACGCTAGAGCAAATTAGCAAATGTCTAATTTCACGGAAAGAAAATCTGAATTCTGTTTATTCTACATTTACATGCTGTATAATCATTAAACATTTATTTACAGTGCGCAACCTTTTGCACATCAATGCACAAATAGACTACGCAAATTATGATGCACTACATAGATTACTAATTATCTGTGTTTATTTTATAATCAGTGACAAGCCGATGTATTTCCTGTAGGGGTGACCCCGAATACTCGACGATTTGATGCTTTGATAGGAGGAGCCTGATTCAAATCCCAATCGCACAGTCAAATATACGAGGGTGTTATGATCAGGCCATTTTGGCTATATAGGGGTGCTCAAATGTCTGATTTCACACAGAACTATTGGTTTTCTCCAAATTTCACTTTCCATTATCTGTGACCAAAAGAGGATCTTGGTGGCAGGGATTTAAATCTTTAACAAGACTCAAATTGACAGAGGCATGTGAAAGACTGGATTTTTTTGATTAGGTAGGGTACAACTTACCGATTTCAAAATATTTCAACTGGTTTATGTGTAGGCTATATCGTGTAAATATGATTTATCTCGTATAAGATGCATTTGACTTATGCTGCAGTAAAGTGCTTCATTGTAGTATAGGGTGATTACCTCTTCAGCGCGCAGCGTGAGCAGGACAAACAACAATGATAGCAGAATATTAATAACAATGACTGGGACTGTCATATACATAAATAACGAGAGCACTATTATAATAAAACGCTAAAGTTTTAGAGTTTAGCTGCCGTGTTTCTGCACATTGTTGCGTGAAGAACACGTCCACAAAAGGAGTTCATTCAGAGCCGTGCAGACATGTTCACTTATGCATTCGGGGCATTTTGTGCACATAGCCTATAAGTCGTAATATAACGTTATGTTGTATTAATAACGATTGATGAGTTAAATCCCATTGATTAAAAACCTGCTATCAAAAGTGTCATTCTACTGGTCATCTTCAGCGAACGCTGCTCAAAACAGAAATAGGTCATATACATACCATTATAATGAGAGCACTATTGTAAAAAACAAAAAGTGAATTATTAGGGTTTGACTGACGTTTAATGTTAACTATCTTTTAATCAAAATATTAAACTTTATTTACCCTGCTTCTATCTGCGAGTCGTCCATTATACATGTTCCCTGTGTGTTAACATCAGTAATTACACTGAATAAAATTACACTGGTTTTTGGACTCGCCCGGACCCCCCCCCCAATACAGTAAAACTGCACATTTTAGAGTGGCCTTTTATTGTGTCTAATCAGCATCTTGATAAGCCACACCTGTGAGGTGGATGGATTATCTCGGCAAAGGAGATGTGCTCACTAACACAGATTTAGACAGATTTGTGAACAATATTTGAGAGAAATAGGCCTTTTGCGTGTATAGAAAAGTCTCAGATCTCAGAGTTCAGCTCATGAAAAATGGGGGCAAAAACAAAAGTTTTGCTTTTATAATTTTGTTCAGTGTTTGACTGTGTCTGACTTGACTCTTGGTAATGTATTTTGACCTCACCCCCAAACATATATTTCGACTATCAGTCGAATATCTGCAAGATTAGAAAATTCCGATTCGACTATGAAAATCCTTAGTCGGGGACACCCCTAATTTCCAGTAAACTTTCTTTTTTTAGTGGAACACTTACAAATAAAGATATATAAAAAATAAAATAAAGGTCAGTGTCAATGTGGCCAATGTTGTTTTGGACCCCACTGACTTTCAACGTATATATATAAAAAAAATGCCATTCGTTCTTTTGTCTTTAACTGACCATAAGCAGCTCTGTCAAGAGTAACCAGAGTAAAAAGAGAAAGAGAGGGAGGAATGACAGTGGCAGTGAGACGGAGAGAAAACAGCAAGACAGAGAAGCACTTGAGAGAGAGAGAGTGATGGGAAAACTGTCATGGTTCCAAGACCAAACAAAGCCCTCTCACAGCTGAGACACTACAAAATGGAGATGCACACATCAGTCTGATTCCTCTTAACGTTTACAATCCCAGTTTCATCACATCACATGAGGAAGGCTGCCATTCACATGAAAGACATCTGAACTGACAGGAAAACTGCAGAAATAATAACCTCAAGGTCTGCTTTTCAGTCTGCAAGTGTTTAGACACTTACTCAACATTTAAACCAGTTGTACTATTCCTAAATAAAAATAAATAAATAAAAGCTGATTAGCTGGTTTCTAAGTGTTGCTGGTCCTAGAGGGCTTTTGGTCACTGGAAGACCAGCAAGACCATCTTAAACCAACTTATTTAAGCATTTTTCCCCATGTATGAGAATTAGGTACATTACAAACATAAATACAAAAATACAAAAATTAATATAAAATAAACAAATCTAAATATTATATAAATATTTATTTAATATAATTTTTTCTTATTGACAAGCTGTATTTTCTAAGTCAATTAGGGTGACAACTAAATAAATATACAAATTACAATACATGTTAAAAATGCATCTTTATTTACATTACCATGCAAAAATATGGAGTCTGGTTGATTTTATTTTTATTGAACTCTCTCATGTTCACCAATGCTGCATTTATCTGATTAAAAGTAAAGTAAAAACAGCAATGTTGTGAAACATTAGAACTGTTTAATATTTAAATACATTGTAAATGTATTCCTAATAATGACCAAGCTAATTGGAAAGTTTGATACTTTTTTCAGGATTTGATAAACACATTTTATTTTCAATATGTATCTTTTTAATATCTTATGGCTTTGCTGTCAATTTTGATCAATTTAATATGCCCTTGATGAATGTATTGTCACTCTACTGAAAAATTTACAAGTTAGTAGTGTTGCTACTTCGTTATTCCCCAATGCTATAGTTGGGTTGCGAAAAGTTTCACAGTTTTTCTCCTCAGGTGGGAAGAGAGAAGGCCCTGTGTGAAAGCATTAGTCAAAATGTTCATCATTTGAAAATAATGAAACAGTCAGAGAATGCCATCTCCGTCAGATGTTTCACATAAAAACCCAACACACACAGGCAGGGTTGCTTGTTGCAGAAATTAATTATGTAACAAATAATGTAAACTTGCAATTGTACTTGCAATGTCATTTTGCATTTGAAACACTATGCTGTAAATTATGCCTGTGCTAAAGGAAGATGCTGCATTGGCAATGTTCACTTGCTGACAAAACGAATCCTCAACACAATAGTAGAGATAAAATATCTACAGTAAAGGCTTTAAAAGAGTCTCACAGTGACCACGCTCATTCCCATTCCATCGGAGTTAAACTACAGTGGATTAGTCAGGATTGTACTGGCAGCTCTTCATTGATCCCACTGTTAATCTGACAGATAGATGATAACCAGGCCTGCACTGCTGTAGGGGTCACATCTCCACAGATATCCACAGCATAACTTCTCACAGGACAAACTACATGAATATATGTGTGTGTAGGTTATATTATATGTAGATATAACTAGGCCAGCATTTCTGCCAAAGCTCAGCAGATTTCTGCAAAATCAGAACTCCCATCATTCACAGTGTTCCTCCTCTTGCCTGTTTGTTTATACGTTTTTTCCTCATTATAATTGCATTTTGAATAAATGTTGTTTATTAAACTAGTTCCCTATCAGTCGGTCACTCTCGACGTCACGTCCGGAGGACCGAATTGGGATATCGCTTAGAGAGACCAATCCACTTCGAGTGTAAACTAAACGAGCCAATGCACATTGGCATGCGATTGTGCATCCAGCTGCCGCTGATCACAGCGTGAGCATAAATAGGCAGCAGGTGCAGCGCATATTCAGCTTTTCGCCGGAGCCGGCGGTTACATCGTTCTGCTCCTGACTTCTGCTGAACGAGTGAATTCAACGAGTTGAGCACGCCGGAAAGACTCTCGTGCTGGTGGTACGGCCCCACAGCGGTGGTGGTTCTTCCCATGTCGAGTGGACTGCACACATCAGGCTGCACTACCCCTGTTTGTGTTGCAAATGACCATCTCCCTGTTTGCTTCAGCATGTTAAAAGAGTTTTTCCTAAAAGAGCATTCACGGGTGCGTCTTTTAAAGACGATGTTGCATCTGGCAACTTGCGCCTTTTATAAAGACGAGTTGGGTTTTGCTTCAGACAACGTGTCACCCGTGCGTTTCTGGATGCGGTCGTTGCCTGGCGCTGGGTGAATGGTCTCGCTGCCTCACGTGCCTGGGGCAGCACGCTGAGGTGGCGTTCGTGGATGAGTCATCTTCTCACTGTGGATGCTCATCTCGGAGTTGCGGCCAGGCTCGCGTTACCTCGACAAAGGCGGAGCTGTTGCCTCCGTCTCGATCTAGTTCTCGCCCTGGCTGCAGACAGGCGAGGTCTACTTCAGGCGGTAGCACGGCTGGTCTGAGGACTACAGTGGTGGCAAACCCTCAGGGACCATCGCTCCTCTTGCGCTCCGCAACCAGTTGAGCTGCCAATGGAACGTGCTGGGCCCTCTAAATGGAGCGTACCAGCAGTATCCTTGGTGCTCCTCCCGACGACCAGATGTCGATCGCTGCATCGGAGGGTGAGCCGGAGCTTCTGGGGAGGAAGATTCGGCTGCGTTGCCGCTCCGGCGGTAGCAATGCCTGAGTCGGATCTGGAAGTGACGGCTATGCTTTCCCGGGCCACCGGAAGGGTAGGGCTCGAGTGGAGAAAGCCACCGTGTCCCGAACCCTCGAGGTTGGACGACTGGTTTCTCGGGGTAGCGTGTGCTGGTTCTCAGCGCCCTGCCCCGGGTGCCTCTCTCCCGGACGTGCATGAGGGGCTTACAGGTCGTGGACGGCACCTTTACTGCCAGAAACCGACCTGCTAACTCCTCCTCCCTCACCACCCTCGGTGGTGCAGCTAGGGTTACGGGGGTTCCCCGTGTGGCGGTCAGTTGCGATGCAAGTGTGTCCCTATACTGTCTCCACCCGGCAGGGCAAACCGTGCCTCCTCTTCCGGGCCTGTAGGTACTGCCTGGTCTCATCCGGGCGAGGCTTATGTGGCCTGTGGAGAGGCTGCCTCCACCTAATGCTACGGCGTTACTGCAGGTTCTTTTCAGGCTAAAAGCACTGAGGGACATGCACGGGGTGGTTACGATCCGGAAGTTCTGAGAAGAGCTCCGTCACACCGCACCTGACCTCGCGCCCAGCGACGGCAGAAGGTTATGGCACGGTCTCTGGGTCGTGCGATGTCCACACTTGTGGTCCAGGAGCGCCACCTCTGGCTGTGTCTGGTTGACATAGGGACCGACAAAGTCGGTTCCTCAAGGTTCCTGTATCCCAGACTGGCCTCTTCGGCGACGCAGCCGTAACCTGGCCCAGCAGTTCCCGGCTGCACGGGAGCAGACTGAGGCGATCTAACACTTCCTGCCTCGGCGGGCAGCTGCTGCCTCCACCCGTCCGCCGGTTGCAGCGCCCGCCGAGGGCGGCCCCTGCATCCACCCTGCTCCCGCACCGCATCCGCAGCAGCCTCAAAAGCGGTGCCGTGGAGCTAGGTGTAGGGCAGGCCGCCCGCCCGTCCTGGCCCCCGCCTACTGGCGGTAAGCAGAGGAGCAAGAGGCCTCGGACGGGCGACCCAGAGAGAGAGGAACTGCTCGGAGAGGTAAGTGCATCTCTCCCTCCCCGGAGGAGGGCCGGGTGGATAATCTGTTTTTCAAAAATCTCGACAGGAAGCGGTTGTTTCTGTCTCTGGGTCCCAAGAGGGCTTGGAGAGTCATGGACGAATCAACTTGAACCACACTCATCCTCCCTCTCGCCAGCAGGCAGCAGTGGGCGGTTCGAGAGCGCCATCAAAGGCTACTCACGCACCCTCTGCCAAATTATGGAAGCAGGTAAGCGTGCACCGCACACTCAGACCCCTCCACGGTCCGCCACGGGCCAGGTCCCTGCATTCCACCTCGCTGCCCTACTGCGGGTGCGCCGGTGGTCCCGATGGTCCCGCTTGTATGGTGTCTGGGTGCCGGGAGCTGCCCAGCCGCCTCGCTGGCTCCTGAGGACCATCTGACTCGGCTATGCGATTCAGTTCGCCGGTGTCCTCCCAAGTTCAGGGCATCCACCTCACAGCAGTGAAGGCAGCCGATGCCCATGACTTGTGAGAGGAATCTCTGTCCTACTGGCGAAGGACGTGATGGTACCGGTCCCTCCAGCCGATATGAAGGCAGGGTTTTTCAGCCCTTACTTCATTGTGCCCAAGAAAAGCGGTGGGTTACGACCAATCTTGGGTCTCGCATCTTGATGCTCAAGATGCTCATGCAGAACCGCGTCTTCGGATGCATCCGTCCCCAAGTTCGGTCTGCAGCATTGACCTGAAGACCCGTACTTCCATGTGTCGATCCTTCCGTGCCACAGGCCATTCCTGCGGTTTGCGTCAAGGACGAGCATATCAGTACAGGTCCTGCCCTTCGGGCTGTCCCTATCGCCCGTGTCTTCACGAAAGTAGCGGAGGCAGCCCTTGTTCCCTTGAGAGATCAGGGCGTGCGCATTCTCAACTACCTCGACGACTGGCTCATACTGGCTCAGTCTCAGGATCAGTTATGCGAACACAGGGATTGGTGCTCGCACCTCAGCCAGTTGGGCCTTCGGGTCAACTGGGAAAAGAGCAAACTCTTGCCGATGCAGAGGATCTCTTTTCTCGGTATGGAGTTTGATTCGGTCAATCAGACAGCGCCCACGCAGGAACGCGCTCAGTCGGTGTTGAACTGCTTGAATACATTCAAGAACAGGACGCGGCACCACTGAAACAGTTTCAGAGGCTCCTGGGGCATATGGCGGCTGCGGCGGTGGTCACGCCGCTGGGGCTGCTCCATATGAGACCGCTTCAACACTGGCTCCATGGCCGAGTCCCGAGGTGGCCGTGGCAGAGCGGCACGCTGAGGGTCCAAGTCACTCCAGCCTGCCGCCAAACCTTCACCCCGTGGTCAGACCTTTCATTCCTTCGGGCAGGAGTGCCCCCGGAACAGGTCTCCAGGCATGCTGTGGTTTACACAGACGCCTCCGCCAAGGGCTGGGGGGCCACGTTCAACGGGCATGCAGTGTCAGGGGTTTGGACGGGTCCCCAACTGCACTGGCACATCAACTGCCTAGAGTTGCTGGCAGTACACCTGGCCTTGAACCGTCTCAAGAGACGCTCACGAGGCGAGCATGTACTAGTCCGTACGGACAACACGGCGACCGTTGCGTACATCAACCGACAAGGTGGTCTACGCCCCGTCGCATGTCACAACTCGCCCGCCACCTCCTCTGGAGTCGGAAGCATCTGAGGTCGCCGCGCCATTCATATCCCGGGCTTGCTCAACCGGACAGCCGACGAGCTGTCACGAGCTGCGCTCCCCGGAGAATGGAGACTCCATCCCCAGACGGTCCAGCTGATTTGGCGACGTTTTGGACTCGCACAGGTAGACCTGTTCGCGTCCCTAGAGACGTCACATTGCCAGTTGTTCTACTCCTGACCGATGGAACACTGCACGGACGCACTGGCACACAGCTGGGGGGCCTTCGCAAATATGCATTTCCCCCAGTGAGCCTTCTCGCACAGACTCTGTGCAAGGTCAGAGAGGAAGAGGAGCAGATCCTGCTCGTGGCACCATACTGGCCTACCAGGACTTGGTTCCCAGAGCTGATGCTCCTCGTGACAGCCCTCCTGGCAGATTCCTCTGAGGAAGGATCTACTGACTCAGAGACGGGCACCTTATGGCACCCGCGTCCAGACCTCTGGAAACTTCATGTCTGGTCCCTAGACGGGACGCGGAGGTTCTAGGTGACAAAAAAAAAAAAAAAAAAAAGAGGTAGTTGACACCATCACTTGGCGAGAGCACCGTCTGAGACACGCTTACGCCTTGAAGTGGAACCTGTTCGTAATGGTGCTCTTCTCACAGAGAAGACCCCGGAGATGCCCGATCAGAGTCGTGCTATCCTTCTTGCAGCAAGGGTTGAGCGAAGGCTGTCTCCCTCCACCCTCAAGGTCTCACGTGGCGCGATTGCTGCCAACCACGACCCTGTGGAAGGGAAGTCGGTGGGGAAGCATGACTGGGTCGTCAGGTTCCTTAGGGGGGCTAGAAGGCTGAATCCTCCACGCCCCCCCTCTATACCCTCTTGGGACCTGTCCTTAGTGCTTAGAGCACTACAACAGGGCCCGTTTGAGCCCTTGCAGACAGTCGAGCCCAAGTTTCTTTCAATGAAAACTCTGCTCCTGCTTGCACTGGCCTCCATCAAGAGGGTTGGGGACCTGCACGCATTTTCGGTCGACGATTCGTGCCTACAGTTTGGACCGGGCGGATTCCCAGATAATCCTGAGGCCCGGCCCGACTATGTGCCCAAGGTTCCCACTACTCCATTTAGAGCCAAGTGGTGAGCCTGCAAGCGCTGCCCCCGGAGGAGGCAGACCCAGCCCTGGCTTTGCTTTGTCCCGTCCGAGCATTAAGACATTACGTTGACAGGACGCAAAGCTTCAGGACCTCAGACCAGCTCTTTGTCTGTCACGGAGGCCGGCAGAAAGGGAATGCCGTCTCCAAGCAGAGGATGGCCCACTGGATAGTGGATGCCATCACCCTGGCTTATCAGGCACAGGGTGTGCCTTGCCCGTTCAGGTTGAGAGCTCACTCTACGAGAAGTGTAGCGTCCTCCTGGGCGCTGGCTCGTGGCGCCTCACTGACAGATATTGTAGAGCTGCGGGCTGGGCGACCCCTAACACATTCGCTAGATTCTATAGCCTTCGTGTGGAACCGGTTTCCTCCTGTGTTCTCACCTCAAACGGGTAGAAGCACTGAGGGGCCCCGGTTTTGGGTCGGCTTGCTAAAAACTGCTCCAGAGAGTCCACTGTAGACCCTGTCGAGCTCCTCCATCCCTCGGCAGCTGGACGTGGCGGAGCGTCCGGCGCCAGGCCCTCACTCGATGAATCCTTGAGAACCGGTAGAGGGCTGGGTTCCATATGTAGAGACCGTTCGGATCCCATATGTGTATTTCCACGGTTAGCCTTAGAGCCCGTGTTTCCCGGCAGACTTCCTGCTACTCCAAGAGGTTACAATCACCTCCAATCTTCCATATGCATCTGACTATTGTCCATATGTGTAACTGCCTCTGAACCTCCCTCGGGAAGGTAAGGGCTTCCAGCGTCCTCTGTTCTGAGCTGAACGGGTACGTTTTCCCAGTGTTATCCAGTCCTACTGAGTGGGTAGTGCCATAGCAACAGTAACGGATCTTCCTATGGGGGCCCTAACCTGCGCCAGAAAATAACGGCACAGGAGGCCTCCACGGGACACTGGAAGGGGCAGTATCCGTGGCCTTTGGTAGGGATCCCACGTCGGTCCTCCGGCGTGACGCCGAGAGTGACCGACTGATAGGGAACGCCTCGGTTACGTATGTAACCCTCGTTCCCTGAAGGAGGGAACGGAGGCGTCCACGCCCCGCCGCCACGGCTCCTGTACCACCGCTGAGCGGCCGGGTCCCCGGCTCGGCTCCTCAGCGAAAACCTGAATATGCGCTGCACCTGCTGCCTATTTATGCTCACGCTGTGATCAGCGGCAGCTGGATAATCGCATGCCAATGTGCATTGGCTCGTTTAGTTTACACTCAAGTGGATTGGTCTCTAAGCGATATCCCACGTCGGTCCTCCGACGTGACGTCTCCGTTCCCTCCTTCAGGGAACGAGGGTTACATACGTAACCGAGACGATTTGCATACCCTGAAGGAAATACCCATGCTTGCAAGGCAGCAAAAGAACAGTGTAAAAGTTTTGGGTTAATGATAGTTAGGAAAGTTAGAAATTCAAATAAGGATAGAGGGAGAGATAGAGAGATTGATAGAAATATGATATTCATGGCAGACTGGGGATCATATACATACTTTTTGGTTTATTTTTTAAACTCAATTTATATAGGCATACACCCTTGGCTGCAAACAAACAAGAACAAGAAGATGTGTGTGTGTGTGTGTGTGTGTGTGTGTGTGTGTGTGTGTGTGTGTGTGTGTGTGTGTGTGTGTGTGTGTGTGTGTGTGTGTGTGTGTGTGCGTGTGTGTGTAGATAGATACATATTTTTAATTCAGTTCACTTGTTTGTCCAAGAGCTGAAACAAAACTGCAATAAAAACAAAACTGATACTGCATTTTATTTTGGAGGATAAGATGAATACATTTATCCTACTTTCAAACTAAGGTACAAAACCACTTGTGTAACTGGACTTGTCAGTCAAAACCATCCAGTTCCTGAAATTTAGGAGATCGGAGACATTTACTGTATGTTGTTCTGTTTGCTAACATATATTTTTTTTTTTATATCTCTCTTACTGTAGTTACCCATTGACCAGTGAAAGTACAATTCTGTTGTTTTGTGTATTTCCTGTGTTGATCCTCTTAGTGTTGTGGCGTGTAAAATGAGGCCACATTATGCTAAATCTCTTTGGTGAATACAAAATCCTGTGAAAACACGGTGAGAATTATGGAGATATAAAAGTAATCCAAATGATTTCTCTTTAAACCAATTTGCTACAGCGGTCATACCTGGTAGACAGAAACGTACTGCTAAAGCTCTTAAATGAAATCTCATTGAATTCGGAGATGTAGCTGTAAAGGGAGCATTTACTTAATTAGCCTGTAAGAGAATAACGCTTATGTATGTAACCGTGTGCTTGAGAGCTAGACTGAACTGGGAGAGATAATGCGATAATATGACAGCGATAAAAACACAACACTTTAAAGTTGTATCTGTGCCTGGCCCACATATATCCCACTCACATGATGAGAGCAAATGCACACATGAACATGCACACGTTCCACCGCCTACACATAAACACACACACAGACAAGCAGCAGGGAAAGTAAACAAGCCCCTTCTGCTCCTTCTAGTACCTCTACTTTAAAGAGTACATCTGCTTGGTTTCATACTCGTATTTGACCCACATCCAGTTTCAAAGTAGAAAAAGGCATGAAAACATTTTCCGAGCCAGGAAACTACTTCCACTCTCCTGGCTAGGCTTTCTAGACACAGACAGAATGGGGACAGTTTAATTTGATGTATGGTGATACAATCACTCCTTCTCAGCAGAGCAGAAAGAAAGGTTATGAGGAAAAATGATAACGCTTTATTTTACAATGCCCTAATTACCACAAAATAACTACACAATTATCCTGGGGCCGCTCACCGGAGGTCACTTTGTGCCTGGAGCCATGGAGCAAAAAGAGACTACAATAATTACAATGCAAACCTGAGAAAACACCTTCGCCTCCGTATTATAGTTAACAAATTCTCTTGAAGCAAAGCTTTTCTTCTGCTTAGCTGACATGGTGTCGCATTTGCACATTTCACAGATGTCTAAACCAAAGAGGGAGTTGGGAGAAAATATGAATTGGAGGGAGATGGTGTAATATCTGTGGCACCTGGTGCTTTTCAAAAGTGCCACTGCTGTTTTTATTTTTTGTGTTTGTTTTTTTACAGATCACACTTATCTATTGCAAAATATGTACTAAAAATATAAAATGTTGTACATATCTTGGCAGTTTGGAAATGAAATGTCCAGTGAGTGACCCTAAGATTAATGCTTTATAAAAAAAAAAAAAAGCATTAGCTGAAGAAACCCTTTACTTCTACAAACCTTTGAGCTCTTTTATCATGTTTCATATAGGAATCATACCTGATCGCATTTCAAGTGCTGCACTGGGTGAGTAACAAGCAAGTTTACTGTAAGAAAAGCCACACATACGGAGCTGGTTATGTAACACAAAAGTCAAAATTTACTAGTTTGTAAACTATGGTAAAATTGTTCTGAGATCATAACATAGTATTGTGCAAGAAACTGCATGAAAACATGTCACTGGGAATCAACAGTCTTCCCCTTTAATAATAATTTATATAAAAATGAATAAAAGTTTTAATGCCACTAGTTTTTAATTCAGCTTAAAACTGCAGTGAAATGTATCTATAGATATGTTTTTGTGGCAAATGCATGCTCTTCCAATAAGCCTATGTTGGATTTTACACACTTCACACTCAGTGAAGAATGGTGTCTGGGGGACATTTGAAGATTAGAGCCTCCTGACCAATGAGAATCAATCTTAACTACATTTAAATTAATGTTATCTGCTATTTGGATGGATGGAAGGGTTGGATGGATGGATGGATGGATGGATGGATGGATGGATGGTTACTGCAATATGTAGTAGCCAGTGTGTTCGCAGAGCATTGTGAAATGCCATCTGAGGACAAAATGACTGCAAACTCCCAGTCTCCCGGCTCACACTGAGAGGTCTCCAACACCTCAAATCATGCAGTAATTTATTTCTGCCTTCTCTGCCTTTAACGATGGGCTTTGGTGCCACATTGATCAGCCTCCACTTCTCCTCTGACTCATCCCTGGCTACTCCCCCTGTTAGCATCAAAACTTAATCTGAGATCTGACATCGGCTCTCACAACCACACTTATTTAGATGTATGACCTTTCCTGAAAACAATGACCAATCAATAAGCAGCTTTGCTTCCTCAAAGTCTAATTAAAACAAGCACGGGGTGACTCAAAGGGCAGAGGGAGCTGGGAGAAACTAGCATATAATACATGAATGCTTCGTATGTACACATGACATTTACAAGGAGCATTTATGTTGTTTGTTCTCTCAGTTTCAGAATTATCCATTCCTAAACTTGCAGTAAAATTAACGAACTGTGATTGGACATGCATGTCAGATGTCCTCTTGAAGTCGAAATACAGAAGGTTGTTTGCTCAAATAAGTTGCAGTGTGCATGAGGCTCGAGTTCAAATTCTGACCATGCAAAATCATAGCATTGGTTCACTTTGATCCAGAGCTATAAGAAGCAAAATAGTGGCAAAATTTACATTACACATAATGAAATGAAAAAAATAACATGCTAAAACCAATTTGAAACTAGTGGAAACTAGTGAAATTCTTCACAGCATTCATAAATATTGTCTTACTTGGATAAAGATAACCAACTCAATGAATAAACAGATGTTTCTGTTTTGGCATGTAGTTTCTTTAGAAAAGTTTCTTCCAGGTGCAATGTGACAATTTTCCTGTGACAACCAATTTATCTGTCCACATTTAACACTAACTGCCACACAGAATAAATTTGAGGTTTAATATAAATTTATAATGTAATATGTGGCAAAAGGTCCTGCTCCAGAGAAAGAGAAATATCATGTTTAATTTTAACTTCATAAATAGACAAAATTATCAAATGTGTGAAATCTTAAATGAGCTTTAAGTACAACAGGGGATCTTTTGAAATACAATTACATGGGGGAAAAGATGTCAAAAGAATAAGAAAGCATAATTTGCTGCAATTAGATTTGTCACTCTCTGATTTTCAGACACCCTGGGTTCACTTTCAATACAAAAGCTGTCAGCAGAGCTTGAACAGAATTCTCTGATAAATTTACATCTCTATTCTTTGTACTTGATTTGAAATTACAAACACTACGACTGCATGGATGTTTTGAAATGGATGTTGTTTTAGATTCATTTTCTTTCTGCAAGCTATAATGGGAGTAGCCAAATAGTAAATGATCATTCTCATAAACTATACACATTATAGGTAAAACGGTCATTTTTTACACATTAAAAGTCACTAATCTCCCTCATTTCGCCAACATGCTCACTTATTAAATGATGGTGCCCCGGTAACCAGGCGATCGTGGGCCCTCCAGACCTCTGGGCCCTATGCACTCTGCCCCCTTTTTTCCCCCACTAGTGATGGCCCAGGACGAGTCTCATATCTTGCCACAGAAACACTTCTGTTTGTTGCAGTGTCAGAATCAAAAGCTCTTGAAGGGATTTTAACAGGCTCTTCAAAGGGACACATGATGAATTAGCTATGTTTAAAAATGAGTCAGAGTCGGACTCATAGGAGCGGCGCACGATGACACATTATTAAGCTGTTATGAAGCACTCGCATTGCCGAGTTTCCAGGCTGACGCTCCATCCAACTGCGTCACAGGGGGGGGGCTGCCACATGGAGAAAGCCACCGAGACCAATCATGTCAGGCAAAATGAGACTGCATCGCAAAATACACTCCAGACACAGGCAGCGGCCGTTGCAGCACCTTTGAATTATTAATGATCAAAGTTCAGGCAGAATGAGCAGAGTTTGTTGGGTTGGTGATTTAGGCGGCCGAGCACAGAAAGCATCGAGCGGAGGTCTTGCACACCTGTCTGCTATTCAGCTGAAAAATGGCCGTGGTTTGACGTGCCTTTGAGAAACATTGGCACCGCGTGTAAGCTAATTTCTCCCCTTGACCCCCATTTCCTCTTCAGGCATTGGCTTCTCATTTTTCTCCGAGCCATTGCATGTGGCCGTTGGGAAGCGGAGCTACGCCTGCATTACCTCAGACAACCTCATCTGCAGCCAACAAGCGTTATTGGACATGGTCACTGAGGCATGGCTAGTTTCTTGCAGAATATTTGACAGAAAAAATGAAGTACCTTCTTTTCAGGCTATAAAATAATGAGACTTTTTTCAAAAACAAGAGGTAAGAAAATATGTTAAAAGGCCAATCCAAATATGCTGGTAGAAAATCCCTGAAAAGCAGCATGAAAAATACTTGAACACTATTTGCTTTAATATAGATGTGACCCAAGAGCTGTAATAAAAACAAATTGCAATCCAATATGAAAGAGTAATATTATTACTCATTATACTGTTCATGAAGAATTGCTCTTGTGGTTTTAACCTTACATATCTAAGAGGAAAAAATACACAGTCACATTGTAAGACATAAAGTTGAATTTGTAAGACAAAATCACAATTTGAGAAAATTGAAATTATGAAATGTAAAGTAACACTCTGAAATATAAAGCTGGATTTGTGACATATAGTCAATTTGGTTTGTCAGATATAGTCAATTGTGAGATTTAATGTAAAATTTGTCAGATACTAAGTTCAAATTGTTAAATATACAAATTTCAAATGTTAGATCTGAAGTCGCACATTTGTGAGATACAGTCATTGTTGAAATAAAATCACAATTTTGAAACACTAAGTTATGTGAGAAACTGTGTAAAGTCCCAATTGGCTTGAGTTGAGAAAGATTTTACTATGCAAAATATAGCATTGTTGGACAAAATGATGTTCACTTGGATCCAGTGCTATTACAAGCAAAATAGTGGCAATGTTCATATTAAACATGATGTTTGTACCACTGCCGCAACCATTCAAAACTTGTTTAAACTAGGGCTGCACAATACATCATGTCAGCATCGATATCACGATGAGCGCATCCGTGATAAACACATCGCAGGATGCGCGATGTTTACTTATGTTATATTTATACTGATCATTTTCACGACAGGCTCGTGTCGTTTCGTGCTGCCCCGTGCCGGAACAGCTAGAGGCTGTCTGCACTGGACGTCTGCACGTAACAAATCATGTGAACTGTGCCAGTAAGTCATGAATAGAACGCGGCATCAGTTTAATGTCGGGGATTTGTCATGTGCACCGCATCTGCTGTAGACCGCATCACTAATTATGGGTTATTATTTTGTCGCGTTGTGCCGTTCGCATCTGGCATAGACACGGTGAGAGTCACACAGATGCACGTGAACACTCAATTCCATTCATCTCTATTTGTGTCTGAAATGACACATACGCATGAAACTGTCAAAATGCATGTCTCTGCAGGCATCCTTGTAAACACGGTTGTTTATGGCTTAGGTGAATGTAAACAGAGCTGGGCAGATTACTTACAAATTGTAATCCATTACTGATTCCAGATTACATGACAAAAATTGTAGTCAGTAACGTAATCCGTTACATTACACATTTTAGGTAATATAATCAGATTACTTTTAGATTACTTTTGATTTAACTTGTTTATTACATTGATTTAAATAGCATTATCTTGTACCATAATGATGTGCAAGATGCAAAGAGTAAGAACTTGTTCCATTCATTGTCATTTACAACATGAAGTGCATTAAACATTATATTACAACAAGGTTTCCCAAACTAGGGTTTGTAAAGGAAGTGCAGGGGGTTGTGAGTTTAATGAAAAGCTGACAATTAATTAAATCATAATTTTTTAAAATGAAAATAAATCATTTTAAAACAAACTCCCTTTCTTTTCCTTTTTATTGTTTTCTTTTTATTTGAACTCCATTTCGAGGAAAGTCTCTTTACTTGGCATCCATATTTGCAACACCTCCGGGCAACTCTTACAAGACCTATCTTAATGAATGGAGGAATCCTGAAATCTCAAAAACTGCTCGCTGAACTCACAATTAAATTACATATGTCAAATCAGCAAGAAAAATCTGAAATGAACTGTCCCATGAATGTTGTTTCTTATGCTCAAATAGCATTTAAAAAGCTTATTTTTCAGGCTAGAGCAGGCACTAAAACGCTTACAAAGAAGGTTAAATATTTGTATTTACCTGCATGCAATGTGATCATTAATCAACATCAAAGAAACCGTGAGCATGCAAATGTTTTAGGTAATTATTGAAATATTTATTTTAAAATCTAAGGGAAACTTAAAGCAAATATATTTGACGAATAAGGTTTAGATGACAAAACGTTTTGGAATGCCTGCATTACATGTAACTATAACATAAATATGTGCATTTTAATTAGTTATAATTAATCATACATGCTTAAAAACCTACAGAGTAATAATTCAAATAAAAATGAATGTTCATCAGTAGTTGAAGCAATGTTGAAACCTTTCTTAAACCTAAAATGATTTTTGTAAATCTAGTGGTAAAATGCAGTCGCCACCTGACTAATAACTGATCTTTGTGTGAATAGCCACAAAACGTCTCGGTTATGTATGTAACCCTCATTCCCTGAAGGAGGGAACAGAGACGTCACGTCGAGAGTGACCGACTGATAGGGAACTGGACTATATATACAGAAATTTGAATAATTTATTGCTATTGTGTGAATAATATGTAACTGTAGTCTGATTACGAGTATTTTCAAATGTAACTTACTCTAATTACAAGTACTTAATTTTTGGAATCTGATTACAAAATCCAGATTACATGTAATCAGTTACTGCCCAGCTCTGAAGGTAAACTATCGAGAAAGTAAATTGATAGTATTGGTTCACAGCAGTTTAATGTTCCTGAGGCTTTCTGTGTCGTGAATGTTAATCAAACAACAAAATACATCTAGAAATATGATTTTCTCGGTATTTTGTTGTTAATCAAACAACAAAACACAGAGAGAAAAATCATATTTGTAGCTTTACAGATTTATTAGATTTAATTTATACAGTGAAGACTATGCAGCATCAAATTTACATTTGATTATTCAATTTATGTACCTGAATACTGTTAGACTTCCCTGAAGAATATAAAGCACTGGTTATTTCATTTGAATAATTGTCTATTATATTTATCTATATAAATATTTGCTTATTTTCTATGCTGATATATTCACCTACAAAATCACCCTAATCATTGATTATTTTTTCAAATAGAGCTGTTTAAGTCACCTGGTGATTTTTTTTTTCCTATTGGAATATAGAATCACAGAAAAAAAAATATTGCGATGTGAGTTTTTTCCAATATCTTGCAGCCCTAGTTGAAACTACTGGAAAATGCTAAATTCATTAATAATGTCTTACACTAATAAAGGTGCTTCACGATGCCATAGAAGAACCTTTTCGTCTAAATGGTTCCATAAAGAACAAGTAACATCTGAAGAGCCTTTCTGTTCTTCAGATTATAAAAAGGTAAGAAAGAGATGGTTCTTTAAAAACCTTTGACTGGATGGTTCCTTGTGAAACCAAAAATGGTTCTTCTGTGGGATCGCTGTGAAGAACCTTTTAAGCACCTTAAACATAAACAACTCAAAGAATGAAAAAACATTTAATTGTCAAACTTATGAGTTATAATAGTCTTTGGTGATATATAAAATAACAATTGTAAGAATAAGGTCCTATGTTGCAAACAATATATAAAGTCACAATTGTGAAATATAATTGCGTTTGTGAAATAGAGTTGCAACAGAGAGATTTCAAGTCATAATTTTTTTGTTAAAAAAAAAAAAAACTTCCATAACTAACACACTGATCAACTATAATGTTCAAGTGGGCATGAAAGCAAGTTCATGGTGTCAGCATATTGAACTTCAGCCTTAAGGCTTAAAAAAATGCTTATGCTGTGCAGCTCCAGACCTTGTTTAGCAAATGCTAAACCATGCTTAACCAGCAACGTTGTGGAAATTCTAAACAAGATCAATAAAACACAAATTATACAGTACTTATATCATCCACAGATACGTGCATCAGTGTGAACAGCCCCAATTAAAAATTTCTCCGAAATGCTCACTGTCTTTCTAGAGTTCTGTATGAGTGGATGAGAACCCGCCAAGTACAACGGGATCCCTTAGAATTAAACCCATTAGAGCGGGGTATTCCCACTGACACGCAGCCTGTGGGTGCTCACCAACTGTGCATGATGAGTGCAAATCCATTTTCTAAAGTGCCAAATGGTGCAATGTCATCTGTAGGGGACAAATCCAGTCTCCCATATGCTGCGAATGAAGAACCGGCAAACTACAACAGCAGCTGGCCACTTGAAAACACAATTTTCATTGCTGCATCGTGTAACTGCAGATCTGTCTAATTCAATTATCATTAAAGGCATAAAAATGTCATTCATGTACGAGTGCATTACAAGCATGTGTTTATAGATTATGCATTATGAGGCACGTTTACTCGTGTAAGTAATGATATATTCGTATGTTCATTGTCCATGTATCAAAATAAAAGCAATTTTTTTTGTGTCCCAAATTTAGCTTTCTTTGTTGTCCATGACAGCTCTACCTCTGCAAATAGTATGCACTGCAATAACAGTATGATTTCCATTCAGCAGGAACACCACAATATCAGACCGCTGTGTTACACGCATGCCAATCAAATCTTGACAATGCCAAATTAAAGGCCTTGAACTTTCCACTGCATGTTAAGGAAAAAATCAGTTATCTTCAATGTCAGTGCAGTGCACACAAAGACGTTCTTCAAACTATTTGATAAGCACTTTTGAAAATGCATTTTCTGTTTCCAAAAAAGTATTAGACCCTCTGAAGAGTGCAACTGCCTTTCAAGTATTGACATCTTAGTTTCTGTCTTTTCATGCCAATGTTTGTCAATAGCAATTTTCAGTGGTTGAATTTCTCTTGCCAACATAACAGGTTATGGAATCAGTTCAGACTAAAAATTAAATGGCCCACAAAATGATGAAATATGCAATATGTGTAAAGGCACGCTATTTAAATGCTAATTTATGAGATTAGTTAAATAAGTGTAACACCATTACATGTATTTAACACAATTCAAACATGTATCTAATTTGACATTAAACTGCTTAATTTTGTTCAGTCTTTTAAAGAAGTGTTAGAAAACAGCACAAGTGTCCACGCTTTTGCCAAGCTCTTGTGTATTCCAGTGTAAACGAGAAGGACCTTCTAAATGTCAGTTTTATTTATAAATCCATCACATTATTCATGATTCATTAATCTGCCCGCATGCATTCTTATCACACATTCTTATGTGAAGAACCTGTAACATCCACCAAACCTTTCCAATGCACAAAGGGTTCTTTATAGTGGAAAATATACTTTAGATTATTAAAATGTTCTTTATACTTAGACAAATATGGCTCTTCAAAGTTTTTTTTTTATTATTACACAATATGGTTCTTCTATGCCATTGTTCCAATTGTGAGATATAAAGTCACATTTGTGAGATATTAAGTAGCAATTGTGAGATATAAAGTCACATTTGTGAGATATTAAGTAGCATTTGTGAGATATAAAGTCACATTTGTGAGATATTAAGTAGCATTTGTGAGATATAAAGTCACATTTGTGAGATATTAAGTAGCATTTGTGAGATATAAAGTCACATTTGTGAGATATTAAGTAGCAATTGTGAGATATAAAGTCACATTTGTGAGATATTAAGTAGCATTTGTGAGATATAAAGTCACATTTGTGATATATTAAGTAGCATTTGTGAGATATAAAGTCACATTTGTGATATATTAAGTAGCATTTGTGAGATATAAAGTCACATTTGTGATATATTAAGTAGTATTCGTGAGATATACTATACTCGTGAGATAAATAATACAATTGAATTACAATTTATTTCGTTATTTACTTTGATATTTTATTAAAGTTCTGATTTGACGCCTATAGTAGTCACCTATTTGGCCAGCAATGGCCCTGGCTGAAACCTTTAAGAGTGTAAGTTAAAGTTTTCACCAGTAGACTCGTACAATGTACTTAAAAACAATTTTCTCATATCAGAAACAGAAAGTCCACACACAGCCTGATTTATTGTGTTTTGCTTTGCACTGACCCTAAAGCTACCTCTTGTGCTAATGTTTCTGTTAGGTTTGATCTAGTCTTTCCAGTGATGGACTGAGACTAAACAAAAACTTTAGTCTGACCCATCGCAACATTTTGTCTGCTGCATTACTGTAGATGTGGAATCATCTCTCAATCTACATCTGATTGGTGCATTGGTGCTCATTACTGCTGGACTAGGATCAATTTCTCCTACCCAAATCCAAACCTTAACTATAAGTCTGATGAGGAAATCTGACTTTAGATCAGAAAATGTTCTTTAATTTGAAATGTTCCAATGTGCCATTCATGAAATACAAATATGAATTTTATTGAAACACTCAAATACCTCCGTTTATTCTTAGAAATGTGTAACTGAAGAAGATCAACATTTAGCTATGTCGACAGAGCTGCTGAACAATCCAGAAAAATTAATATTCAGGTTTTCACTTCAGCTGTGAAAGTTAACAGAAAAAAGAGAATGAAACATCCCTCACGTCTTATTTCTTTCATTAGGCTTCACACATAAATGTCAACACAGATAACGTCCTATTCCAGCAAGCTGGCTGGCATTAAATGACACCCTGTGCACAGACTTTTATATTGCTTTCTCTGCAAAGTGATATCGCAGACTGAATCCTTTCTTTTCTTGCCTGACTCGTGTACAGCTGTGGTTTCCATTATAACAGATGAATTAAAATGCAGCCAGTGTCCTGGAAGTCGGGTAGTGGAGGAAGACATGAATACTTAGTAAACGTGAAGGACTTACTCTTAGCTGTGCTGAGGCTGCTTGACATTATTTGATGTCAGATCCAAACCCCCTTCAAAAATTGCCCCATATTCACTTTCCTCGTGTAAAGTTTGACATATGCCTAAATATCTCATTGAAAGAAAATTATGAAGATTCGTGTGAGGTGCCACTGACTACTGATGAATATAAAATGAGATATTAACATAAAAACTGTATGTTGAATGAAGCTGATTGAGACTTCTTATTATTTGCACACCAAAATTAGGTCATCTCTCACAAGATACAATAGATAATTCAGCCCAATAGCCTCAGAGAAGCCAAAAGCCTTGTTTTTCCCAACTGAATTTACCTTTTAAATTGAATATAATTTGAATTTTGATAATATTTTAGTAAAACATTTGAATGTAGTTTTTCAGTAATTTAACAGGCCTATCATGAAGACAGGATGTTTATTTTAAGTGAGCTATCACTTTAAGAAATATAACTAGTGGCACTGCAATGCAATTAACATATGCATATTTTCTGAAAAAGAAGCACTGCAATGTGGAGAAGATGTTGTTTACCTCAAAACTGAAACCCCATCACACATATTTATTGAATTTTCTATAGAGACATCTATCATCGTCCGATGGCTCACACAAGAGAGCCCAAAGCCATGTAAAATTCATGTAAGTTCACTTTTTTAAAAACATGTAATTACTAGATTAAGAAACTAGCTTCAGGACTAGCTAACGTGCATATTAACAGCAAACATGCAACCTGTAACGATCATATGATTAAATGTTAATAAATTGGCACTGTATCAGCAATGATAAATCTTTGAGTTTAACAAAAATGATGACCTCATCGGTACCCAGAGGATATTTTGAGCTATGTGCTCTTTTCCTAAATGCATTACTTACATTCCACTATATTGATTTATAACTTAGAAAGCCATGGAAATATTTCCATCTTGTTCAACTCCGCTAAACCCACAGATCCAAGTTACACGCATCTTCAGTCCGCAGAACATCAAACAGAAAAGTGTTGCAATGATTTTCCAGGGCATGTCGTTATTTATATTTTTGCTGAAATGTTTGTAGAAGGACATTTTAAATGATACAAGTAAGTGTATGCAAAGGAAAAACTGTACAGTGACTGTAAGATCTCAAAATTCAGATTGTTGTTCAATGTAGCCTACTGTACATGATAGTAGTAATGTTGTGAAATGTTTTAAATAACTGTTTTCTGTTTTTATATCAATGTTAAAAGAATGTTATGTGATTGGAACCCTTTTGCACATTATATATGCCTACTCATGGTTACATTCACTTTATTTATTTGTTTAATCCAAATACAAAATTGTAATATATGCTATAGAAACAAATCAGCCAAAAAAATACAGAGATATTAATTGTTGCTTATATTTCCCAGCCCTACTTTAAAGAAACGTGCACTTGGTCATATTTTGCTAATTTAATGCCTCTGTGGCCAGAATAAAATTATACATTCTTTCAAAATATTTTTTCCTAACTGAATTTACCTTTTAAATTCGAATATAATTTGAATTTTGATAATATTTTAGTTAAAAATTTGAATGTAGTTTTTCAGCCAATTTGACAGCCCTATCATAAAGACAGGATGTTTATTTTAGGTGAGCTATCACTTTAAGAAATATAACTAGTGGCACTTGATGAAATCCTAATTATAACTATACTAATTGAATCTGATAATACATCAATCAAAGAAGATTCTTTACCTTTAGATAAATCTACATTCAGTCGATTAATCCACGCTGGGTTCAGGCGTGATGAGATGGCCAGACACATGAGGCTCTGTTAAGGTAATGTTGTTTATAAATTGACTGAAACATCCGTGGATATGTTTACAATCCTGGCAGGAACTGCAAAAAACAACACCATGCAACACTGTAATCACACATTTGATAAAATGTCTGCCAAAAAAGCCACTTATGCGATTATTTATTAACAAAAATATCATGCCTCATCGAGTCTGCTATCTATGTTTGCTTATTGTATATTTCATCAGGATGTGCATAGTTTTCACTATTTGATTTAAGGCTGAACCCTGTTCTCTTGTTCAACTTGCAAGCAGCAGATCCAAGTTACACACACACACACACACACACACACACACACACACAAAAGTGTTGCAATGATTTTCCAGGGCATGTCGTTATTTATATTTGATTAGGTTGTACATGACACACAAAATGACACACACAGTGTATCAAAGGAAAAACAGCTTTTATAAAAATACAGATCTGTAAAGATCTCAGTCACTGCAGTAATGTTGTGAAACAGCTGTAATACAGATAATGGTCAGTAGTCTTCAACTTTTATATCTGTTAATACGTGCATTAGATATTTAGCATATTAATGGCAATGATTCGAACAAATTTCAATGGAAAAGTCATAAATGAATTTTGTTTCAAATAAATCCAGTTATCAGAAATAAGCCAACATGTCAAGAAACATGTCCCATTTCAACAAAAACAGTGCTGTTTCATATTTCTTGTGGACACATATACATGTTTTTACTGTCACATTTAGCTAATTTAATGCATCTGTCCAGAATAAAATTATACATTCTTTCAAAAAAGTTTTATATACATAATTTATAGTTTTATATTCTCCAATCCTTAGAGATTGGTGTATGAACCATGATTCTCATTTGAATACTGTGAATCTAGAATCCAAGATCTGTTCTTTATAACAATTCTGACTACATTTTAATTCTTAGGTGTTATCTCCTAACAGTGAATCTGTTCTTAAATGTAACCCTTGAGTTTTGAAATCCTTCCAATTATAGAACCACACAGTAATTGAATTGATAATACATCAATCAAATGATTCTTTAGGCTTCGTAGATAAATCTATATTCAGTCGATTAGTAATACACGCTGTGGTTTGATTGACGTGATGAGATGAGCAGGTCATGCTCTGTTAAGGTAATGTTGTTTATAAATTGACTGAAACTGGAAATGGTATCCAGACAGTCTGTCAGTAAAATAATAATCACTAAATAATTTGTAAATACTATTTATTTGACTTAATTCTGTAAATATTTACTAGAATCTGAAGAGATATTAAGGATAATGGGGTCCAAAGCCTACGTTTTTATGCTGAAAAAAGTAACATATACAGGGTAAATTTGTTTACTTAAGGAAAAGCAAAAAGTGAGTCAATTCAAAAATAAAGAACACTTTCAGTGTGGCACACACACACACACACACACACACACACACACACACACACACACACACACACACACACACACACACACACACACACACACACACACACACACAGGTGCACCATCATGTACAAACACACTCCAATATGACTGAATAATTGATCTGTAAAAGAAGTCTGGACTGCAAGCCAAAAAACAGCTGCTAATACAGATACCATGGTCAGAGTCTTCCAACTTTCTGCAATTGGACTGCTGATTCGCTCACGTGCCGTTAGATATTTAGCATATTAATGGCAATGATTCAGACAAATGTGTAATGGAAAACATAAATGAATTTTGTTTCAAATAAATCCAGTTATCCACGCAAGCCAACAGTGTATGACAATATTGTGTCTTATCAATCAAATCCTAACAGCAGGGGGAAAGTCCTGATGGGACTAATTAAATTTTGACTCCAGAACAATCATTTTCTGTCTGTAATAAAATTGAAAATACTTCAAAAGAACAAGTTTCGGACATGTTGAACTTGTGAGTCTGTGTGTTCTGTGTAACCCATGGCCAAAGGTGCACATGAATGAACACAAAAATGAATCATCATGCTCATGGGAGTATATATTTGCCTTGCTCAAGGGCACCTCAGTCATTAAAACATTGTAAATATTACTTACAATTTAAATTATACTGAATCTTATATATTTTAAATAACTCATCCTAGATTAATAATACTAATAATTATTATTTGTGGTTTTCTTTTCTATGGATTTTTTATTATTTTTGGATTGCAGAAATTCTGATCACAAATTAAAGTAACCCATTTCTGCTCATTTGTTCTGCACTTTTATGTATTAATGCGGCATAAAATAAATAATAAAAACACTAAATAATTGTAAATACTAATTATTTGACTTAATTTGTAAATATTTACTAGAATGAAGAATAAGGATATAATAAAAACATCTCTACATTTTATATAAAAAAAAATCACCAAGGCTCATTACTGCTCTTTAACTTAAGGAAAAGCAAAAACAATCTGCCTCACTTTCAGTG
This sequence comes from Gymnocypris eckloni scoliostomus, assembly GCA_027564155.1. Taxonomy (NCBI): domain Eukaryota; kingdom Metazoa; phylum Chordata; class Actinopteri; order Cypriniformes; family Cyprinidae; genus Gymnocypris; species Gymnocypris eckloni. The sequence continues at coordinate 8,645,329 of CM050435.1, read as the reverse complement.
TGGCTACCTTTAGTTAGTAACCGCAAAACCTGCAACAAGTGGTTTGAAACATCAGTGAGGGTAAAATATGGCAGCAAGGGAATGTTGAGTTCCAGCTGTAACCAGTAGTGAACTTAAAAGAGCACAGCAAATATATGCTTATATATATAATATATAAATCATCCTTTCTTTATAGTGACGAGCATTTTCTTTGAGTCACTGTGCTTTTCACCATCCCACATTCCCTGTGTTCTCACCACTTCCCTCCCTTACATCAAAGGTATTGTTTCATCCCTGTATCTCAATCTATAATTGATGGCTTCGGCTTTCTAACCATGAGTCCCAAATTCAGGCCAATGTTTCAAACAGACCAGGTTGAGCTCCTCAAAAAAGAGAGAGGACAGAGTTCAGAGCATGAACAGGCAGAATGACTGTGCTAACATTTTACAAAGATACATCGCAAGTCGAGTTATGTAACTCAGGTTACCTCTCCTCAAGAGCGTGTGTGTGTGGTAAAATGCTGAAAATGGATCCATCATTCTCAGCCAAATGAAAGTGAAAGCAACGTGACAAACGGACATGTTGACCCATACTTGGAATTTGTGTTCTGCATTTAACCCATCCAAAGTGCACACACACACACCATGAACACACACCCAGAGCAGTGATAGGCTATTTATGCTGCGGCGTCCGGGGAGCAGTTTGGAGTTCGGTGCCTTGCTCAAGGGCACCTCAGTCATGGTATTGAGGGTGGAGAGAGTGCTGTACTCCATCACCTACAATTCCTGCCAGCCCGAGACTCGAACTCTTAACCTTTCGATTGCGAGTCCAACTCTCTAACCATTAGGCCTCGACTTCCCCCAAGCCTCAACTATCCTGAAGTTCATGATGAAGTATCTTTCTGTCTACGTGCCCAAATTCCCACCATCTCTGAGCAATACCTGTAATTTTAGTTGGACATGCGCTGGGTTAAAATAACTGCAGAAGGCAGAAAACCCACAGAAATCAGTGGGAGAAAAACTCATTCATGAGCTGCCTCTGGTGATATAGCTGCTGCTAATATTTCACACGGGCAAATTGCACTGGCTTCATCTCTACATTTATATTCTCATAACCTCTATATCTTACACAATGAAAAAGATCTGCTGATAGATGGTGAAACTGAAAAAAAAATAGAAACTGATGTAATGGATGATTTACATGAAATTTAATCTGCAACACTGTGCATATGGCATAATTTCAGTTCAAAGTTAATAACAAAAATGTAACCATTTTGTAGTGAACTTAAAAAAATGCATAGCACAAATATATTTATATATATATAAAAACGGAAAATATAAATCATTACACTTTCTTTATAGAGACACATTTTCTAATTATTCATTATTATTTTATTATTATGTATTATTTATCATAGAACTAATTATTCATTCATCAAGAACTATGTTCCTAATGTCTTTCTGAAAGTGAAAGATGAAAATCAAAGAAAGAAAATGTATAATATATATATAATTTCAGTAGTTTTATTTGAAAATTCAAATATTTTATTTAATTATTAATTAGATTAATTATGAATAATCTATATTATATATATATATATATATATATATATATATATATATATATATATATATTATATATCACTTGAATGCTGTGTCTCACTATGCTTAATTCAGTTATCCAAAATAAATAAAATAAGGGCACTACAAAGCAATATGACAACATGAAGTTTTGCCACTGACACAGAGCAGTAAACTAAAATGCTTGTGTTTTCCTCTAAGATCTTTTAAAGGATAAAGACTGGCAGCAATCAATTTCCATATGGCTTCCTATTCCGAAATGACAAGGCCCATATCCTTGGAGAATCCATTCGTCAAAAATGTGTCAATCATCAAATCACAAAATGTTTTGGAATCATTTTTTGCATCCGTCACTATGGAGTGACAGCGTCAATCATTGTAGACTATGCTGTAAAACTACAGCGATGAAAATACCACCAAAAGCCTGCGCCTCAATGTCTAAAAGATTGCAATGTCAAACCGCTGACACCTGTGGGTTTTACATGTTGTCAGGAATGTTTCAAAGCATTTAGCGTATCATTCATCTAGTTCATATGTATGCGCAAAGCTTTTAATAGATCTCTCAGGAAAAGGCAAGAAAGTCAGAGAAGCCTGTAATTTTGTAAAAGAAAATCAAAATGTCTTTTAAATGCTCCATTAGAAAGACCATTAAGAAAAACCCCCTGTAAATCACATTTAGACCATATTATATGTGCCTGCCTGCATCGATTTATTTATTATTTTGTAATATTACTGGTTTGTTCTTAGCCCAATGGGGAAATCAAACAACTAGGGTGTTTTCATATAACACATGCTGAGTGAACATTATGGTGTGTTTTGTGCAGTGATTGCCTCTTCACTCCTTTCTAATAACAATACTAATGAGTCATATTGTGCCATCAGAGCAAGCTACAGGTCTCTCGCCTCAGAAAAGAGCAGCTCGTTTAGCCGCATTCAGTTATTACAGTTGTGTAGAAGAGCAATCGCCCCACTGCAATCCCATCTCTACCACATCAATCTGGCACTGCTGCAGCTGAAACAGCTCAAAACATTAACAATGGCACTGTTTCAAGGTTGATAAAAAGCCGGATTAATTGTCCCTTGTCATCCAGTTATTGGGTGGATTGTTACAGGCATACAGTTTGGTCCAGAACCACCTGCTTAGACAGGAAAGGTCTGAGCCATCACAGCTCATTCCACAATACAGCTCATTTAAAACGATCAGTGAATAAAATACAATACTACTGATTTAAACAAGCTTCTGCGACTCGCTGTAGACAAAAATAAAACTTGTGACATTTTCTGCTCTCCAAACATAAATAGTATATGATAAGAAGAAGTAAGAAGTATCTGTCTTCCAAAAATATTTAGTACCATAAACCCACAGGAACAATAATAAATCTACTAATTATTTATTTGAGCTAACAGACAGAAGTAAAATTACAATTATTATTATTATTGTTAAAATACAAATTATTAATACTAATATATTATTACATTGTTATTATTATTAATTAAATGTTATTATAAATTACTTGTACTAGCACATGTTAGAAAACAATTAAACATTATTATTATTATTAATTAAATATTATAAGGCTATATAATTATTATAAATTACTTGTACTAGCACATGTTAGAAAACGATTAAACAGTATTATTATTATTACTATTTCTAAGTAATGATCTCAATTTTGTCTAAAATGTATCCCTTTAGAGATCTCAACAATGTTTAAAATACTAAAATTAAGTCTGCAACAAAGATTATAACTTCTTATAAACTTGTCTCTTGAAAATCGGACAAGACTATTTTGACTATTCAGACAAATTATCTGAGACCTATAAAACATAAATCTGATCTTTGATGTTTTATTTGCTATGCTGTAAGTTATTATTGTAGCTAATGTTTAAAGACGTGAACATATGCAGATGCAGATTCTAATACCAAGCCTCCACGGTGCTACTTTAGCTATGATAGCGGAACCTTTCTAAATGTGGTATTTCCTGCCTCATGTGTCCGAACTCCCACAAACATGTACTTTCGATTGGCCTCGCAGAGGGTTGAACTAACTGAAGCAGAAGGCAGAGCACCCACAGAACTCAGTGGGTGAAAACGGATTCCCGTGCTGCCTCTGGTGATGTAGCTGCTGCTAATGTGTCACCCAGGCAAATTGCACTGGTTTTGTCCTGCCATTTATCTTCTCATAACCCTACTGAATCTTTCCAATGGCTCATTACAGCTCTTTAAATTGAGGAAAAGAGCTACTCCTCAACCCAGTAACCAGAGCTGAAGCTTATTACACAAATGTGCAGTGAATTGAGAGGTCGTCTTATCCCTCTCGGAGGAGGAGGAGAAAGTTAGAGGCTAATCTAAAATAGAGACACATCATTACACTTGAGCAAACGAAAGACGATAATCCCGCTTGTTGTTTACAGGGCCATCTAATTAAATTGCCATGCTTTTGCCCTCTGATACACAAGTGTATATGACAACCTGCTCATCAGTTAATACATGTTGAATGGTTTTAATGAAATGGTGCAACAAAAGTGCTTTGATTAGGATGAACATTCAAGATCTGTTTCAAAATCTAGTGAGCTGCCACGCTGCCAAAATAACTAACACGTCTAACTGGGCTTCATAAACACAGCTACAGTACATTTGTTTTGTTTTCTGCTTGACTTTGAATAATTGTTGCTTTTAAGTGTGTGTAAACTCATCGGTGCAAACGAAACTTCTGATGATCCTCTGCGCCTCCCATGAAGACCTCCAGCTAATGCGACATATGGAGTGTGATCATCACCTTTCATGCACTACCTGCACTGAGCCGAATTCCACCTTCCCCTTTTCCCACTCGAGTCGCACTTTTCTTCTTATCCTCACCGTTCCTTCGCTTGCTAACAGCCTTGGACTCCCTGCATGGCCTGCACATGTCTCTGTTTACCCGCGCTCTGTCGTCTCTACCTTTGGAAAGGTGAAGAACTGTTCTTTTTTTAAATCTGCTTCGGAAAAATCTGCATGTATTCAAAAAATATATAATAATATATTCAAATAAATAAATAAATATTATTGAAAAAATATAAACATTATTAATGAAATAACATTATAAAAATTTATAAAAAATATATACATAAATATTAGGGGTGGCACGGTACACAGATGTCACGGTTCGGTATGTACCTCGGTTCGGGGGTCACGGTTCCATAAGATTTCTGTACAACAGGAACAATAATAAATCTACTATGCTCTGGTTCTTTTCATTTATTTTGAACAGACAGAAGTGCAAATTACAAATTTTTCCACCTAGATGTGAAAATACAAATTATTAATACTAATACTATTATTACATTGTTATAGTATGTATCAAATCTGTTTTGCTTTGATTGTGAGTGTTCACAAATAAAAGCAGACCTTTATCCAGTGATTATTAATAAGACAATAATTGTTTCAAGTTAATTCTGCTGGTATAAGAAAACAGTTGAAGTGATCGCGCTGGAGCACACACACACACATAAACTTTTTTATTAATTGTATATTTTGAACATTTAACATTCAAAATTATTACAAAATGTTATAAACATGATCACGTTTCCTTACACACACAAAACACATCAGTTCCAGCATTGCTAAAGTTGGTAGGCTCCTTTATCAAAATAAAATCAACAAACACTGAATTAACTCTGTTTCACTTACAAAGTCTATAATTTACATAATAAATAATAGTTTAGCATTCAGATAAGTTACATCGCAAACATGGACATTTTATGGAATATTTGGATTTGTGCCGAATGAGAGAGGTAGGATACACGAGCACAAAGCTCGTCATTCTTTGTGAGAAGCTTTTGTCAGTCCACGTGAGAGACGTGTTCAGAATCAGCACATGGTCATTGTGTAGTGGGCTTTGTTTTCAAGCATGCAACTCACGGCATTCGCTGTTCTTCTGCTGGCGCTGGCGGTTATCAAACAGTGTTGCATTACTGCTGGCGCCCCCTTCTGGATTGGGGTGAATTGCCTGTATTCATCGTAAGGCCTCATGCACCGAACCGAGAGGTCCGTACCGTGACGGTTCGGTATGAATACATGCACCGTGCCACCCCTAATATATCTAAAAAAAAATACTGAACATAATGATAAATGTATAATGTCAATGCAGATACATAAGCTCATATTATTAAGAGTAAAGTAATGTCCATTGGACATTACTGATGTCTCACAGCAAGCTGATAAAGCAGAAAATGATACAGATGTCTTTAAAATAGGTCTTCTGTTATTAATATCAGCGGTTCTCAATTGGTGGGTTCTGACCCAAAAATGGGGACTGTAAACTACTACTAAAATGCAACTAATCAGATCATTTTGAAGATAAAATAAAATACAAAAACATTTTTAAATACAAAAATCAGACTTTTCAACTTTTAAAAGGGGGCTTTTATTTTTATTGCTGACATTTTAAGGTTGAATGTTGAATCAAAGTTTAAATAATGTGTAAAACTAGCCAAATTGAGAAATGTCCAGAGTCTTAAAAATGCTTAAAAATACACGGTATGAAAAAAAGTTACTACATTATGTATATATGTATGTTAAAGAATGATATGTGTAGACCACAATGTTGTTGTTTAGTTTATGGATTGATTGTATGATGACTTATTGAAAATTGAGGACAATTAGAAACTGTGTTTTCAATAGTTTTTCATTGTAATATTTCGAGTGCATTGCTAACATTTTAGATGCAATGATTAAATATTTTAAATATGAAGAAGTAAATACTAATAGATAACCATATGTAGATATAAATAAAATTCCATAGAAAAAAAATCCAGATATTTTTTTGCTTAATTCTGTATGTAGGCCTAATTATTAATTTTGTTTTCTGGGCTGGTTGCTGCCATTGGATCCCCAATCGTTACTGGATCGATTTATACCATGTTCTGTTCAGCAAATGCCAGATTTTAAGCAGATGGAGAAACATATTGAAAACTGGGATTGACGTGTGGAAAATAAGTGCAAAAAAATAATGATGGATATTTGCATGAATCCAAAAATACCAACACCTCACTCATTAGTTTAGATGATAATTTGTAACGAGGATTCATAATTTCATCTGGCATCAAAGCATCACTCAAATATGTTTGCTCAAGTCTGTGCTCTCGTGTTTGTCTGAACAAATCCTCCATGCAAAGACGTCTTGGGAGTCATCTCACTGTTTCTTTGTTTTTGTACTCACAATTGTTTTCATTGTTATTCTGGAAAAAAACCAAAGAGGTATTGTTGGTATAACAACAAGGTCAATAGTGCTCCATTTAACATCATCGACATCACCCTGACCTTGCTTGTTCTGAATTGCTCCTCTTTAAAGAATCAGGTGATGGCCTTTATGTCAAATTCTGCATATAGGCCACCCACATAACACTGCTCTGCAAAACACACGATATTGTTCTTTTTGAGTTACACCGCACAGTTATAATTGACTTGATTTAAAATAAAGTAAATACAGTTTTTTAATGATCATTAGAGGACATTGGCAAAGACCAAAAACTGGAGATAATATTCAGTGAGAATACAGGGCCAAATTGGCTGGAAGTGAGTGCGTTTCAACAGCCCCATTCTAGCCAGCTTCAGTCTACACCACCTGTGTATGTCTGTCCTTTTGATGCTAGCTGAGAGAGACAAAACAGGTATTTTGTGAACTCATCCATTACAGATCTCATTACCCTGTGACCTTGAAACAAGCTAATGTGCTATACCCAGCACAAATATGCATGTCTAAAACAGGGACCTATTCACTTGTCTCATATTAGTCTGCTTATCTTACACACTTTTTGATATTCATTTAAAAGACACTTCAGTTGAGTACCAGGTTTGGGTTAGAATTAGTGGATTTTTGCAAACTGTGCTTTCCTAAATATAAGCCTGAGAGATAAAATAAGACTGATTTATTACATCACAAAAACACTTTGAAGAGGTTGAAACTGCATCTGAATATCATATTAGTCATATCTGATTGTTTTTCCCCAAAAACGATTCTGATGGATATTTTGTCTCTACTGAATTTTCATATCGTCAAACTTACAGTACATGCTATCAAAATAATTAATCTCTTCAGACGGTACAAATATACCCTGAAATGACTAGTCAACATCTCGAAACAAGTTTGGTTATTACATTTACATTTATTAATTTAGCAGACGCTTTTATCCAAAGCGACTTACAATTGAGGAATACAATAAGCTTTAATTATAATGTGGCAAACAGACACAAAGTGCTTGAAATGTCCAAATTTCTAGGCAAAATGTTTAAAAATTCTAGCAAGACAGTGAGATGTTAAGGAAAAGATGTTAAGGAGATATGAGTGAAGGTTATATGCTGTTGTATTTTTATTTTTGATTGTCAAATGATGACGGAAGAGAGGACTTTTAGAAACTGTCGCTTGAATAGTTGTCATTCAGTAATATTTCGAAGTTCATTCCACCAGCCAGGAATGAATGATTAAATATTTTAAATGATTTTGAGCCTCTCTGTGATACCACGAGGCCATATGTAGATATTCTTGAAGGGATGTAGATTGTTATAATGAGTGGAAGAAGGAGGTGCTGAGCCTGTGGCTGTTCTATTAATCAGTGTCTTGAACTTGATGCTACAATTGGAGCCAGTTATAAAGATAGTGTGTTGCCCATGTTCTGTTCAGCTTAAATGCCAGATATTTCACCCAGAAGATGACACATATTGATAAATGTATTCACCCTCGGGCCATCCGAGTTTTAGTTTGTTTCTTCATCAGAAATTATTTGGAGAAATTTAGCATTACATCATTTGCTCACCGATGCAAGTGAATTTGGCACCGCAGAATGATAATTCTAAACAGCTGATCAAAGCACGAAATAATTCACAAGTAATCCTGTGCTCTGCGCGTTTGTATGAAACAAATCCATCATTAAGGTGTTTTATCTTTAAATCGTTGCTTGCCAAAATACCAGTCCATAATTCATAATAACAATTCATCAGTGAAACACTCCTTACACTGTTGTCCTCTCACATCAAAAATCACTAACATACTTGTTTACAACTGTTTTGGACTGGTTTTGCTTGTAAACGGAGAAAGCAATATTATGGATAGAGGACTCGTAATTTAATGAGAAGCAGTGGTTTGAATGTAAAAAGTCCTAATGACAGCTTTTTTAACACATTTCTTTTTTTTAGATGTTACTTAATTGACTTGAGTCTTGTGGATTACTTATGGTTTATTCTGATTGCTGTTATCAGCTGTTTGGACTCATGCTGATGGCACCCATTCACTGCAGAGGATTCATTGATGAGCTTAATTTATCTAAATCTATTCTGATTAAGAAACAGATTCATCTGGATGACCTGAGAGCGGGTACATTTTAAGCTAATTTGAATTTTTGGATGAACTATTCCTTTAACTAGCAAGATTAGCATTTTTTGCACCAGCACGAAGAAACATAAACCTGTAACCTAAGCAGATTTTTTTCAGCAGCAATGTAAGCACATAAAATGAAAACGTGTTTTCCTGCTCAGACTATAATGACCTTCATTTGTCTTCTGCGTATAGTGGTTTTATAAGAATAATGCTTTGTGTATCTCAGAGAAGGAGCTCAGAGGAAAACCTCAGGTTTCCTAAATGCTAACACGTTGCAGAGATAAAATAAGACTGATTTATTACATCGAAACCAAAACAGACGATGAGGCCACAGAGAAACTGCATCTCCAGCTGCAGTCATCAACCACATAAATAGATGTAGCGCTGATACACTACAAGACGGCAATTGCAAAATCTAATGGCATGCTGTCCTGTTCGAGAAATGCTAACGAGTGACCTAAAACCGGAACAGGAACAAGCGTGAAACATGTTAGGATACTTAAAAACAAGCACACAGATGTCAAGCGAGATATGTGAGAATGATACCATAGGCGCTCTTTGAATTTTTATGCAATAACAAGCTTCGGAGGCTCAGAGTTTAAGAGGAATACAGCCACACTTGATGACAGAAATAAACAGGGCACTACAGTTTGTGTAGGCAGACTTTAGCTGAGCGTGGCAAGATTTAACATAGCTGAGACAAAGCATTACAGTAAAGGCACACCAAGACCCCATCTGTTCAGAAAGCTCTCAGATCCATTCTCAAGAACACTTGGCTGAAACTTTACACCACTCAGCATGCAACTATTGGGTGTAAGGGAAAAGGAGCCTGCTGCAAACAATTCAATAGCTTTAGTGCACTTTTGAGGACCACAACACCCGTGGAAGCATGGGTGCTGAGCCTGTTGTGTTGAACTGCATGATAAAACAAGGAAGGCGAATGGCTAATTTATTAAAACTGAGATGAAGACTTTATATTTAATTGAATTGCAGGTTAGCGGAACTATCACACTAGGCGAGAATATTTCACCCAAAATAATTCAGAAAAAATAAGCACCTTACCTTGGTCTAGTTTTGTTGTTTCTTCATCAGAAATTATTTAGAAATGTAGCATTACAAAAGTACTAAGGTTAATGAGCAGATATGAGAGTCCGTTTATTAAAAACACTGTTTCACTGAAATAATCTGACACCTGACTCCACAGATGGTCTGAGAAACAAAATTGCATTAAGGTGTTTTATCTTTAAATCTGATTTTGCCAAACCAGATCCATAATTGGCTACAACGGCGTTAATTGACACGTGAATATGAAGGCGATCATCAAAAATCACTAACATACGGTTTACAACTGTTTTGGACTTGATTTAGTGAGGAGAAAACAAAGCCTCTGCTCTATTTAATCCCGTTGTGGCTGCATGTAAAAGTCAATGACAGCTTTTTCAACGATTTTGATGTTACTTAATTGACTTGAGTCATCACTTATGGTTTATCTGCTGAGTTTCATTTAATTACATCAGCCTGTTTGGAGAATCGCATTCACTACAGGATTCATTGATGAGCTTAATTTATCTAAAATCTGATTAAGAAACAGATTCATCTGGATGACCTGAGACAGGTTTTTTCATCCGCACATTAAATGATGTAAAGATTTCACTTCAAGAGATATTAGCATTTTTGCACCAGATTTACCTTCAAACATAAACCTGTAACCTAGCAGATTTTTTGTGAGGATGGCAATGCAAGCATCATGAAAACGTTTTTCCTGCTCTTTATAATGACCTTCAGTGACTGCGTATAGTGGTTTTATAAGAATAACCTTTGTGTATCTCAGAGACCATTTTCATTCAGAGGAAAATAGGTGGTCCGCTGAGCCATGCCACCCGTGATACTTTGTTGTCCACATTGCACCTGTTGAAAGACACACAAACCATGGAAGACGATGAGGCCATCTACAGAGACACGTACCTCCAGCTGCAGTCATCAACCACATAAATAGATGTAGCGCTGATACATTTAACAAGAGTTGAATACATTTTGAGGGACTTAAATGAAAAGCAAAGTGCTAGAATTTAAAGGAGGAGCGTGAAACATGTTAGATGTCCAACTTAGGAATAGGTCAAGTTAACTTCTACTTGAAGAAAAACATAAAGATGATTTATATTCTAGATGCAAACCGGAGGCTCAGAGTTTAATTCAACACTTTACTGACAGAAATAAACATAAGGGCACTACAGTATCATTTTAGCAGACTTTAATACAAAAGAATAAGCAACAGGTAATATAAACAGATAAAGGCACACCCCCCATCTGTTAGAAAGCCTCAGATCCAGTTGAAGAAATTAAAATACTTTTCACTCATCCATGCAAATAGCCGTGTAAGGGAAAACATTAGGCCAATTTCAATAACCACCTTTCAGTTCAGAAGAATCTGGATGTGACACTACATTTGTCTCCTTCACAGGAAAGGACATTTCTTAAAACTGCAGAAAAAGACCTAGAGGCATTTGCTATACTTACCTTTTTTCCCTTTTCTAAACTTTTGAGTGATGTTCTAGCTGGCATTTGCTTTACTTGTCAATAGTTATTTGATATTACAATGGCACAGAATGTGCTGTGTTGACATGGTTTTCATCAATGACACTTTACAAGGTGCACTGAGGATTTTCAAAATGCCATTGCCAAACCATTCACGTCAGCATGCCAAAACACTGCAGTAATTCATATTAGTCTTTAAGAGGGCTTCACGCTCAAGGTCAAAATCAGTAAATGGATTATCAGACCCTTTACTGGTGAATTTCCCGGCTCTGAAAATTAGTCAACAAGAGAGCGCTCTTTTGGCAAATCTGGAGGGCAACAATTGCAAGTGTGAAGTGAATGCTTTCTCAGGATATTCTTCAAAGGGAAAAGCTCATTCAGACTCTGTTAATCTATGAAGAGTGCTGGAGCGCAAGAGAGCTTGCAGAGGATTTGAACCATAGAAAACCACAAGATTAAGCTCCGGTCTATAATCATGCACGCTCTGCAGTTTTTGCTTGGGAATCACTGTGCACATTCCAACAATACAATGTATTTTTTTAAGTTTCAGTCTAAAAATAAACCCATAGCCGCTCTGTGCCTGGCCTTAACACCTTAAAAGTGTTGCAGAGCCTACTGTTCATATTGTAAAGTTTTGGTGCTGTGGGGCCTAATTTCCCTTAACTTAATGCTCGCTTTCCCCTTCAAACTGAAAAATTCTCATAACTATCAGAAGAAGGTCCCCTAGATGTTATTACGAACATTAATTCTGTACCTAGCACCTTCCATCTTCTGAACCACACCGTTCATCATGTCCCAATATGTGTCTAGTTGATAAGTGTGTGGATTTGTACCCTTATTCTGGCTGAGAGCGACAAACTGAGCCTTAAAAACCAAAATAATGACATTAGCATGATGGGGAAAACATGGAGGCTGTGCCAAAAGTTCATTTTCTGTTCAAAAGTTACATTTTAAGGGGCTTATTGGTGAAAGGCTTGCACTGTGAATAGGAAGGTCATGGTTCCAATCCCAACGTGGGCACCTTCTCTGGCCGTTCTGAGCAGGACGCTTAACACCTCATCTGCTCCAGGGGTGCTGTGGGACAGATGATTGCGTGCTCGGAATTCCTGCGCCTGCCTGTGACAGATTAGATTAGCAATATGCAAGATAACGAGTTTGCATTGTGGCTGTGGGAACTGGTGCAAAGTCCTACAAAATAAAGCAAAAAAAGTTTTAAGTGATTTGAACAGAAACGGTCTCGACTTGAGTGTTTAAGAAAGGTGTTTTCACATTTCGAAATCAATTAATCTGTTACTAAATAGGTCCGAGATTTGATTTGAATTTTAAAATATACAAATATTTATGTTTATGCAATAGCAGGTCATACAGAACACTGCAATGTCATCACACAGTATTTGCTTCACATCAAACAGCATGCATACATTCATAATGATCCATATCAAACAGCTGGCGCACACATTTACATATGCATATCAACCAATAGAGCCATTATAAATGCAATATGCTAAAAGAAAACTACCCTCACTGTGCTTGAAATGACTGTCACTTAAATTTAAAGCAGAGGGAAAAGCATTTCGATTTTTCCACCCTGTGCTAAAAAATAAGAGGTGTTCTTTGGAAAGTAGAGCCTCCATTATCCAGCATTGACAGGCTGAGATCAGGCCTCATTCAGTGAACTAATGACTCTGTCACACCAGTCCCTAGCACTTTAGCCTAATGGACTGTCAGCCACCTTGGTGCGAGATTGTTTATATGAAGAAATATCTTCTCAACTCAAGCATGTTCTAAAATACATAGATTGATTACCAATATTTTACACAACACCCTTATTTGGAGACCTAAAAACATATTTTGCGTGGTTAAAGCTTTTGTACTTTATGTAATGTAATGTATTGTGGAAAACATTGCACATTTGAACAAGGCTTTTTGAACATTTTGAAAAAAAAAATTGATTAAAACCATCTGAATGATTAAAAACCAGATTCTGAATCTGAATCTCAGAATCTGCTTAATGTCATTATAACATCCATATGATCAATATTGGACATTACTCTGCATATATATAATAGATGGATAAAAAAAATGGTCTTTAAAGGTTTCCTGGTCCAACCTAGTCAAACTGGTCTAGTTTGCTAGTTTTAAACGGGAAAGCCAACTAAAAATCTGCTAGACTAGACCAACACCTAAAATCAGAAAACCATCTAAGTATATTTTGAGGGTTTAACATTCTTAACGCTCTGTCTCAAAATCAATAAAAAATGATAACCTAAATGTAACCCTGGACCACAAAACCAGTCATAAGTAGCACGGGTATGTTTGTAGCACTGGCCAAAAATACATTGTATGGGTCAAAATTACCGATTTTCTTTTATGTCAAAAATCATTATGGTATGAAGTAAAGATCATGTTCCATGAAGATATTTATTTTGTAAACTTCCTGCAGCAAATTTATCAAAACTTAATTTTTGATTAGTGATATGCATTGCTAAGAACTTAATTTGGACAACTTTAAAGGTGATTTTCTAAAAACATTTGCACCCTCAGATTCCAGATTTTCAAATAGTTGTATCTCAGGCAAATATTGTCCTATCTTAACAAACCACACATCAATGGAAATCTTATTTATACAAATCTCAATAAAATGACTGGTTTTGTGGTCCTGGGTCTCAAATCAGGGTTAAATCTGTGACAAACATACAGTGCACAACATTTTTTTAATGTTTGGGTGATGACAACGAGAGGCCATTTTATAAAATGACACCTGCCATATTTTTCATATCGCTGCAGTGCCTTTTTAAGATATGAGTAGGTCAGTGAGACTCTGTGCTGTGGGGATTCGATGCTTGCAGATCATTGTCGGCAGACGGCCATGTGGTCTCAGGGTGAGATTAATGACAGGCAGGCTTTATGTGATGGGAGACTGATGAAGGCCATTACACCAGGGGCAATGAATGGTGGCCACTCTGTTTGGGCTTTCAGATAAAGGGGAAACAGGAATGATTTCCCCAACCAGACACAGACACAGACAGCACTGTTGAGAGTGTCATACTGGGATTAGCGGAATGTGGGATAGATATAAAAAGTAACAAATACTGTCACAAATACAACCACACATTAAAATGCAGTGTGAAATAGCATATATCTTCAGCAAGACCTTTTTTGTTTTTCCGTTGAAAAAATGGCCAATGGTGAAACATGTTTTTTTTGCATATATTTTGCCAAAATAGGCAAAACTAGGGGTGTTCGATTCCAGGTTTTTCAGAGTCGACTCCGACTCCTGACTCCCATCATAGGGCATACCTGTCCAAATTAGTCCAATTTAGTGGTGGTGACATTACCTTTAAAAGAGCTTTTATCAATGTTGTTAGCTGTTGCTGACATCAAATTTTACTGAGGGAAAACTGAGGGGGAAAAAAGGCCATGGTGGAGATTATGCCAGGATTAATAATGTGTTCTAATGAATTCTTCACAGATATGTCTTAAACAGCATTGATATTAAAATAAATGCAATACAAACAAATATAACCTTATTGATTTGTTTATTCTTGTTTATCATCGCCGTGATCAAGAGTTTCCGCATCCGTCTATTTTAGCTGTGCTGCACACGCGGAATTAACGTGATAGCGCATTGCTCACGGTAAAAATAAACATGAATTGATACAAAATTGATTAATTACACTAGTGTAAATGTAAATTAATAGGTCAGTCTTTTTTATACAGTTAACACGGCTTTTTATCTACAGGGGTAAAGCAAGAAAAAAGTATAAAAATGGCAACATAGGGAGCTTGTGGAGTTGAATTCCTGATTACATGATTTGTTTTAAATAATTGATCAAAAATTATATTTCTAAAATACTATTTCTTAAAAATGAAATACTGTTCTTTTATTCATAAAATATCCTAAAAAAATGTATCACATTTTCTACAAATATATTAAAGGACCACAAAATTCAGCTTTCCAATCATAATTTTTTTTTAAATAGAAACAATTTTTAAACTGTAAAAATATTTTACATAATAGCTGATTTTATTGTATATTTGAGCAAATAAATAGCTTTGGTGGGTGCAAAAGAATATAAAAAATCGTAAACAAAATTATAAATTTTTTTAATCAAAAGACCTTGCAGAATACCTTACCGACGATAGCTAAATATTTTAGTTATTCTATTTCCAAGCAAAATATAAATACAATATTTCAAATGTAAATTATTTAAAGTTATTTGATGATTTGGAGTAGAACTAGAATGCAAAGCAAGATGTCATATTTTACAGAGAATATTTCTTGATGTAGTTTCTAGCCAGGGTGTTAAAACGCCCTTTCAAAAATGTTCCCACTGCAAAAGCAAAAGCGTTTGCTTTTCTGTACCTCATTCAAGTCTCCTGAGTGAGCCGGGGTCCTCGTTTGAATTGAAATAACAGTACAATGGTACAGGCCGCAAGTGATTGCCACTTTTGTCACTGCTTTCAAGGTGGATGCACTAACATTCTATTTGTGTCAGTCCTCAGAGGATCAGTCTGAAGGCCTCAGCCCACCTCCATAGCTAACTAGTCATGTGGATGAATGGCCTGCAGAAGTATGAAGAGAAACTGCCATTTTTGGCCCATCACTCAAGAACACGAGAGACAGACAAGCCCGATAAATGCTGCCGTTTGCTTTGTCCCACACAGCGGTATCTCCACATCAAAGACCCGAACCTCCACCGGAAGCTGTGCTGGAGAAGGAAAACGCCACATTGGGATGGAAAATAATACTTCAAACAGGAAAAACACTGCTAATAATGTTTAAATATTTACAATAGAATAATTATCAACCTATTTTACCAGGTTTATCACATCATGCATTCGTTGATTAAACCCATGACCTTTACATTTCTCTTTATGAAATTCACTTCAAGTCTGAAATAAAACTATACAATTATTATTCTCATTATATAGAGAATATGTTATTTTATTTTCAATAAGTTTAGTCTTTTTGTTTATTTAAATAAATTATGACTGTCTCTGGTTTCTAGCCTTCTATATTTTTATCTTCAAACACACACACAAATTAAAATTAGCAGTATTTTATGGTAATATTTTATTTTCAACTGTTTGTACATTCAAGTTTAACGTCGCGCTTGAAGCTGGTTGATCTGTGGTTGCGATATGTATAAAACCTCAAGCAACATTGCATCCGGTAAAGACACATGTAAGATTATAAATGAGACAGACAGTCTTTTTGGTAGAAATGCTCTTGATAAGCCTTGAAGGACATACTGCTAAGCGGAAGTATTCACTCTCTATTTTGTGCACTGAGTGCCACGTTAAAACAGAACAGAGAGCAAATGCACCCTAAAAGGATAAAAGTGTAGAAAGACATGAAGGACAGAAAAACTAGGAGATGTTGAATATGCCTTGAAGCAAGGTCAAGTCACTAAAAATGCACTGAGTGAACAACATCTCATAAACAAGCTATATACCACAAGAAATATATCAGTCGGAAGCATTCACGGAAAGATGAAGTTGGTCAGGGAACTGTACTTTTAGACTGTTCAAGAAAACAAAGCTGAAATGTTCATAATTAAGAAATAAAGCTTAAAAGACCGGTTTGTTCTATCACCAAGCAAAGTATAGTATGTGCGAAAAACAAGTCATTTTCTATGAAAATTCACCTTGAAAAAATACTTTTTTTCCTTTTTTTTTTTTTTTTTAGAAATAGCCGACAGCACTTTCACACACTTGCAAACATTTTATACAAAAATATCAGCATGAGGTGCTGCAGGTCACCACCACCAGAAAAGAGTTGGCAAGGTCTCATTTAAAGATGAAGAGGAGAAATTCCCCCTCCGGAAACATCAGGCAGCTGGACTCAAAACAAAGGATTCTGGTCTTGGGACCTGAGGGGGTTTAGCCAGCACTCCCTACAAACTCTGAAGCATGCAGTAAAAGAGAGCTGTATGGAATGACAATCCACAGAATTTCCCCTGAGACAGATATCCAGGATGATCCTCTCTTTATCTGGACCCTTGTCAGTAGACACCTATTTATAGTTCCCGTGGTAATAGTTGGAACAGAGGTTTAATCGGTGCATGCTCATTTTCAGCCTCTGTGATGTTCTACAATATTTAAACCAAACCGCACAAAATGGTCATAGACTTTAAGACTTTATAAATGATTTTAATAAAATTATTGGTCTATTCTGGCTCAGAATTTCATTTTTTTCAATGTTTGTTACTATCTTGTGGTCCAGCGCACATGAACTTGGAGAAGCAGGGTCAAACTTTTATTTCTTCTCCAACATTACTGCATATTACATCAATGAAGAGTGCACTTTGGAAGATAGACGAGCCTAATGGTTACTTTGTATTAAAAATAGGATTTGAAAGAAATCTAATAACCTCACAATGCTATACAAATTCCAAAGACTGCTCACATTTATGGTACGAATGGAACTAGATAGATAGATTACTATTTTGTATCTATACAAAACTATTGATGCGAGAGAGAGAGAGAGAGAGAGAGAGAGTTGTTTTCTTTCTATCCAGTGTGATTTTTCTGTGATTGTGTATGTCATAAATTTGCATCCTTTCCCGACCATTTCTCACGGGTGCTGTGCATTTCTCTGTCTCCAATTGACAGCTCAAAATGTCTCCCAGACACGCATGACTGGGGCAGAATGACTGCTGGCAACGCCAATGAATAGAAACAAGTCCCCACAGCGTGAGAGTGAGAATGTAGATAACTGATAAAGCCAAGATACACCTACTGCCTATCATCAGCCTGATCCAATTCTGCTTTATCTAGCTGCAATGATACGATTCTGATACCTGATTATACTGTGGCTTCAGCAGCACTCTGGGCTTAACATTTTTTTTAAGATAAAGAGAATGGAAAGAACATGGAGGGAGAGAACGAGAAAATGAAAGAGAAAAAAGTCATGAGCTGTGTGATGTGGGAGTTCATATGAGGGAAATTATTCTAATACTACGGAAAAAGTAAATACACACTCTTTGCACACCTAACATTTGCAATATGTGCGTAAGTGAATTCAACGCACTTTGATGTGAGAAAGTAGGAGTGACAGAAATTCAAAATGTTTTACAAGCACTAATGAAATCCGGTGAGAAGCTTCCAGTAAGTCAATATTACTCTAGCAAAAAACAACATGCTAGCTTTTCCTTTTACAGAGGAGTACAGAGACCGATTCTCTCAGTTTAAATCTAGACCAAGCTGGGTAATCGGCACATGAACACAATTATGATTAAAAAGAGAGCCCATCTTTTATCTAAATGCAAAATCTCAGAGCAATATCGCCTCCACAACATAATCATTAACTCTTAATGCATGAAACACATGAGGAATCGTGGGAGGTTATTAGGCCAATCAAAAGCCAAAGTATGTGCTGCTAATTGAATCTGGACAGGTGGTCCAGAAAATTTCCAAGTCATCGTTCTTCTGATTGGTTGAGAGCAGCATGGTGTGTCTAGCGGGCACAGGATGTAGGCCGTCGGGAGGCCTGATTAATCTTCATTTTCCTGCTCTGTCATTTTTAACCGTGATTCACCAATCAGCCACTGCGACAAAGACTTTTGTGCAAAGAAACACTTGGAAGTAATTACCAGACTTAGCATAATAGAAAAAAAGTGTGAAAACTAGCACAGAATATGTGCATGAAGATCTGCTGATACAGACCTATAGGGTTTGGAGAAGCCAATATGTTGCGGTGGATTCATCAATAGCAATATAATGTTATTTATTTTGTAATAAATTACAAAAACAATATCATAATTAATAAATTGATAAATGAATTAATCAATTTTAATAATAAAGCTTGATAGATATTTTTAAATAGTTTTGAACTGTGAAGACCTGCTGTTTTGTAAAGATGTTTTTTAAAGTTCACTTCATTTCATTACTTGAGAAACTGACAGAACAACAGATAGATAGACAGAAGAATGACGCATAGACAGATAAAGACATATATTCATTAATTAAAGAAATAATAACAATTTAAATAAAATAATAATAATAAAACTAATCTCTAACTTAGTGGTGTACATAATCACCATATCATCTTGAATTTTACATTTTCAGTTTGTATTTCTGCTAGAAATTGGTAAATTCATCTATAGCATTTTATTATTATCATTTTATTACACATAGCATGTTATTTATTTTGAAATTAATTTAATTAATCACCTTTAAGACCAAATTAGTTTTACTATCTACAATGACATCCTGTTTTCTAGAAATAATCTGCTCATGCTCAGAGTAGGAACAGGGAGTCTGTACACACACACACTAAATTTGCCAGGTGAAATGATAAATGGCAACCAGTGAGTATACTGTCTGGGCATCCACCAAGGTAGTACGAAGCAAACCAGCAACAACTCAACAAAACAATATGAACTGTTTTGTAAGACCCTGGAAAGCAGCTTCAGCATTAGAGGAAGCACTGACTCCTGACCAGAGAGAACAGACTCCTCTCCTTCCAAGAAAATCAATTTCTCCCTCTTCAGGCAACCCAGATCTGAGAAGGCTTATGGATAGAAGTGTTTACATTCTTTAGTAAAGCATTAAAGCCAAGTCGTAAGCCTTGAAGTTAGAAATAAAGGAAGTGAAGCACAGAATCGAGTCGAGTGACAGAAACGATGATTCACTGTCAGCTGACAGGCTTTCATTTAGTTTCACCTCCAAAGCACAGGGTCACCATACTGTATTTATTCATGAAGTAATTCTCCAAACATGTCTTAAAACATGTGTGTGGAATTTTAGGAACATTTGAAAACAGACGAAAATGTGCTCCAAAAGAAATAAGAATTGCAGTCTAAATGCAGAATATGTCTATTTTACCATTAAAACATATCCAGAATAACATCATGTTCAAAAGTTTAGGGTCGGTGAGATTTTATAATGTTTTTGAAATGAGTACATTTTCCTCACCAAGGCTTTATTATTCAGTTTGCAGTGTCACGCGATCTTTCAGAAATCTTTCAAAATGTTCTCACTCTGTGTGTGTGTGTGTGTGTGTGTGTGTGTGTGTGTGTGTGTGTGTGTGTGTGTGTGTGTAATTTTTTTACATGGTGTACATAATTCTTAATCTTGATTTTTACATCTTCAACAAAAAGTTTGCATTTCTAAAAGTAGCCTGTACCTTTGCAAGCACAAATAAATATTAGTAAATATGCACAGTATATACAGTATCTACAACATTAAATAAATATTAATTGTATAAATGCAAGGTGTACACTTAAAAATTATTCACCAAGTCTAAAAATAAGCTAATAAACACGTTCATTAGTAATGAGAAAAGTCCTAAACTTATAGTGTTAGTAAGCATTCAGACATATTGTTCGAAATGGATTTTGTATTTGGGAAAAAAATAAACAGAATAATAACAGAAATGTCCTTTTCCACTCTTAGAAAAAAAAAAGTTTTTATTGGATTGTGACAATCCATTTCCTCTAAAACCATGAGACTTTTGTGACAGCTGCCTATACATTAACATCTATCTGGCCCACTCACCCACAACCAGATAGAAAATCATGGCAGTCGTACAGAAGGAAGCCTGAACCCATTTCAGTTTAATTACAGCACATATTATTCCCATGGAAAAATAGCCCTTTCAAACTGCCTATGAGGTTTTACCTCAAGATGATTTAGCTCTCAAGATGTCAAACTTTCTGTCAAGCAAATACATGGGTTGCAGCAGCCTAATAGTTAAGATTCTGTACCGCAGACACAAAGATTCAGCCCTGAGCAGGAGTGGGACAGGAACTGGGGACTTACTAATATCACGGTCCTGCTCTATCACCATTGTACCCTTGAGCTGGGCACTTAACCTCGGGTTTCTCTGCGAGAAGCAAGCCTGCAATTAATCCACAGAAGGTCAGTACGGACAAAAAGCATGCTATGTGGTAACAAGCTAATAAGTTTGCAGATAATGACCAAAATGTACCTACTCAGACTGTCGGACGTACAGGTAAGCTTACTACACTACACTACACTTTAAAATTGATTATCAGTGAAGCCAATAAGAACAGGACTGACGTATTCTGACAGTTTTGTGTGCAATACACATCAGACAGACAGCAAACCGACTGTGGTTGGACCGTGGGCATGTCGTTTGAGACTGAGACTATGCATTACATAACAGTCAGAGCATGAATCTGCATAAAAAGACATTGATCATGAACGTAAGCAGATAGTATCCTACATTATGAAAGTCTCCTAATGTTCTGATAGCACAAGAATGCCGAATAGCCTCCAGTGCTTGACTTTTCATTACTTTGGGCTTTTGTCGATGATGGTCTTTGGAGACCCTGATACAATCAAGTCCACTTTTACTGCAGAACGCTACCTAATTACCACACCATTGTCTTCAAAGGAAATCCTGATGCGCACTAATCTAAAACCGCACTGCAATCTTTTATAAAACACCTGAGAGCCCATTCGTGTTCCTTTTGGAAGCTCTGGCACTTCATCAGTTCTCACGCACACACACACATCGCAGACAGCGCTGAAAGCAAAAAGATTGTATTTGCACCTCTAAGGAAACGAGGGCACAAGCAGAGGTTTGCGCTGCCAGGCAGTGATACGTTATGCTTTGTGCATGCAGTATAGGAAGATCCAGTCTTATGAGGAAACAATTGCTATTCCATTTAAATTGCATTTTGAGTTTCTTTTGTTCTCGTCCTGCTTCATATTGAAATGACATACGCCATGACATTTGTATTAAAAGGTCACCCAAAAAGGGGTGTGCATAGTATTTATTTGTCCTTTGTTCCAGTGCAAACCTTTAATTTTCTACAAAACAAATGCATATTTGTACATTGATTAATCTCAATTTGTACATGTTTATAGAGAAAGCCCAGAGGTCACTCTATTAAACTCCTAAATATCATTAGTGTGAGTGGCATCTAAATTAGGAACAGCCACATCATCTTGCCCAATTTTGGCTAAATAAAACATTGTTATTCAAAAAATGTCATTGGTGATGAAGATCTATTTTACAGTTCATTCAAAACCCCTAAATCATTATGGATGGACAAAAAATGTTGTTTTGTTATCAGTGAGTTATTGAAAGATTCATCCAACTGATTTGATTCAAAAACATTAATTCAAGAAGGAAACATGCGACTGTGTTTGTGATTGAGTCACTGACTCGTTCATTAAAAAATGCTGATTCATTGAAGAACAAAACACCACTATTGATGGTTCCTTTTTTTCTGGCAGAGCAAAAACAAACAAAGAAACTATCAATTAACTTATTGTTTATTGAAACGCTATATTAAAGCAATATCACACAATCATTCTGCCTCCTTGTTTATTCTAATAGCCCAGTGGTTGTTAGTTAGACATCTTTTGAACTAGCAATGGCAGAGTTTGGTCTAAGAAAGTAGTTTCACAAACAAAAAGGGTTTATGTACGTAAGCTGTAAAAAAATAGATATATAACGAAGAGTACACAGGCATTTACTGCTACATGCCAAGAAATAAACACTTCAACAAACAAATCCTTCTGAGAGTTTGCCCGTTTTTTGCCCATCTATAACCGCTGACATTTAGACAGATGGGCCAGTGGTTAGTATTTTCCTCTCTCTATCTTTCTTGCCGTTGCCCCTGGTCAATCAGAGATCCAGTCAGGCTTAAAGTGTGAATTAAGAGGAGACCAAGATTCAGGTAAATCTGACAGGGTCCTGAAAACAGCACAGACTGGCCTTGCTACTCTCTGCTTTCATCAGGACTTCAGGCATGAGCTGAAGTGAACCGTTAAAATGTTCAGCTCTCAAGCTGTGGGTATGCACATCACGATTACTTAAAAACAAATACAGTCTGAGGGCTATTGAAATATATTTTCACACATTTTAAAAGCTATTATTTCCCTGATTCCCTGAAAGCATGACAATCACTTTCAGTTAAACAACTGCACATTCAGCTAAAACACAATGCCATTCAAAATATATGAAACATACTGTACATGCAGCTGTTTAACCCTTGTGGTTTTCTGGAAAACCTGGACAAAAATGATCAACCTTTTAAAAATTGTTGTTATATCTATCATTATGCTATATTATCACAACAACTTGGATTCAGTTTTTGTTTTCATTCAATTAGAACAGATTTAGAATTTGTTCTTGGAACTCATTTATGAGTGAAAACAGCATGTTTTGTGGATAATTTTGCCCATATCCTCTATGTTCTTGGCCTCTAAAGAGGTGAATAAACTTCAAAATGTTCCAAAAAGAAATACAAAATCTGTGCTAATTGAAATATAACAAGTTGTTAAATAACATTTAATCCAATAATTAATAATACAAAAAAATGTAATACAAATTGTAGGTCAGTCATTTTGACCAGGAACACCGCAAGTGTAAAATCCCATATAAATACTATAAAATCCCAAGTAAGCACAAAAATTATCAATATGTTTTGGGATGTTTTAGTCTAATGTGATAACATTAACTAGCATTTTCGGGGAAGAAAAATCATTTACAAGTCGAAATGACCAGAACACAACATGAGGTTTAAAGATTATCCTGTGGTTTCCAAGCCAAAATAAAAAATAATAAAATATCTATTTATATCTATATCTACATATATCTACATCACTCGCAGAAGTGAGTACACCCCTCACATTTTTGTAAATATTTTATTATATATTTTCATGAGACAACACTGAAGAAATGACACTTTGCTACAATGTGTCATAAATACAATGAGTAGTAAAGTGGTGATTGTATAACAGTGTAAATTTGCTGTCCCTTCAAAATAACTCATCACACAGCCATTAATGTCTAAACCGCTGGCCACAAAAGTGAGTACACCCCTAAGTGAAAATGTCAAAATTTGGCACAAAGTCACAATATTTTGTGTGGCCACCATTATTTTCCAGCACTGCCTTAACCCTCTTGAGCATGGAGTTCACCAGAGCTTCACAGGTTGCCACTGGAGTCCTCTTTCACTCCTCCATGATGACATCACAGAGCTGGTGGATGTTAGAGAATTTGCGTTCCTCCACCTTCCATTTGAGAATGCCCCACAGATGCTCAATAGGGTTTAGCTCTGGAGACATGCTTGGCCAGTCCATCGTCTTTAACCTCAGCTTCTGTAGCAAGGTAGTGGTCGTTGTCATGTTGGAATACTGCTCTGCGGCCCAGTTTCTGAGGGGAGGGAATCATGCTCTGCTTCAGTATGTCACAGTACATGTTGGCATTCATGGTTGCCTCAATGAACTGTAGCTCCCCAGTGCCAGCTGCACTTATGCAGCCCCAGACCATGACACTCCCACCACCATGCTTGACTGTAGGCAAGACCCACTTGTCTTTGAACTCCTCACCTGGTTGCCGCCACACACGCTTGACACCATCTGAATCAAATAAGTTTATCTTGGTCTCATCAGACCACAGGACATGGTTCCAGTAATCCATGTCCTTAGTCTATTTGTCTTCAGCAAACTGTTTGTGGGCTTTCGTGTGCATCATCTTTAGACGAGGCTTCCTTCTGGGAAGATAGCCATGCAGACCAATTTGATGCAGTGTGCAGCGTATGGTCTGAGCAATGACAGGCTGACCCCAACCCTTCAACCTCTGCAGCAATGCTGGCAGCACCCATACGTCTATTTTCCAAACACAACCTCTGGATAAGACGCTTAGCACGTGCACTCAACTTCTTTGGTCGACCATGGCGAGGCATGTTCTGAGTGGAACCTGTCCTGATAAACCACTGAAAGGTCTTGGCCACCATGCTGCAGCTCAGTTTCAGGGTCTTGGTAATCTTCTTATAGCCTATATCATCTTTATGTAGAACAACAATTATTTTTTTTCAGATCCTCAGAGAGTTCTTTACCATGAGCTGCTATGTTGAACTTCCAGTGACCAGTATGAGAGAGTGAGAGCGATAACACCAAATTTAACACACCTGCTCCCCATTCACACCTGAGACCTTGTAACACTAAGTCACATTGACACCGGGGAGAGAAAATGGCTAATCGGGCCCAATTTGGAAATTTTCACTTAGGGGTGTACTCACTTTTGTGGCCAGCGGTTAAGACCTTAATGGCTATGTGTTGAGTTATTTTGAGGGGACAGCAAATTTACACTGTTATTCAAGCTGTACACTCACTACTTTACATTGTAGCAAAGTGTCATTTCTTCAGTGTTGTCACATAAAAAGATATAAAATATTTACAAAAATTGAGGGGTGTACCCATTTCTGTGAGATACTGTATATAGATAATATCTATTTATTTATTCACTTATTACCTAATCCTAAACCAGGTGGGTACATACAGTACAAAATATCATTTTAATGTAGAGTATTTATTAAAATGCTTTGCACAGTGAGAGTAATACTGCATTTCTACTTCCAGGACTCATGGGCCTATGAGAAATACGGCTTCAAACATTGCCGAAACATCAAAAAAGTAAGAAGAAAGGCACCCTTCACATTCATATTACCATAACGTATTTTTGCAAATAAAAAAATATATATTTATCATTGTGTATTACATAAAACATGCACAGAAGCATAAAAATACAAAATAGTCAGGCCAAACTGGGGAAAGTCAGCAAAACTTTGACTACAAACTGTGACTACTAATGTAGACCATTAAATCAATACGAAAGAAGACTAATTTAAGGCTTTTTACTTGCAGGGGATTGCATCAGAAATATCAGACAGTATTTAAGAGATAATCAAAGTGGGAATGCTTTTAATGTCCCTAAAGGCAAAGCAAGCCTTTAACAGCATATCTATACTCTCAGTCTGTCAATATTGATCAATGCTGAGCTACAGGCTTCAGTGTACATCAAAGTGCATCTGCTGACTTAAAACATGCTTTAGGCACTTACAGTAAACCATGCAGAGAAAGCTTCTATGATTGTCAAATTTACACACTCTCTGGCACTCCCAGGATACATTACTGAGAGTCATTTCTAATGTAAAGTGTAATGAGACCCTCAGTGATAAAGAAATAGCAGGGTAATATAATCTATGTTGCTACATTTGCAAATCAGCATTCAATTCGACCGTGTTAAAAGCTAAGAAGGAAAAATCTTGTATTGCTCTTTGCACTTACACTAATGCTGTAAATAAATCAATTCAAGTGATCTTACATGATTATTGTGAAAATGACACCGGCGTGCTTTTGTTGCAAGTGACAAAATCGAAAATGAGTTTAGTAAATTATGTGACTTCAGCTTATCTCACACATTACAAAAACATGAATGCAAAGCATCAGATTTCAGAATACCTTCTGCAACAAAATGTTCAGAATCATCTGAAAGGCGTACAGAGACATCAAAACAGTCACAATACAATACATCGTTCATAAAACAGAATATAGGAGAAAGTAATGTAAGATATTTGTTGTTTATGTGAAGCAAGTTGATCTTGCCATATCTTCTGAAAAAGTGCAAAAGCATTCATTTTTGACTTCCTCGGCAACAACTGAGCACGCTGAATCACAGTGACTGGACCGCCAGTTCCTGAGAGGGAGCAAAGCAAATCACAGATGATATCTGTAAGGTTGTGATTCATATCAATCAGCAGTGACCTCCCAGACACAAGCGAATCCTAACGTTACAGGAGCTTCATTACTCCCATTCACAACAAATCAAAGGACAAAGCAAAAATAATATATTAGAATATATCAAATTATACACGATTTATACTTTACTTTTTTTAAAGTTACAGCCTTAAAATATAATTCTACAAATGTCCCCCTTCAGGTTATGGTGCCCAAGTCTTTTGCTGTAAAATCTTTACTCACTTTGAGACACAGTAAACATAATAATAACTTTATATTGCTAGTAATATTTTGAGATTTACAATTACCAGCCTGAAGCAATTTATGTTTACTTGATTATCCATTAATTTCTAGAAAAATAATGTTGTGAGAGTGTGTGTCAAAAGTGAGTATTAAATATGATACATTAGGCTTGTGAGAATCTCTCAATCATCATTCTACTGTGCTTCTTTATAGATTTGATCATAAAACTAAGCATTTATTTTTTATTAGGGGTGGGCATAGATCATTTTTTTTAATCTAGATTAATCTAGATTAATTTTGGAATTAATCTAGATTAATCTAGATTAAAATGGCTCATTTGAATTTTTTTATTTTGGCCATATAAATATTAGCAACTGCCTGAAAATATATATTACTAATTTTTCTCTGAAAAAATGTGGGGTTTATTCTTCATCGAGTGTAAACTCCATATTCTCACTATATCACATAAGAGCCATTCAAGCCTGATGTATGAAATATGAATGATATTTTTAATATTTTGTCTAAAGGTTCAATGAACTGTGTGGTGGGGGAAAGACCAACCTATCAATACAGAACTTCACTATCCCTGAAACCCTAGAGAATGATCCTTCTATAGTATAAAAAATGTATGTCTGAATGGGAAAGATCCTCATGTCCATACCAAACCTTTGGAAAAATGCAGAATCCCTATTAAGACTTTACAATATGTATAACTGTATAGCCAAGATACTGTAGTATCATTATTTGTGCTCTCATTTATTCATGAATTCATGAAATACATTTTTGCTGTAATACCAAGCAGTGATGTTAACAATCTGTGAAAGTGAATATATATATATATATATATATATATATATATATTAACAATCTGTGAAAGTGAATATATATATTCTTTTTTCGATAAAAGAAACTGAATCTTCAAATAAAATATTTCCCCTGAAAACAAATGCTTTGAACTGATTCTTTTGGTAAAACTGCTTATTGGTCCAGTTAAGTAATAAACAAGAGGAGAGCTCAGATCATTAGTGTGCAAATCATTAGAAGCATCGCGTTAAACTTGAACCCATAAGACAGTGACCGGTGGAGCATTACAAAGAGAGTATAGCCTGCCCTTGCTCCTGTGCTAATTTTATAAGATGAGCACCCCAAGGCAGACAAATGAGAGCTGTGCACTCCATGAAGAATAACATCAATGACTGCACACATCCCATGACCATAGAATCTCTTTCAGAGAGTGCTTCTTAAAATACATAATTTAACAGTGCATCATCACATCACTTATTGATTATCTCTATATTATCTCTATATGCTGTATGAATACATTTATAATGATAGTGAATACCGATTGCTACCCCAAGATTGTTGGTTTATCCCATTTTATATATACCATTAAAATATATTAGAGTAAAATCTATACTAAGCATTTTACATGGGGAATGAAATGTGTGCAGTATGTGTGACATGTAGCCTGATATTTGTGTGGATCTAATTATCTAATCAGCAAGAAACCATTTAAATGTGTTTTTAAGACAAGAATATCGAATGAGAGAGAATGAGAATGAAGCTGTCTGCTATATACACATATCCATGCAGGTTTTACTGCGTATGGTTGTGACTCAGGTACGGTTTTGATAAAAGCATTCTTTCTCTGCATATCTGCCTCATCCAAAGACTCATGCCTGGAAAAATATGAATATATATCATGCCTCAAATCTCCAAGTGGGTGGACTTGGAATAGAATAGAGTGGAATATAAGCAATACTTGCTTATTTCACACCGCCTAATGCAATTGTACGATTCAACTGTGTCTGTAGGGCTGAAGGGAGAACTACAGTTCCCAGAATGCAATGCAGCAGGAATAAATCATGCAAAATGTTGCTTTACTGTTCTTTTTTTACCGTTTACTGCAACATTTACACTGTTAAGTCATGTGTAATGCTGTGTTAACTGAATCTATGTCCATGAGATTGTTGAGTCCCACAGCCAGTGGTTTGTGCATTGGATGTACAAAAGGGTTAGTTCACCTAAAATAGTTCCCTCAAAACTTACCCTCACACCACGTCAAACCTTTCTGACATTCTGAAGAACGTCTCAGGATTTTTTCACTCATACAAATAAATCAATGTTGCTAAAGACCTCACATTAATTTTTCAGACGAAAACTGTGTCATGCAGATTGGAAAGTCATAAGGTTGAGTAAAAGATTAAATCATTTTTATTCTAGGGTGAACTAGTCCTTGGAATACCCTGCAAACTGAATCAAATACTTGATTTCAAGTGCCATTATGAAGAGTATTTGTCCATGTAATTACTGACCCAGGCAAATATTACGTGAAAGTACAAACAAAAAAGCACCATGAATGAACCAACACCCTTCCAACTGTGATATTCATTTCTTGCACACTGCTATTTACCACAATCATATCCAAGTTTTCCTGTTTGCAATAATTTCGATTCTATACATACATACCCATTTGTACCTCTTATGCAACCTCCTCCCTAGTTCATTCGTTAAGACGATTTGCAGTAATTTGTTGAGTTACATAAGACTGAAGCCATACCACATTACGAACAGACAGCTAAAATACAGTTTGAGATAATACAAGCTAACTGCATGAAAAGAATGTCATGTTTCTGCTAGAAACACTATGCTGAAATCCCCAGCGCTGTAATGTTGATAAGGGAGATCACCATTGTGAGAAGCTTTCAACCATCTGTCACTCTGACAGTCGGGTCAGGGGGCGTCCACTTAAGACTTCATCATCCTGCCTGCTTCAGAGAAGGACCCTCAGTTCAATTAATAACACGTTATAGTGCTTTGTTTTATGCTGTTTGATTTCCATCAGTGGTGCTGTGCTGGTTCTTGTTCAAGGCCTGAAGAGATCTGCATTCAGTATTTTACAGCAGTTAGGAACATAAAAAGTGTAATAAATAGACAATTTTCTTTAAGTCATTAAGTGTCTTTGGTTCTACTGGCGACATTCCTTGCGTGCGCTGGGTGCTTGTAACTCTAATTTTATTAAACCAGCAGTTTAATAAACTGAATAAGAAAGGACAAACAATTACGTTTCTGTGTTAGCCTAACACCTCAGGTTATGATCAATGCGTTTACTAATAAGAGTGATATTGAGTTCTTGAGTTAGGACGCTCTGACTGACAGCTCTTTTTCCCGCTATTTTAATAAAATACAAACAAATAACTCCTACGCTAGCATTAACATTATTTTGAGGCCATAAAATGTTTCCTGAGGGATGAACATAATTGGTTGTTTATAAATAAAAGGTAGAAATACCATTAAATGGTTGCGATGTGTCACTGAAGAGAGCAGAGTAAACAACCTGTTTTTATTGCACATATTCCTCTTTGTGACAACACATGGATATTGGAAACCACATGAAATTATCTAGAGTAAACTATCTATATTTGTGCTTAAATCAACCGACAATTACTTTGTGGTTGTAATGGCTACCTTAACATTTACTAGAGAAGGTTTGCTTTGAGCTTCCACAAATGTGCTCAAACCCTTTCTTGTTGTGGATAAAGGAGGCATTTATAAATAGTATAGATTTATTTTATCTAAAATAGAGTAAAACAGTAATATTAAGGAATATCATCAACAGACAGACAGACCTATCTATCCATCCATCCATCCATCCATCCATCTATCTATCTATCTATCTTTCTATCAAACATTTTTCTAGCGTCTAGTGACACTACATTAATGTTGACACTTTTCACTTCTTCTTAGTTTTTGTTGCGTGTCTTTTGCCACCAGAACCAGATGATGAATAATCGTATTACTTCTATTAATTACTCACTTAATATTCATCACTTACATTAAGCCAACAACAACAACACAAAATTGAAGTGTTGCTGGCACATTATGCCCTGAAACCTCAGTCGGTATTCCAATAATGTGTAGATTTCTAGATGTTGTCAATAAACCTACCGAGGCGTATGTATTTTTAAAACACTATCAAAAGGCAACAGCTTACAGCTTCACACTGTGCCGATAAGTCAGACATTTCTTTTTCAGTGCTTTAAGGTCCAAATCAAAAACGTGACAACCTTTCACATGCAGTTAGAGTGAATGTTGTGCATTTTCCCCTCAAAAACACGAGGAAAAATGCTGCCTTAGAAATGTTTTTTTTTTTTCAGGTAGAAACCATGGCTTCTGGCTTGGCTAAAGTCTGCCACCCTTCATTTGCTTTGGCTGAGCTGAAATGGCTTTTCTTTGGGGGATAGATAAATCACCACACATCTCCAGGTGTGCACAGGCACACAGCAGCAGTCACCTTTTGGATCGGCGCTACAGAGAAGTTGGGGCACGCAGAGTGCTCTGCCATCAGTGTGACAGTGTTTGTGACAGCTTGTCTCGACAGTTCTCCATTATGCGGAAGCTGCGCTCGTGTTCAAAAGTAAAATACATGACATGACTGACGGCGATCAATACAAAAAAAGTCTTCAGATGTCCTAAATGTTCTTTTCCACCTGATTTCACCTTTTTGCTGACTTCTGAATTGTGGCACCAATACAACCATGAACTTACAAGATGTAACGTTGCTATGGAAATGTATTCATTTCCATTTGCTTTATGTTCTCACAGTCAAGATGCTGGGTTGCTTTGAGATAAATGCAATTGTGAGTCAAGCTGATTTAACCGATATCTGCAGGAGTCTATAGAATCAAGAGCGGATGAACCAAATCTAACTGTGCCACATAGAAAATCAATGTTTATTTGAATGGCTAAATTAAGAGAGAGGGGGGGGGGGAGCAGCACTCAGGGCAGGCAGATGGTATGACACATTTAATTCTCAAGTGGTAGGACTTCAAGTGGAAAAAAGGACTAAGAAATGAGGTCCACAGATTCTCTGGTGTCTGCGAGACATTAGTGTGACACAGTCCACCGATCAGAAAGTCAAAAGTCAACACTTTCAGCATCTATTTCATTTTTTCCAGTAATGCTTGATTTGTTTGATTTGTGCATTTTGGATACTTAGTGCATTCACTGTGGCAGGAATATGATCAGCAACACATTATTGTAACTTCTGACAAATATTTGGCTTGTTTATTATGAACAGTTGACAGTGATTCAGATGTTGATGTCTATTATCCACTAGCAATTGTTCAGTTTCAGTTTGTGTTTCCAGGAACATGAGCTTTTTTTCATTATCAACAGATAAGTTGTTTAGAGAAACCACAAGTGTTTTTACAGTTCAGCCAAAAGCCAAACATTGCAGCCATCAAGACTAAACGAATGAATGAACAAACGCTTAGTAATTAGATATAATGCATATACAGACCAGACAGTATGTACATGCAAAAGAGTTGCAATGATTTACTAAATATGATTTATCATTAAAAATAATTAATCTATACATTTTCACATTGTTTTCTTTCTCCCATGTTCTTTAATTAATGTGTGTGTGTGTGTGTTGTGTTATAGAATATGTCACCGTTAAAAAAATGTAAAATAATGTCACTGTTCTTGGCTTGACAAGAATCGAATAAGGCACTCAAGGCTGTGTGCGTGTGTGTGTGTGTGTGTGTGCAAAACACACACACACACCCAACACATATGTATTCAATACAAATGTTCTAAATTCAGTAGGAGAACAACTAAATATCAGCTTTAATAGAATTAAGTTATCTACTGTATTTACTATTTATGTATGTATGTCTGTCTGTCTGTCTATTTATCTATCTATTTATCTGTCTGTTTATTCATCCATCCATCCATGCATCCACACATGGATGTATGCACATTTTGTTAGTAACACACACACAAACACACACACACACACACACAAACACACACTCACACACACACACACACACACAAACAAGCATTCAGCATATGAATGTCTCTTCATTCAAAATAGTTTTTTTCATGTATCAAACTGTATATAAGGGTATATACAGATCGACGGACAGTAGCCGTCCTCATGGTTTTGTTGTGCAGCTTTGTTCCAGACAAAAATGACATTCTTTTATACAGAGGTTCGGTTCTGGAGACAAGCGTCAAATGAAACAAGCACAGGCCACAGTCTCATGCTACACAAAACGTCCCCGCTGCGTCTGGTACCACACGCAGGGCAAAAGCGAAACGAAAGAGGCATAGGCTACTTTACTATCAGTCCCTCTACAGGAAAAAAACTGCATTGTTACCCACATTTATATAACTTCACGGAATAACCATTAGAGAAAAAGTAAGAAAACAATGATGCTACTGTAAGTGCACGTGGGCGTCCACAAACGAGAGTGTGTCTGTGTGTGACTGAGAGTAAGAGGGAATGAGAAATCAGGCATGAAAGAGATGGGAGAGGGAGAATGACTGAAAGAGAGGGAATAGAGAATCGAGTCGAACTTAAATTTGATTTGTTGATGAACTACTTATCTAAATAGGCCACCAAAACCTGATTAAATAACCAGACTGTATACTGATTGCATTATCAGACGATTGCATCTCACCACTGATTCCCAAAAGAACTCCAGCAGAAAAATGAGACATGCAAACAGCAGTCAGATTAGGCTAATAACGATATTAGTTCAATACAAATTTAAACACTTAAAACTAGTTTATTACTAACTAAAATTATTAATTAGGAAATTACACCTATTGATTAGCTACACGAATAAATAAACATTCTAATGTTTGCAAAACGGTCCAAAAAGCATTTAAAATGAAAAAGTACAACATGAAACGTGTATATATACACACACTTATCATAACGTAAATAATATAATATTGACTTACTTCAACACAGCGCTGTCTCCTTGTCTGACAGTGATGTTGTCCTTTAAATAAGATTCTCCGCTTCTCGCTGGCACTCCTGCGGGCACAAGGAACAGCAGTCTTAGAGCCACAACAACCAGGCATTTCCACTGCAGCTCAAAATAACCAATTATGCCCATTTTTTTTCGTCAGAAACTTCCGTCCGCAAAGAAGAAGCTTATATCTGAGGGCGCGTAAATGTGATTCCCCTCGGAACGCTGCGTTCACTTCGTATTCCGTCCTCTAAATATCTCCAAAAGTATTCGATTTACTCAGTGTTGCTGACAGGAAATCCTTTAAAACGCTCGCAAATATTCCTTGAAAGTTTTCAGTAGTCGGGTGAAACGTTTTTTCACGCGTTTTCAGACACACTGTCTGAGGTGCTGTACCGAGTCTTCAGAGGCAGCACATATGTTGCTCGCGCTCTCCACGAGATGCGCGCGCTCTTAAAGATGCTTCAGCCTCGTTCTGAGCCTCGTCGTTTTCAAATTCCCTTTAATTGGACCCGTATAAACTGAACGCGACTGCGAGAGGATGTTCATGCGTGAACACCTCCGGGGGTGCTGAAACGGGTTGGCTGTGTGTGGACAGAAGCAGAAATGCTGGAGACAGAGAGAACGCGCTCGGTGGTGCTCTTGAGCAGGGATAGGTGAGGAAACGGACTACCCGTCAGTTCCTGTGTCTCCCTAACTAGAGCTGAACTCTGGCTGAACGCATGCGGAGAAGACACTGCACGCGCTGTTTACTCAAACACATTCAAGTCAATATCTATCTATCTATCTATCTATCTATCTATCTATCTATCTATCTATCTATCATCATCTATCTATCTATCTATCTATATCTATCTATCTATCTATCTATCTATCTATCTATCTATCTATCCCCCTCAAAATCACTTTAAAACTAGCAAACAGGCTAGCTTTGAAGACCAGCTTATACCATTTTTGGAATTGTGTTTCCCGGCTGATTAGTACCGCATACTAAACCTAAACAATATGCGATTATGCAATTAGACTTGTGGAAAACACTATTTTCAGCAACATTTAATCATTAAAGTGATCGTTTTTAGCCTTGCATGAAATATAATCCATGATTAGGAGATTTCAGTGAGCAGAATCCAAACATTTTATGGAGTGAGGAATTTATACCAGATTATCATTCTCATATCCATATAACACAGTCTTCAGATAATCCTTAACTAATCACTGCAATTATATACGTTTATGTTTACATTGATGGTCGATTCACTTCAGCAAAAAAATGCAGAAAATAAAGGTTTAAATGGGGTTCATTGATTGAATAGAGTTACTTGACCATTTTACCAGAGACTGTTACATTAAAATGATGATGAACATGCCAAGTGGAAGTATGGCATAAGATAAGATTTAATTAAAAATATACATCTTCCTCTGATGCTACCTGGTACTTAAGAAGCTGATTTGATTCAAGTGCTTTTTAATTAAAACCTGGCTGACCTAAGCAGATTGTAGATCTGTTTAGCTAATTAGTAGTGTGAATCCACTCTTAAGTGAAATGTGTTGAAAATGATACCCTTGATTTGATCATAATTTTGGGAGAAGGGAAAACAACTGAAGTCTTCTGATCCTTAACGCCTGACAATTGATTTAGCAGAAATGTGGAATATCCAACCAAATTTGATTTGTTGATGAACTACTTATCTAAATGAGCCCCTGATTAAATAACCAGACTGTATACTGATTGCATTATCAGACGATTGCATCTCTACGGATTCCCAAAAGAACTCCAGCAGAAAAATGAGACATGCAAACAGCAGTCAGATTAGGCTAATAACGATATTAGTTCAATAAAAATTTAAACACTTAAAACTAGTTTATTACTAACTAAAATTATTAATTAGGAAATTACACCTATTGATTAGCTACCAGAATAAATAAACATTCTAATGTTTGCAAACGGTCCAAAAAGCAGTTAAAATGAAAAAGTACAACATGAAACGTGTATATATACACACTTATCATAACGTAAATAATATAATATTGACTTACTTCAACACAGCGCTGTCTCCTTGTCTGACAGTGATGTTGTCCTTTAAATAAGATTCTCCGCTTCTCGCTGGCACTCCTGCGGCACAAGGAACAGCAGTCTTAAAGCCACAACAACCAGGCATTTCCACTGCAGCTCAAAATAACCAATTATGCCCATTTTTTCGTCAGAAACTTCCGTTCGCAAAGAAGAAGCTTATATCTGAGGGCGCGTAAATGTGATTCCCCTCGAACGCTGCGTTCACTTCGTATTCCGTCCTCTAAATATCTCCAAAGTATCTGATTTACTCAGTGTTGCTGACAGGAAATCTTTAAAACGCGCTCAAATATTCCTTGAAAGTTTTCAGTAGTCGGCGGGTGAAACGTTTTTCACGCGTTTTCAGACACACTGTCTGAGGGTGCTGTACCGAGTCTTCAGAGGCAGCACATATGTTGCTCGCGCTCTCCACGAGATGCGCGCGCTCTTAAAGATGCTTCAGCCTCGTTCTCGTTTTCAAATTCCCTTTAATTGGACCCGTATAAACTGAACGCGACTGCGAGAGGATGTTCATGCGTGAACACCTCCGGGGGTGCTGAACCGGGTTGGCTGTGTGTGGAGAGAAGCAGAAATACTCCTGGAGACAGAGAGAACGCGCTCGGTGGTGCTCGTGAGCAGGGATAGGTGAGGAAACGGACTACCCGTCAGTTCCTGTGTCTCCCTAACTAGAGCTGAACTCTGGCTGAACGCATGCGGAGAAGACACTGCACGCGCCGAGGTCAACACAGAGAATGAGGGGAATGTTTACTCCAAACACATTCAAGTCAATATCTATCTATCTATCTATCTATCTATCTATCTATCTATCTATCTATCTATCTATCTATCTATCTATCTATCTATCTATCTATCTATCTATCTATCTATCTATCTATCTCTATCCCCTTCAAAACCACTTTAAAACCAGCAAACAGGCTAGCTTTGAAGACCAGCTTATACCATTTTTGGAATTGTGTTTCCCGGCTGATTAGTACCGCATACTAAACCTAAACAATATGCAATTAGACTTGTGGAAAACATTCTCAGCAACATTTAATCATGAAAGTGATCGTTTTTAGCGTTGCATGAAATATAATCCGTGATTAGGAGATTTCAGTGAGCAGAATCCAAACATTTTATGGTGTGAGGAATTTATACCAGATTATCATTCTGATATTCATATACCACAGTCGTCAGATAATCCTTAACTAATCACTGCAATTATATACGTTTATGTTTACATTGATGGTCGATTCACTTCAGCAAAAAAATGCAGAAGATAAAGGTTTAAATGGGGATTATTGATTGAATAGGGTTACTTGACCATTTTAGACTGTTACATTAAAATGATGATGATGAAAATACCAAGTCCCCATGAGTATGGCATAAGATAAGATTTAATTAAAAATATATATCTTCCTCTGATGCTACCTGGTACTTAAGAAGCTGATTTGATTCAATTGCTTTTTAATTAAAACCTGGCTGACCTAAGCAGATTGTAGAGCTGTTTAGCTAATTAGTAGTGTGAATCCACTCTTAAGTGAAATGTGTTGAAAATGATACCCTTGATTTGATAATAATTTTGGGAGAAGGGAAAACAACTGAAGTCTTCTGATCCTTAACGCCTGACAACTGATTTAGCAGAAATGTGGAATATCCAACCATTTGACCATTCGTACCACCGTTGTGGACACAATGAGACAATTATCTTTCTTTGTTTAATTGTTTTTCGGTATTTCTGGAGGAAGCTCAGTTGTGTTCAATCCCAGAGCTCTGGGTGGGCGGATGAAAGAATGGTTCATTTCACTGTTTTTGTTGTAAATCAGTCACGATGAGTTCACTCACATCTTTGTTATGAATGTATCTATAGTTAGCATTTCAATTCAGGTCAGTTGATGATCTTACACCATAATGTGCATAGTCAGTGTTAAAACGGGTCAGCAAGTAAATGGATGCTCAGATATGGATCATCAAGATTCACAAATTAAACTTATGCTTAGCTCTGTTGTAAGCAAAAGGTCTTCCATAAACCTACACAGTGCTACATTCATATTTCATATTGCTCAGTGAACACCACTAATATAAACAGACATAAAGATCACCATGAAGGAATGCAAACAGAAAGAAACCACAGAAAGAAGGAATACATATGAATCTACAGTCGTCTTGCTGAGACAGATATGGCACAAAGCAGGTCACAATGGCTGTTTGTGATATAACTACAGTCAATTTTGATTAACTGCTGTCTGCCTTGTGCTGCAGTTCTGTTAGTTGCAGAGACTTTAATTACATAGAATTATCCATCCATCTCTGTTTAACCAGCTATCCATCTGCTAATCCAAATTACTAACCATTTTATTTTCCTCCATGCCAAATTGGCCACAAATCACTTTAAATCATAATGCAGTGTAGCAAAATGCTACATTAATACAGAATATATGGTTATGGGTTTGTGTTTAGGTCATATTATATTTTTGCTTAAAACCCAATCCAATCAGAGTTGGAACTATGCATTTTAATATATTGACTGCAAAAGTTCCCACCCAGTTTTCAGAAAAATTGGTTCCGGAAGAATTCTTACCATTTATATATTTTTTTTGTTAAAAGACTTGTTATGCATCAAATGTTTTATTTGAAGCTAAATGTATATGAAAATCTGACAAAAAGACAAGGTACAAAACTGTGTGCTTTAGTGAGGAGAAGATGGGGTGTCTAAACAAAATAACATCCGGTTTTCTAACATTTCTAAGCAGACTCTGATTGGTGGCATTTCTAAACAATTTTTGTTGAATCATAGATGCTAACTGCATAGGTTTTGTCTCAAAGGATTTAATGTCAATTATTAAACAATTATTTGTTGAATTAATGTGAATAGAACCTACTTTCTATTTACTTGAGATATCTACTCTATTTTAATATTTAAATTTAGATTTAAATGTCATGTAGAGTTCATATATATATATATATATATATATATATATATATATATATATATATATATATATATATATATATATATATATATATATATATATATATTCAGTAATATAGTAGCAAGTCACTACAAATCTTGTAACTGTGACTCATGCTATTCAAAATGCACTTGGCAAATATCTTGCTATGTGAAATGTAACTATTTCAAACTATATTAGTGTGGTATGAATGATTCAATTATATATAGCATCTTGCTTATTATTCTTATATATATATATATATATATATATATATATCTTTAACCATATATATATATATATTAGCATACCATTTCAACAACTAAATTTGGCAAATGCAGCAATTTGATCCTACCAGAATCTTGTAACTGTGACCCATAGGAACTGCATCATTCACAGTGCACTGGTTTTCTAATCCAGACTGTGATTAATTACGCAAGCACTTGAGATGACCCCTCTATAGGCCCCATGCACTAAAGACAACCTTATTCTTTTGACCCCAAGTCTCCAACTCAAGGTTATGTTTAAAGGATGCGCAACACTACCATTATCTTCAGTCTGGAGAATCTGTTTGAACAGAACGGAGCGTCTCTCCCAGAGGAGACTTGCTAACCTTGCAGTGAACTGAGGAGGTCTCCTTTCCTGTGATAACTTCTGCTAAACTAACAACGAGTGTTGCGTCCTTGGGAATATATTTCACTGAAAGACAAGGGAAAGGTGCTATTGTGCAACTTGTTCGAAGGTTGCTTCTTCTCATTTCAAATTACAAAGCGGTGCGAAAACATCAAATCAAAGACTTTACGAAGAGGTTTGATGTATGTTCACAGTTACACTTGATCTAGGATGTTTAATTCCTTTGAATACATTTCATGCCTAAGCTGCAGTTTCCTCAAGGCAAGGAACAGATCGCACAGATGTTCTGCCGTCATGTCTTTTAGTTCTTAGACATCAAAACGAGTGAGAGATTAACATATTATGATGATACTCATTTATTTTGTCTAACTGCTAACTTCTGCAATATAAGAAAGATATTTTATTTTTATTTTTAGCAATACTAGTATGACACCCACAAAGCAGCATGTGCAGTAAAACAATAGTGTCTTGTTTGGTGTTTTGCACACATTCCTCCCTGAAGTTCCTCTGCTTGAGACATGGAATTGTTTGTTGAAACACATAACGAAGACCTCTAATATTTCTAGCAACCTGCTGCTTTGAATACCAATGTGAACAAACAAAATACAATATTTTCTTTGCTGGCACACCTGTTTCCAATACCAAGCATGGTTTTGTAATAACAATAAGGGACATGTGAATAGCTATTCATAAATGCTTAAAAGAATAGTTCATCCTAAAAATGAAAATGTTTTCACCCTGAGGCCATCCAAGATGTAGATGAATTTCTTCATTATAACAGATTTGGAAAAATCTAGCATTATATCCCTTGCTCATCAATGGATCCTGCAGTGAATGAGTGCCATCAGAATGAGAGCCAAACAGCTGATACAATCATCCCAGTAATCCAGAGGTAATCGGCATGACTCCAGTTCAACAGCTAACATTTTGTGAAGTGAAAAGCTGCATGTTTGTAAGAAACAAATCCATCATTAATTTAACATCAAACTGTAATTTCTGGCCCAAATACCATACCGTGATTCAAAATAATTCTTCCTTCAGTGAAAAATCCATCACTGTTGTCCTGTCTCATGAAAATCAACCAACATACTTGTTTAGAATTGTTTTAGACTGTTTTCACTTGTAAATGGTGCTTGATCTGTTCATTTTCTCACCTGATTTAGATGAAACAAAATATTATAGAGAGAACTCTCCAGAAGTCTTACAGTAATTAATGATGGTTCTTATATACACATTTGATTCTTATACACACATATTTTCACTTCACAAGATGTGTAATGGTTGACTGAAATCGTGTGGATTACTTGTGGATCATTGTGATGTTTTTATCAGCTGTTTAGACTCTCATCCTGACGGCACCCATTCACTGCAGAGAATTTCGTGAGCAAGTCATGTAATGCTAAATTACTTAGAATCTGTTTTGTCAATGAAACAACGTTATCTACATCTTAAGAGGGTGAGTATATTTTCAACAAATTATTTTTTTGGGGGTGAACTATTCCTCTAAATAATATCACACTGAACAAAATATTAATTATTGCAATTCTGTTTTATAAGATGACAATCTGCTTGACTCTTTGGTAAGCAAAGCTGTTAGACTGAAGAAATTCACAATTAAATACAAAAACGACAACAAACAAATGTAATTAAATGTGAAATTTCAAAACAAAGACTGAAATGGTATTTTCTTGTAAAACATACTCCAATAACCTGTTGTATTTACAACTTCGAAAAAGTATTTTTATGGTAAATGAACGTGTTAGAAAGGTCCAATGTTTTAATGGGTTTTAAAGGGACATATTTTCCTGCCGTGCTACTGCGCAGTAATGAACTCCTCTGAGCAGTTTCACAAAATGTTAGTAAATTACAGGGCAATTTAAAATGACCTGGTGCCACTATTGCATCCATCCATCCATGCATTCCTATTGTTCAAAAATAGCAGCCTCCACTATCACTCACACAGTCTTTTGTAGTCAGTTAGGAATTAATTTGAGTCCTGACCCTGAAGCAACTGGACTGAATATGATGACAAATCTCATACAGGGAGCGGCTCATGGCCGGCACATTTTTTATCTGTCACACAATTGTGTCGGCATAGCAGGCATCTATTCAGTTCTTAGACATCACAGTGAGAGCTTAACATTTACTATCATTGATAAATCATTGTCTAACTGCTATCTGCAATAAGAAAGATCCATTTATTTTTCTATCTATCCATCCATCCATCCACTCCATCCATTGACACCCACAAAGCTAGTACATTTCTAGTAAAGTGACTAATAGGCTAATAATGGAAGTGTTTGTGTATACATGCCCTGAAGTTATCTTGCAGACTTCTAAAGATAATTTCTTCCGAAATTTATCATCACAAGTTTATCTAGGATGGCTCAAGTATTTCCCCATAGAACCCCATGTGGCGACACATATGTGAACTATTACTCACATTAAACCACCAAAATGAGTTTATCAATGTTTTATGTGAAGCATTTCACACAGAGGATAAAATATAATGACATTTCAAGTCACACACTGTTTGCCGCACATATCCACTGAAAAACAGCCAAATGATTTCAATGTCATATGAACACACTGAAATATAACTAATGCAATATGCTATTATTAATTTAACTGCTGTTGCTTCTTTGAAACCTTTATTTGTCATTAGGATAGGATAGGAGATGGATAGGATAGGATAGGATAGGAGATAGGATAGGATAGGATAGGATAGGATAGGATAGGATAGGATAGGATAGGATAGGATAGGATAGGATAGGATAGGAGATGGATGGATGGATGGATTAAATGATAGATAGATAGATAGATAGATAGATAGATAGATAGATAGATAGATAGATAGATAGATAGATAGATAGATAGATAGATAGATAGATAGATAGATAGATAGATAGATAGATAGATAGATAGATTACTCTATGGCAGAACAAGTGGTTTACACACAACAAAAAGGAAAGCTCAACTAAAAAAGGAGAAAGAGCAGCAAGACAAGATAAATTGATGTGAGCACAGCTGTCCTTTATTGAAAACAATAGCCATAATTAGATCCAGCCTTGGCCATTTGGCTCTGCTGGTCTATCTCAACATGCTTTATGATTGATGGAGGTTTGCAACCAAGAAGCACTGTGTTGGCTGTATTGTGGAACCCTGAAACAGGTGTTAAGTTTGCAAGAGTCAATGAACAGCCTATGGGAAACGGTTTATATGCAGTGCAGAATGGCCATTTAAAATATGGTACAAAAGCTATTATTGTAAACTAAACCTATGAGGAAAACTATTGATTTAGAACTATTTTTCATAAACTAAATAATAAGAATAACCAATGTAAATTGAAATGTTAATTAAAATCAAAACAAAACAATTAAAGAAAAAAATAACTAAAATAGTAATCTGCAAAATATATCATAGTTTTCATAGTCTTTCTTCACTTGAAGGAATAATCTGACCTGTGTGTTTGTGTGTGAGAACACAGCCCACCTGCAGATGGCGATATGGTGCGTGAGGCCAGTAAGATTAATGATACTGGTAGCAAAAATGAACCCAAATAAAATTGTGCACATTAGAGCCACCTTTAAACCTGTAAAATCAGTGCAGACATCATCTGTGTGGGTGTCACAGTGACATACATCTGGCTAATACAATGCTTTTGTGATTCTCCTGCAAATAACAGACTTCATGAAAGGCTTAGTTTAGATATGAATATAAACTCTGGTAATATTCTGCTGACTCTAAGAGCTGTATCTAAGAAAAAATAATGGATTGCAAACTAAAATATAATATGAAACTGTAAAAAAAAAAAAGTAACAATTGAAAGTTGAACATGATAAACTACAGTAAGCTTGTATGGTAGATGTACACTCGCTTTATCTAAAAATCTCCACATTTCCCACAGAAAACAAATGCTAAAGATTGTCAGTATAATCCTTCCCTGTTTAAATCTGCATGAACTGCTAAGTTTATTTCGAAGCCAAGCCTCTGTGTAACTGACTCGTATTAAATCTGGGTTAGCAGTCAATATAGATTAAAACACTG
Source organism: Gymnocypris eckloni scoliostomus (assembly GCA_027564155.1). Taxonomy (NCBI): domain Eukaryota; kingdom Metazoa; phylum Chordata; class Actinopteri; order Cypriniformes; family Cyprinidae; genus Gymnocypris; species Gymnocypris eckloni. Next base: position 8,601,682 of record CM050435.1, on the reverse strand, counting down.
TTAGCTGTATTATTCTTCATACTCATGACCACATTTCACATTGTTTGCTCTTTAAGCTGTAGAATGTCTTATTAGTGTAAAATATACATGGTACAACCAACCTAAATGCATTTCTGTATTTGTACTGTAGGTGTATAATTACCCAAACCGCTGATGTGCCTTTTCAAATTAGTCCTCGTTGTCTGTAATTGGACTCATTGTGCTAAGCAGTAATTATGAGCTGATATCATGCATTTTAATGCTGGAGATTCAAAGCTATTTTTGTTATGCATGATACAGAATTGACTTACTATTCCTGAGAGGACAGTTTCGATGAAGTGATTAAGATACCTTGTATGTTAGCCTAACTGATTATTCTCTTTGACCTTGTCTCATTAGTGAACACAATTGAATTTGAATTTGAAAAAGTTTGTTTACCGATTACACAACGTGTCAAAGAAAGTGACAGAAAGGTTGATTTTTGGTCCCTGATTTCCTGACGAGGTAAAATGACACTGTGACAGACATTCACTCTTCCTTCTACCCATACCAACAAAAATCCAGACTTGGTTTGTGTTGATATTATGTAATATCAGAAATGTCCCCAAACATTGTGTCTAACCCAGAGAAAAGTATTTTTTCTGTCCATGCTGAAAGAAGAAATGCCGGCCAAACATCAGAGCCAATGAGAACAGTGTGTGGGAGAGGTTTCTGTTTGCACCAGGGGGTCAAGGCTTGGCTGATAAGTAAAGCCCCTGCTGATAGATGCGGTACAAAACAAATCTGATCGTATTGATTACCCATGCATTCATATAAAATACTAGAAGGAACACATACTTCCTTATATAATGAAATATATTTTATTTGCCTTTTGGACAGAAAAGATTCAACTCAAACCATTGGCTTCCTCAAAGTTTCTCCCACAAACTAAGGAGCACGGAAAATTTTAATGATTTTATTTTTCTGTCAAATCTATTAAAACATCTTTAAAGGTGTGTGTAAGTGTGTGTGTGTGCAGTATTTTTTTTGGGGGGGGGGGGGGATTAGAAGTGCACAGGCTCCTGTGAGGGCTAAGTTTAGGTGTATATATAGTTTAGGTGTATATATATATATATATATAGTGGTGTCAAAATTAGCGCATTAACGCAGGAGATACAATTTTTATTTTCCAGATTAACGCGTTAAAAATATTTAATGCATTAATGTTGGTGCGGGGCTATGTTTGGCCACCCCATTCACAACTGCTGCCTCTGTCTCTTTTTTCTTGAAAAGTATTGTGTTTATTTAGATGCAGAACGTCTTGATGACCACATCAAACGGGAGATGTTTCAGATGCACACGCCAGGCGCGAGTCAAACGAGCGCAGAAAAGAGACAGTGCTCGTAGCACGCTCTCTTCAAATACACGCACAAATGTGCCGGTGCGCGCTGTTGCATGTGTATCATTTCATATCAAACGTCGAAAGAAACTACGTGCATGCAATGTCCTAGTTGTGCCGTCAGTTAAGGCATGAAGTTACCAAAAAGGCGATTAAAGCTGCCTTAAAACTGTGTGCATGCATGCACTATGTTATATAGGCGTCACATTTAAGAACATGTCTCTGAAATGGTTTTAAAAACTGTCCTGAAAAGCTGTCCAGCACTGTGTGTCTGTGTCCCTCATCTAATACCCGATTAAATTAGTCCGCTCATTAGTAGAGACTTTAAGACCTGAAGGGGGTCAGAAAAGGTAAAGAGAGTTGTGAGAAAATAAGATGCATGTCAGATCCAGTCACTTTCAGCAGCAGCCTTTAAAGCAATAGCAGGCGAATAAGCTAATAACCAGCTGTTGTGGTGTCTATTAATGCAAGAACAAAATAAAAAAAGAAGCGGAAATCAATAACTTTTACAGCTTTACCCTGTTAGCCAGCACTCCCCATTTTGGGACTCAGAGTTGAAAAAGACACACCTAAATTAAAATTATAAAAGTTGCTGACTTCAGTGTACACACACAATGTTGGTGTCTTTGCAAAAAAAAACATTTGGGCTTTACTATCCATCATCCAGAGTTGATAATGCTCAAAAAGATAAAAAGTTATAGAGACTGAAGTGCCTTGAAAAATGTGTACCACACTGAATAAAAAAAATAATTGTATTTCATATAAAAATACATGAAATAGGTCCTGGAGCAATCCAGAAAAGTAAGGGGTTGAAAGTCACATATCTCATGAGTTTATATTTCAAATCTGTAGAAGATACAATGAAAAATTAGATTTTCCTGATATATAGACCCCCCCCACGTTTGAGGAAAAATATGTATTTACAAAATGCATTGAAGAGTTCTACAAACTATTAAACTATTTTAGTCATTATACATACCACTGTATGTTTTTCAATTATACAATTATTATAGACAGAATCTTAGACATTAAATGATTTATTTGACCACTAAAAAATACAATAAGAATAATTTGAGTAATAAAAATAAAGAATTGCTTTGTATATGTAGGCTAATACATACTCACATACATACTCTGATTGCCAGACATACACTAATATGGCCAGACATTCACACTGATTGCTGTTAATATGTCAGTAATCACACACTGATGTGCGGGGTAATACAGATGATAATGATACAGATATGGGCCATATAGTCATTCATAGCCCTCGTTCAGTGTAATCACAGCTGATTCATCCACACAGAAGCTAATCATACAGATACAGCCACATTCCCCACAAAACACACATATATTAAATAAAAAGGTTTATTTTGTCCAAAAAGCCGATCGCTAAGTTCCGCCCCATCAGATGACAGGTACGTCACAGCCCTCGTGAGAGAGTGCCAGATTCAAATAAACAATTTTCCACTTTTTTTTTCTGGGATGGTCTCATTTTGTGTGTAACACTGTACAAAACCGTGTGTTTTTTTACAACCAAGACAAGAGCGTGAGCTATTCCAAAACGGATACAAACAACAACTATCCCTGAAGAAAGGAGATGTAAACAAAGGAATATCCATCCATATAACAACGTTATTGCTTCATTGGACTAAAGTACACGATGTGATGTTGTTCCGTGGACCCTTACCTCTCTAACTAAACTGGGATTTACAGCGGTGGATGTGTTTGTAACTCAATATTACACAAAGCTGGAATGTACTGCTTTTCTATAATGGATGTTTGATGTGTACTGCTCACACAAATTTAGCAAATACATTCTTTTATAAGCTTTCCATCGAAAAACAGCGATCTATCGTCAATGCTTGAGGCTTAGACCTTCAGAATGATATATAGTTTGTCAAGATTAATTTTGTCCCGTTTCATTTAATCTATTTGTAAACAATGCAATGTGCAAACAAAGAGTGTCCAGAGCGTCAGCGTCCTTGTGCAGGTTAACAGGTTTTAAGGGGTTCCTCTATATTTAATTTAGTGTTTGGGTACTGTTCATTTTCTGTATGTTTCTGCTGAAGGGCACAGGTAGCTAAATATGTAATAATTTATTATAATGGGTTCGTGTGAAGATTGTTTTAAGTTAAATTTAAATTAAATTAGAAGTTAAGTCGAATAAATGTTCAAAATTGATAGCTCTCAATTATACTGTAATGCTGAATGGCTATAGTCAATGGTTAAATATTAAGGGAAAAACTATTTTATAGAGACATTGATATCAGTGATGCTGGCCTTCAATCAGAAAACAAGATGCCATTAAAGAAATATTAAATATATACTGTCTTTATGTTGTTTGTACATTATACATTTGAAGATTGAATGTGAAATTATTGCAATATAAAAGTATATTTAAAAACTTTAATGTCAGGTGGGATTGATGGTGATAAATTCTAGAAAAAATTCATCATCATACAACAAACACCAATGACTTGTACATTTTTAATATGGACCAAAGTACTGGGACACCAACTTCTTTAGAAGAGAAAAAGGCACTTCCAAACTGTGGCAACAAAGATGGAAACATAATTAATGTACTTAAAGTTTGTATTTCTACCTCTGTTGCATCGGTTTTGAAGTGTATGAAATGACTGTACCATATGTCATTGAGTTTTGGATCAAGGTCTGCATTTAAAGTCACACCAGAGGTGTTCAGCTGGGATTAGGACTTTCTGCAGACCAGTCAAGTTCTTCCGGAATGTACTGCTTTTATTATGGATGTTTTGATGTGTACTGCTTACACCAATTTAGCAAATACATTCATAAGCTTTCCATCGAAAACAGCGATCTATCGTTCGATTGAATACTTCCACCATAATTTGCAAATAAATTCTTTAAAAATCCTACAATGTGATTTTCTGGATTTTTCTTATTTTGTCTCTCATAGTTGAGGTATACCTATGATGAAAATGACAGGCCTCTCTCATCATTTTAAGTGGGAGAACTTGCACAGATAAAATGGTGTCTGACTAAATATATGTTTAACTGTTTATATATATATATATATATATATATATATATATATATATATATATATATACATAATAATTAATTAAGACATGACCATTGATATTCAAACCACATCAATCTTGTAATCTTGAACAAAAACAGGTGGAGAAGAACTGCATTTTACAGAACTGCAACATTCCTGGAGTCTCCAGAAGTTCAATGTGTCGGGTTCTCAGAGACTTTACTTGGGTAAAACATACTACAAAATGACCCTCACTTAATAAGAACAACATTCTGAAGCATTGTGAAATACATTAAGACTCATTTTTTATTTGCTTTATGGACAGATAAGATGTGAGGGACTCTTGAAGGACCACCACATCGTCTTGTACCACAGTTTGAAGAATTTATCTTCCAGAATCTGGCAGTAAGTTTTAGGAGCTCATTTTTAGTCCATCTCTTATCCTGTCTTGTATCTGCTGGTATCGCTGTTGGACAAAGTTTCTTTAGAAAAAAGACAGATTTCTACACTTTTTAATGTTCTATTTTGTAATATTGGCACTGTTTTACTTTTGTACTTACAATATTTTCTTCATTCAATACATGCATTTTGCACAAGTATGTGGTTTTTGATAATTCATTTTCATTCTATTGAAAAGTATGACCAATATATTCTACATTTGTGACATAATATTTTTTGAAATGAGGGTGAGCACATGACAGAATTAAATCTACTGTAAATGCCTGGAAACGGAAGGGGAACTACAGATACTCTCAGTGATCTTGAATGAAGTGTATTAAACAAAATTGCATTTATTAAATTAAATCATGAAACAAACATATCCATGGACTGTTTTTGAACTCTTTCCTGTCCTCTTCTTCAGAAAAGATTAGTCAACCTGTTGAAAGGAACTCGGAACTCAACAACGCAATATTCCCCAGAAAAAAAAGTGACTTTCATTTATATTAGGCTTGACAAATTGGAAATCGCTTGACAGGCTCCCTTGATCTTCATTGAATTTCATCAAAGCATGCAGACTGCAGTGAAAGACTGGATTACTTTGGAGTGTTTGGAGGCTTTGGTCTTAAATTAGTCATGGCTTAGAAGGCAGCGATTCTTCCACCGATTTTAAAGTTCACTCGGTCTACATCTATACAACATTAAGAAGATCTAAGACAATACATCATGCATAAGCATTGTTCATAGACTGAGGGGCTCATGCTGTGCTTAAACAAAACCAAAGGAGAAGGATATCAAGAAAGCTGCAAATAGTGATAAAATATTTTATTAGAGGAACATTTGGGGGTAAATATTATGTAGGTCAAAACCTCAGAAGCCATTCTGGAGGAACTTCAATATATATTAGAACGTTTTCATCAGCTGAAGCGCAAGCTTCTGAGCTGTAGGCTTTGATGTACACAAAAATGAAATGCTAAATGTACTGTACCCACCCTTTTGGACTTGGGGGGAGGAAAAGCAGAAAAAAATTACATATTGATAAAAATCACTGTTCTCTTCCAGCGTGAGTGATGTTGTTTTCACACAGTGCAGAAATGCACTATTGATCAGTAACCCCACTACATTTACCATCATTTTTCTACCTCGGCACACCGCAGACAGAAATCACTCCTGCTTCCAGGGCCACTTAACTTGCCCTTTTGAGGGAGAAAGGGATAAACAGTGTATGCAGTATGGACCGAGCTCGCCCCAACACAACAACACCGCCCACCGTAATGGAGTGTGTTTGACCAGCAGCGCATGGAATTGGTTCATTCTTGTATTAGCGGAATAAGAAATCTGTGACTACAAAACAGCCAGCGAGTGAACAACAAACACATGAGAACGGTAGTGATATAAGTGAATGAATTTACAAAGCTTTGTCAGGACATACTGCTTCTTATCTTCAGAGAAAAGGAATAAAAATGATATTCTTAATAAACAGTGGTATAAAAGTATAAATACTAAACAGTATTTTACTACACATCATTTTGTCTTGATTTTCCAAAACAAAGTTACTTGAAAAGCCAAATTACAAATGCTTTTAATACTCGTTTATATGGCTTAAATTAAGTTTCTTTATAATAATTTATTAGATTACATTTATAAACATAATTTTTTTATTCAAATGTTCGTATCATTATTTGTTCTGTTTGATTTAAACATCATTACACTTCAATGGATTTTGGTTCAAAACAAAATAAAAATAATAAAACTAAAAATATACAATGAAATAAGAATAAAAATACAATTCATTTTAATTTAATGTAATCTGCTATGAGCATAAATGTTAAAGCAAATCATATGGTGTGCAATAAGTTTTAATATTGTGCACTTTTTACGAGAATATGTGTTTTTAAACTGCATATTACAGGTTAAAATAAAAACTCCAAATTAATAAATAAACTTGTATGAAAATACCATATGAAGAGTTAATGCAGGATTTGAAAATGTTTTATAAGACATGAGGGCACAAATTTAGAATAAAAGCTAACGGTTTCCTTGACTAGTTCTCAAAAACAGTGTGTTTTCGGTAGTTATTTTTATTTCAATTTATCATCGTCATGGTCGATTATTGTGTTTGTGGAGGTTGCGCTAACTCCAGCCAGTCAGGACATCGAGGTGCAGGTGAAGAGACGGGACTTCACTGATGCATCTGCTTCAAACAACGCGGTGGTGTGTGACTTAGAGATCACTTTAGACCGGAAGATTATCTTCAGCATATGCATCAGCCCTCATGAAGTCTCTGAGAGAGGAATACTGCAGGTCACCACAAGAACGCATTACCGTCTGTCTTCCACTACACCTGCTCCTCTTTCCAGATCCCTCCAGAGGATCAACAAGATGAGGCTGTTGGCGTGTGTCTAGCACAGCATTCATGATTTAACACGTTAACAACACATTAGTGTGATACCCACACTGAAAGATGGTTACATTTTTTAAGTGTCAGATGGTATATTTTTAATTCGGTAGTATATGTTTGGTACATGTACATATATATATAAAAATTGAAATGTTGTGTTTTGAGTTAGGTATTAGCAGTGCTATGAAATAATATTTGTTATGATTTAGTGCTGTATAAACAATAATTGAATTAACCATAAATGCAGATCTGCTTGATATATATCTGATGTAAACTTCATAAAAAAGTTTTATACAGTAAAACAATTTGTGGTTGTGATTATTTTTTATTGTCACCAAAATGGGGCCATTCAAACCCTTGTCCTTCCTTTATAAGGTCTTCTAATGGCTGACACAACAGCCATTGCCTGATGTGCCTGCACAGAATGCCATAGGCCCAGCAGAAAACTTGCCTGTATGCTGTCAATATTGATTGTGTTATACCAATGGCATCAAAAAGTGTTACTGGTAGTCGTGACCGAAATATAGGCAACTTGGTGAATATTTTTAAATATTCAAATATTTAATTTACTATGCATGTATTTATACATATTTATCTCAGAATAATAATTGATCTCTGTCTTAAACATACATGTGTCTGCTGGCCTGGAGGATCAACAAGATGAGGCTGTTGGCGTGTGTCTAGCACAGCATTCATGATTTAACATCGTTAACAACACATTAGTGTGATACCCACACTGAAAGATGGTTACATTTTTAAGTGTCAGATGGTATATTTTAATTCGGTAGTATATGTTTGGTACATGTACATATATATATAAAAATTGAAATGTTGTGTTTTGAGTTAGGTATTAGCAGTGCTATGAAATAATATTTGTTATGATTTAGTGCTGTATAAACAATAATTGAATTAACCATAAATGCAGATCTGCTTGATATATATCTGATGTAAACTTCATAAAAAAGTTTTATACAGTAAAACAATTTGTGGTTGTGATTATTTTTTATTGTCACCAAAATGGGGCCATTCAAACCCTTTATAAAGTCGTCCTTCCTTTATAAGGTCTTCTAATGGCTGACACAACAGCCATTGCCTGATGTGCCTGCACAGAATGCCATAGGCCCAGCAGAAAACTTGCCTGTATGCTGTCAATATTGATTGTGTTATACCAATGGCATCAAAAAGTGTTACTGGTAGTCGTGACCGAAATATAGGCAACTTGGTGAATATTTTTAAATATTCAAATATTTAATTTACTATGCATGTATTTATACATATTTATCTCAGAATAATAATTGATCTCTGTCTTAAACATACATGTGTCTGCTGGCCTGGAGAGGTCTATGCTCCTGTCTGAAGTGCAAATAGGCTATCTGTAGCACATATGGGTTCAGACAGCAAGCCTCAAAGCCTGGGTGCCGAGTCAGACACTGCACATCAAGTGTGGGGGTTACATTCTCCACTAAGACCCGGTATGTAATGTATCTAACTCCCTGCAGCACTGACTTTACATGCATTTACCACACTAGCACCTATGAATCAAAAACGTTTTTATCTCCTCTCTCTTTCCTGCGGTGATGAGAAACCGCTATAATACGTAACATTAGTGTGGGATATTAACAAGTATGACACGCCTGATCAACGCTTATTAGTTTCTGGTAAGTATAAAAACTCATAGATGGCCAATACTAGCTTTGCTTTTGCCCGATTACATATCTTTAGCTAACGTGTGTATTTCTGTAAGCTAACACTGATCTCTCATCAAGACACCGGCCCTGTGGTTCCTCGCACATCAACTCAATTTGTCTCCTCTGAACGTTGTTCTGTCTAATCTCGTGGCTCTCATAATTGTATCTGTGGTCCGTCATACGAGTGTAAATAAACATTTAACATTTCCACAGCATCCAAACTGTCATTGCGATCCATTGTTTTCCTATGGTTTAAATGGAGCGTATCTCCCTTTTGATGCGCCACTTCCGGTTTTGGTGGTTTTCAGATGCGGAAGTAAAATTATCTCCCAAAAATGACCCCAAAAGCCTTAATAGCATATTTTAAAGTATATTTTTAAAAGAAAATCTAGTTCCTACATTATGTTTCTATACATCGACTCACTGGGGTCTCTAACCTGCAATATGCTTTTGAAATATCACAGTAATTTGCCAGTTGTACCTTGTTGTGAAACTTTCTGGATGCATGTGTGCAGCTGGAAATGAGGAGGTGAAGCTATTTCACCCCAAACTTAATGCAATATCACACTTCTATTCCACTTCCCCCCACACTCTGCTGGGGAAATGTCTCTCATTTCCACTTATTCAAAGCTACAGCGTCCTCAAGGCAGAACACAACCCCTCTGCTCCAGCACATCACCCAGACTAATAAGCAAAAGCTGTCCTCACTGGAGCATGGGCCGCAGCAGCCACAGGAAGAGTAGATACAGACCTTATCATGAAACAATAATCCCTGGCTAACTGTGGCTGGAATCCTGTAGGATTGCACCTCCGCTGCAGACAGCTGGCGAAATTACCAGAGAGACCGGATATCTTTTGCAGAGCAATCTAGTCCAATCAGACCGGACGGTTTTGATGCAGCAGCAGGGCGAAAGGAGATGCTACATTTGAGTTTCTCCCACAAGCAAGCTAGCATCTTGCCTTTGGGCTGGAACATAATTCTGCTGAATCATGATTAAGACAGCAGCCTTTAACGTTTGGAGACAGACCCCTTGTTCAGATATTCAATAGAGGGCTTATCGTAAGGCTCAACATGAGGCCATATGTTTCTTGGCTCAAGGAAGTTACTTATGTATCTCATTCTGTTTACTGCTCACTAGACCAAGTCGCTTTTTACCAACCGCCACTTTTATTTATCCTGCAGGGCATTGGGATTTTCAGATTTGAAAAGTTGTTTGTGGTGAAGGATTTTACATTTGAATTGGAATGGGGGTGTCAGAGCAAATGGAGTTGTCCTTATATAACTTCTTGCAGACGTTGTGTCGCGTCATCAGAAATCCACAGGACCACCTTCTCCACCCCCATTCCATTCAGATTTAGATTCCTTCCCATTGTGACACTTGAAGACTTTGAAGAAATTAATTTTTATGATGAGACTCCAGCACACTTTCATGAGAATACATTTTTGATGACTTCTGCAACAAAACACTGAGATCTAAAAGAATAATAAACAGAAACGCTCTCATAAGGAAGGGTAAATGAGAATACTGCTAATTAACTATCTCTGCACCTGTGCCAAATTACTAATGGAAACTGTTCAATGAAAAGAAACAAAATGAAACAGAAAATAAAGGTAACATGATGTATGAAAGTTGTCAATAAAATACAATTTGTTAACTACTTTAACAATGGCTCTACAATTCAGTTAAATATGTGATACATTAAAAGAACTGCTCAGTCAAAAATTATAATTTGCTGAAAATGTAATCACCCTCAGGTCATCCAATATGTAGTTGATTTAGTTTCATTATCAGAACAGAAAAAACAACAACAACAGATTTTCACTTGAGGAATGGTTATTGTGTATTAAATAGAAACAATGGTTTAAAGTTAAAATGCCTTAATGATGGATTTGTTTCTGACAAACAAACACGCAGATTGTCACTTCACAAGACAGTAATTGTAAAGCTGATTACTTGTGGATCATTGTGATGTTTTTAGCAGCTTTTTGGATTGTCATGCTGACGGCACCCATTCACTGCAGGGCAACCGTTGGGGAGCAAGTGATTTAATGCAACATTTCTTCAAATCTGTTCTAATGAAGAAACAAACTCATCTACATCTTGGATGACCTGAGGGTGAGTATGTTTTCAGCAAATTTTCATTTTTTTGGTGAACTATACTTTCAACAATGACCCCAAATAATATTTTACTACATTAAATAACAGAATAACCAAGCTGCGTTTTTTTAAATATCACACAGATTTGTATCCCTTAAAACATTTATAAAATATAAAGCAACAGAGATATATGCTTATTTATATATAGGCAAAACCGTTCTTTTTAGGTGCATATGTTGGTGTTACCTGTGTGAATTTGAGGGAACTAAATTCATTCATACAATAAAAATCACATTGGGAGCAGCTGAATCATTGCAAAAACAGCCCAGAAAAAAAAAATAGTTCTGAGAAAAGCTCTATCATTTCTTTGCAGATGCCACTTGGTTTAATAATTTGTTTCTAATGCAGTGAAACTCATACATTTTTTAAGGGTGACTTAAGTGTCCCATTTTGCTTTACAATTGGCATCTAATTAAAGAGTTACAAAAAGTGCTAATAAGTAAAACTAAGATTAGAAGAATTAAACTAATTTTAAATGAGTCATTTCAGTGTACTGTAGAAACAAGGAAGAGCTCATTCATTTCAAATGAACAGCTGGCCTTCTGATTTCATATAATGTAAGTGTCACTGAAGCTTTTTGAGATGTCCCAGATGCATTGTGCCATCTCAGTCCAGATGAAGAATTAAATACAGCTATTCTTCAATCTACTGTTAAAGACTTAATGAATAAATGTCTTCAGTTACCGCAATAAATGAATACAATGACATGCCAAAGTAGATGAACTTCGCCAGCATTATAAGATGTTATCTTTCAGTCAATATGTTTACTACACAGCCGCTCCAAACCTAGATAAGACGTCTGTATCTCTCAGAGTCATACACTCAAGACGGCGATTCCTCAATTGTTTGTTTTTTGATGAAAACAGCTCAAGGTCGCATGGATTTATTTTGATGTTTCTGAAACTGAGAAGGAAGATTTAATCCGCCAAAGATTATATTAAATCAACAACAGAAAACTGTTTTAACTTGAACACAAACTAGAAGGTCCTTTAAAAGATGCATTTAACTATGTAGGCCCATCACATTTCACATATTTTATATAAATGAGTGTGCGTGTTAATATTAATTAATATCATATATACTGTGTATATACATATATATATATATATATATACACACATACATATACAGTGTTCAGCGTAAATGAGTACACCTGAGTGAGTAACATTTTAAACAATATCTCAATGAACACAAAAACCATTTCCAAAATGTTGACAAGACTACGTTTAATATAACATCTGTTTAACTTATAACATGAAAGTAAGGTTAATAATATAACTTAGATTACAAATTTTTCAGTTTTACTCAAATTAGGGTGATGCAAAAATGAGTACACCCCACAACAAAAACTACTAAATCTAGTACTTTGTATGGCCTCCATGATTTTTAATGACAGCACCAAGTCTTCTAGGCATGGAATAAACAAGTTGGCGACATTTTGCCAGATCTATCTTTTTCCATTCTTCAAGAATGACGTATTTTAGAGATTGGATGCTGGATGGAGAGTGATGCTCAACTTGTCTCTTCAGAATTCCCCATAGGTGTTCGATTGGGTTCAGATCAGGAGACATACTTGGCCACTGAATCACTTTCACCCTGTTCTTCTTCAGAAATCCAACAGTGGCCTTAGATGTGTGTTTAGGATCATTGTCATGTTGGAAAAGTGCACGACGACCAAGGGAACCGGAGTGATGGTAGCATCTTCTCTTTCAGTATAGAGCAGTACATTTGTGAATTCATGATGCCATCAATGAAATGCAGCTCCCGACACCAGCAGCACTCATGCAGCCCCACATAAGGACACTGCCACCACCATGTTTCACTGTAGGCACCATGCATTTTCTTTGTATTCCTCACCTTTGCAACGCCATTTTGAAGCCATCAGTTCCAAAACATTTATCTTGGTCTCATCACTCCAGAGTATAGAGTCCCAGTAGTCTTCATCTTTGTCAGCATGGGCTCTGGCAAACTCTAGGCGGGCTTATTTGTGCCTGGGCTTTAGGAGAGGCTTCATTTGTGGACGGCACCCATGCAAGCCATTCCTCTGCAGTGTACGCCGTATTGTGCCACGGGAAATAGTCACCCCAGTTTGGCTTTCTACTTCTTTAGATAACTGCAGTGAACTTGCATGTCGATTTTCTTCAACCCTTCTCATCAGAAGACGCTCCTGACGAGGTGTTAACTTCCGTGGACGACCTGGACGTCTCTGTGAGATGGTTGCAGTTCCATCTTTTTAAAATGTTTGTACCACTTTTGCTACAGTATTCTGACTGATAAGTAAAGCTTTGCTGATCTTCTTGTAGCCTTCACCTTTCTTGTGTAAAGAAATCATTTTCTTTCTCAGGTCTTGTGACATTTCTCTTCCATGTGGTGCCATTGCTGACAGCATGAAATGGGAAGGGGTTTTCTTTAAGTAACACCCTTTTATAGTCAACTGTCTGCTGAACAATGAATAATTAGACTCACCTGTGGTTGAATTCTTTTTAAATTAGACATTTGTAGTCTAAAATTTAGCTTTGTTCCAGAGATTTTCAGTGGGGTGTACTCATTTTTGCATCACCCTAATTTGAATAAAACTTAAAATTTTGTTCTCTAAGTTATATTATTAACCTTACTTTCATGTTATAAGTTAAACAGATGTTATATAAAACTTAGTCTTTTGGAAAATGTTTTTGTGTTCATTGAGATATTGTTTAAAATTTTACTTTTCAAAGGGGGTGTACTCATTTACGCTGAGCACTGTATATATATATATATATATATATATATACATACATATATGTATGCATGAAATAATAAATAATACAATTAATAAACAAAAAACATACACAGATAGAGATAGATCATACACAGATAGAGATAGATAGAGAGAGAGAGAGAGAGAGAGAGAGAGACAGAGAGAGAGAGAGAGAGAGAGAGAGAGAGAGAGAGAGAGAGAGAGAGAGAGACCAGTAGTGTTAAAGAGAGATAGACACCAGCAGTTTTGGGGAAAGTTACTTTTAAAAGTAATGCATAACAATGTTGCATGACTCCCTAAAAAGTAACTAATACAATTACTTAGTTACTTTTTATGGAAAGTAATGCATTACGTTACTTTTGAGTTACTTTTCAACTCTGGACAGGAGAAGACATTTCAACACTATTCAGCAATAACAAAAATGAAACACAAATGTGTAATTTATGGTTAGTATGGTTGAATTGGATCATCGAAGTTCAGTAGAAAAGACATTGGTTAAAGTGGTCATTGGATGCGAAATTTGCAAGTTAACAAGTTATCACTTTACAATTAGTTTGAACATAAATGTGTGTTGGAAGTGTGTGTACACATCCATCCCATAATGATAAAAACAGTGGGGGTTTTTTAATCCCTGTTTTAAAATCTACTTTCTCAAATTAGGCTTTTGAGAGAATATTTAGTTCTGCACAGGACTGCATCAACCTATTCACTCAGTTGATTGACAAGCACCATCTTACCTTACCACTCTCTCAGTGAACTGAGAGCTTTCCACCAGTTTTTGTTGTTGGATGTAATAATGAATATAATAATGAATATAGCAGTCGCCATTTACTCCCAACATCTGAGCCGCTGAAGATGCAGAGAATTAAAGTTACGTTCATTTTTGAAGGGAATGAGCCAATCCCCAATCTACATAAATGCATCTATGTTCGACCGAATCATTCGTGATATAGCTTTATCCACAGAAGAAGTGAGTATAAGGGTTTATATGAATCTTTGCAAATCGCCTTTCCTAATAATGTGCTAGTTAGTCAGTTTCGCGGCTGAAGTTTAGTAGTATGCTCCATAGATATATATACCTTGGAACAGAAGCGAATCTTTGAGCACATTGACTGTGTGCGTCTACAACAGCAAGTTATACACCTGTATATCTTTGAATATTCGTAGATTATTATGGTGAATACGAGATGGTTGATGCGTCAACATATCTGGAGCAGCCAAATAGGGATTCTACACATATCTATGGTCTGCTCGTCTGCTCGAGAGGGGCAGAGTCAGCAGAGCTCACTAGCATTTATTGACTAGAACAGCGTGCTGAAAACAGAGCTGATTTTGACAGTGTAAAGAAGGTGTTTTTTGCACAACAGTTCAGAAATTTTAACCAAAGCATGTTATAGACTTTCGTTAAGACCCTAAAGAATTCATATGATCCGATGACCCCTTTAATAAAATGGGACTAAATACATACATTGTATTTGTCTTATTTAACATATTTAATTATTGCAGATTTGTATAATATTCTGAGTTTTCATTTGACTGTTTTTATTCATTAGGAATACTGAGGAATACTGAATCTGTTTTGTGCAGGTGAGAGAAGTAAAAACATGATCATATTTAGTCTAGAACTAGAGTAAGATCATGCTCAAACAGCGCACACAACCCCTCTGCACTTACTCCCGATTTCTCTCAACATGGCAACACGAGAGCTGTCAGTCAATACCCCATGTATACAATACCCCATGTAACAAATAACTGGAGTTACTTATTTGAAAAAGTAACTCAGATATTTCATTCTAAATTAAAAAGTCATGCGTTGCTTTACTAGTTACTTCAAAAAAAGTAATCTGATTACATAATTTGCTTTACTTGTAATGTGTTAACCCCAACACTGCACACCAGACATTAAAAAAATGAGAGAAAAAACTGTGTACTTCCACATCAAGAAGCCACACTGAAAGAAGCTGTCAGAGGTTGTCATTATGTTTTTATACTTAGCTCTGTCGTCTTTTTTCTGAAGCAAAGGAGGTATCAGAACTGCACATTTAAATGTGCTATTTGGCATGACCTCTTTTTGCTACTGCTCTTACAGCATGTTTTCATGCTACACAAGCTTTTTTGAGAGGAAAATATTTAGTTCAAGAGATGACTCATCAACCTATTCACTCAGCTGACAGCAGAAAGCACCAACCCTACCACTCTCTCGCCCGCTCTGTTTTTCTTTAGCCAGTTGGTTGGTAATAATGGCTCTGGTATTGATAGAAAACCAGACAATGCTAAAGCAACTTAAAATGAACTGAAGTTATATAGACAGTCAGATTTTCTTGCTTTCACTAAAGCACAAAATGTTCTTTCTCAAATTTCACCAGCACTAAAGGGCTGCTAAGAATGAAGAAATTATTTATTTTTAAAATCAATTGTTCTCGACTGACTGAATGGAGAGCAGATGGAAGAAGTTTCCTGCTTCTCATTTTTTCTCAAGTTCTTGCTTCATAAAGCGTTTAGTTTGGTATTCACTGCTGTGGTGTTGGTGAAAACCACACTGTGCTGAAATGACACCTCCATAGCTTAGAATGTTCCGTAAGCCTCTTCCAGGGAAGACGCTGGCACATCCCAGAAGCCCTCTCATCACAAACACGAGCGTGTGCCACAGATAAGTCATGCTCCTCGGCGATTATGTCGTAAACACCATTTCTCCCCCTCAGCTGCTGAGATTCTCTGCTGTCTCTCTCCTCGGTATCGTCGCCGAGGGTTTCTCTGCTCCTATACAGATTTTAATTGCTTGGCAATAAAAAAAAGAAGGTACCGACAGCTGCGACAGGCTTGCTAAGCATACATGGATACCGAGACCGCCAGGAGGCAAGTGAGCCCTCAATAAAAGACCATGCATTAGAACCGATTTCCACATAAACCAAATGGACAGTTTGATGCGAGACACTCTAAGTTAAAGACTGCCAATGCTTTCAAGTCAAATTTGTGGTCCACTCTTAAAGGTCAAATATTGAAGTAGAGTAACTGCCTGCGAATTTGACGCCACATTAATTTGACAATCAAAACAGTTCTCTCTCTGTCAAAGTAACCTGCTATATGCGAATTCCTGTACTTAGTGTATATTGAAAAACTGTTTGAAGTTTATATTATATGCAGTATAAATATATTCCCTTATATATTACATCTATCATATAGACCTATGATATGCTAACAAGTTTCTCTGGTTTCGTTAAAACATCAAGGGACAGTTCAACTAGATGTTACTGTTTCTTTTATTTACTTTTATCATTTACTCACCCTCCTGTCATTCAAAACCTGTATTATTATCTTTCTTTCTGCAGAACATAAAAGAAGATATTCTGAAGAATGTTTTTGTTCATTGTTATTTTGTAATTGTTTCTATGTTTTCTCTATTTTCCTTGTGTCTTTTGAGTTATCAGATTGTCACTGATGTGATTGTTTCTAATTTATTTATCATGTTTTATTTTATTTATTTATTTATTTTAATTTTTTCATTTTTGGTCTGACAGCTTGATGAGAGCCTTTATTCTTTATATTCCATATAACCCCTAGCATACATAATATTCATACACCCAAAATAAATGAGGTCAAAAACAAGAATGGCTTATATAGACATTGTGGACTATGTTTTATTCAAACTCTGTATAATGACACTAAAGTTAAATCATAAACATCAGTTCATCTGGGTATTGCTTTCTAAAGGTGAGTCCGACATTTTAATCCGAAATTTTCGCACGTTAAAAAATAAATATGACTTCACGTTGTGTCAATCACACTACCTCTGAAACATTCGTCCGTCATAAAACAATTCAGATTCGGTTCAATTTTCTGCATTTTCGCATCCATAGCATGCATTTTGATAGGAAAGAATGAGGAATATGAAAAATTGAAAAACGCACACGAAAATTTCAGACTCAGTGTGCAATGTTCTTTAGTGCAAATGCTGAGTACTGAGATATCCTTGTCATACTATTTTTATTTTTTCATACACTATTATTATTATTTTTTTTTAAATATATGAATTTAACAAATGTAGAGATTTAATACATCATGTACTAAATTGAGTTACAAGTAAAGTGACAGTAAATATTTTTACATAGTTACAAAAAATGTATTCTAATTAAATGCTGTTATTTTGAACACTTACACATTCACGCTCATCAACAAGGTTGCTTTACGTGAATGTGAGTGCATTAGTTTTTAATTGCAGGTGTTTCATATATCATTATTTTATTCATCCATTGAAGAGCACTTTTTAAAGGATGGGTTTCTTATGCTGTTTTTGATGAGCTTACCAGATACTTGAGTGTGAAATTTTAAAGAGGCTGTTGTGCCAACCTTGATTTATTGCAATATTGCAATTATTTTAATTTTAGCAAAATAAAAATGATCGCTCTCTTCATACATCAACTGTTACTTGTTTTTCACTGGCATTCCTCTTAGGTATTGAGGAATAGTGCATCTTTGCACCCATTTAGTATGAGTGAAATACTTGAGTACTGTTAAAATCAGATACACTCTCAGAAAAAAAGGTACAAAAGCTGTCACTGCGGCGTCACTTTTCAAAAGGTACACATAAGTGCCATTTAGGTACAAAAACGTATATTTTTGGTACAAATATGTACCTTTAAGGAACTTACATGCACCTTTAGAGGTAAATAAAGTACAAATGGGTACCTTTTGAAAAGGTATTATGCCAGTGACACTTTTACTCAAGTGATATTGGAAATGGTGATTTGAAATGGTAAGGTATATATACTTTTGCTTAAGTATGGTTTTCCATTACTATTTACACCTCTGCATAATAGTAAGATGTGTTTCTTGAACACGACATCAGCATATTAGCATTATTTCTGAAGGATCATGTGACCCATCAGACTGGAGTAATGGCATCTATGCCATCACAAATAATATATTCAAGAGGAAAACAATTATTTTAAATTGTAAGAATAATTCACACTATTACTGTTTTTGACCAAATATATCCAGCCGTGGTGAACATAAGAGATATCTTTCAAAAACTAACTAAGATAGTCTAGGAAAAGCATGCACATTAGGGGATTTCTTAACCACAGTTTATTGTGCTTTTCCTCTTTGGGAACTCCAGGACATGGTAAGTTCAGCCAAGTTAAACACGTCCCTAATATGTATTCACGAAAAGCACAAGCGCATTATTCAAGTAGATAATACGTCTCCCCTGCTGCTCCCCTCCATCAGCTCAGGGCAGCTACATAAGCACAGAATAATCACTCTAAGTGATCTCACTATCAATAAAGAGGGCAAAATATTTACCTGTTAGTTCCGTTACCAACTCTAGAAAGGGAATTTGTGGAAACAAGAGGCTCCTTCTGTTCAAGCCTTAGTGTTTGCATGCAAACACTTACGGAGTGATTTTAGACCATGGTGCTAATGGTTAGTAAATTAATAGCATGCTGTGTTGAAGCCTGAGTACTCCCTCAGAGTCCTGGTACTGAGAATTAAGCCCGTCCTCAGTCCAGCTGGGCAAAATTGAAATCCAAAGGTATGCGAACTGATAAACTTCAGCTAGAGCTGCTTTATATATTCAACTGTGTTTTTGATGTCCATTTTGTTCAGTATTTTTAGCCACTAAAGGGAATTACATTCTCATTAGCCTCTGTTTCTTATCGGAGAACAGAGGTGCATTAAGTATGCAGTGTATAAGGTTTAACCTTCATTTACTTAGCGCTCTTGGCGAGATTGTTTTTACTCTAAAGCACAAGGGAAAGAATGAGGGAGGTGAGCGAAAGGTAAAGGTCTTAACTGTAAGCCTTTACATTTGCTTTTCATTTTAGCTACACATCGATAATCTGAGACAACACTCAAATTTAGGATTGAGAAGCTAATTTAAACCTTGAAAAAACAAACAAATTGTATAATGTAAAATGAAGAAGAAAAATAAGATTCTGTACTATGTTTAGGTAATACAATCAATTATCACTATATATTCATATGATAATGAATTCCATTGCATTAGACACAACATCTTAATTCAAATTGCATTTGCAAACAAACAATGTGAACAAACATAGATTTGTGAAATATTTAGATTGAAAAATCGAAGTAAAAAATATAAGATGCAGTAAAATACCACATTTTAAAAACTCAAAGCAGACACTTGATTAATGTTAACTTTTCACTCAAGCAACATTGCTAATGTTTAATTTAATTTTCATTTAAGAGCAACACAAAATGTGTTGTCCTTATCTAGAAACAAAGGTGAGTTAAGCAGCAGCACAGGTTGTGTTGTACTTTTTAAACATTGTTGAGTGTTCAGTCCCAAACATAGCTGGTATTATGACCATTACCAGCAAGGCCTCAGTCATTTGAATGGTGCATTTCAGCATTAAAGTTACTATTTGCTTCCAATTAGCAAAAAATAACTTTAAAAACATGAATATGTGAGCTCATCCCCCTCTGCGTAGACAGGGGAGTTATCACAGGGAAGTCAATCCCGCATCTCACTTGGGAAGCTCACCCATGTAGAAAACAACGTGAAGTCACATGTCTCCGCAGCGCTGATCTGCCAGACAGCGTTTCTCTCCTCAGCTGAGTGGAGATGATAGGTGAACATCGTCTCCGCACGCCGCCGCATGACGTGATCCCTGTCAGAGTCTTAACGGCACGCCACATGTTCTCCCATCAGGCTACCTGTGGTAGATTCCGCCCCCCGCTCTCTAATAACCTGAAGCCAAGTGAGCGACATCTGATTCGCTGATTTCAGGATTAAGAATAGATTGTTGTGCCTTGTTTATGTCTGTTCTGCAATGAAGATTTGAAACTAGAAGACTGATAGCACGATTTCTGGTAATTCTGGATTGATCTGAGTGATGTAGAGGACACATGGAAACACACTGATTTCAGCACAATGTTCTCACATCTAGATATATAACATCAGCTTCAGATCCATACTGAACTCCTGCCACAGGACACAGAAATCAAAAGAGGGACTGTGGGTTTAAGAAGTTTAAACTTCAACTACGATCAAAATGAAAACATAAATGCACATGGAAAACACAGTGGCATCTTTTAAAAGCAGAAAAGAAGCAGAGTTCAGAGCAGTGCAATCCATCCGAACAGAACCACACAGAACAACATTCACCATTTGAGTGATTCCAAAAAGCCTGAAGATAACTGAGAGTACTTATATCAGAAAAAACATTACTGGTAAACACGCGATGAACAGAGAAGATGGAGAGGAAATGATTATCTAAACAAATGGAGAAAATTTTCACACTTTGCGTAGTGTTAAAAACTGAAAAAAAGGTGCAAACCTACACTGACCAACACAGGAACAATATTCAGCATTTACAGAATGTTACATTTGTCTGACACCTTAGTCATTTCTTCCTCTTTCAAATGTTTTACCCTGAAGAAACGAATAGGACTTTTGAAATATGTTATAAATGAAGACTGCAGTCATCTACATAAATAAAAGCGGTGTTGGGGCCTTTTTTACTTGCGTCAGACGCCATTTTCAGAAAGTGCCATTTTGTGGCATTTGCGGTGTCATCGTGTCATTCTCCAATGCAAAAAAAAGACCACAGAAAAATAAGAAGTCAAATAGAGTTTGGTGAGAAGTGCTTGTTTATGCTACCAAGTGCAAACACAGTAGTGCAAATGTGTTTGTTGACTGTGATTGTAGTGAAGGAGTACATTGTCAATAATCTACAGTAAATGAGTAAAGAAAACTATATGATTATATATTATTATCATCAATAGTCAGCAAAAAACATTTATTTTTAGCGTCCTAACAGGATATCACATGTTCTTGACCACAGCTTTGCCTTCAAGAAGTTCAAAAGCAGAAGTTTAGAGGACTGCAGTCCACGTGAAGCATCTCACATTTAATTCCAGTAGACTGGGGCCTGGTTTCACAGACAACGTGTCTATTGCAATATTAACATTCCCATTACACATAAGATAGAGAAGATGGCTTTAGAAGAAATGATGAATATCTATGCTAATGCAGATCCTCAAGACAGGACAGAAACAGAAAAATCATACACCAGAAGACACCAAACACTTCAACACACAGGTGACGAGACTCCTTTCCTTACTACACACGTTTGTATGTGTCATATGAGTGTTTATGATAAATGTAACTTCATGTCTGTGGTGTGTTTAGAAAGTGACTGTGTGAGGACGAGAAGCTCCAGAGCATGTATAGTGTGTTTGGCGATGCTTTGCGTTCTTCTGCTGACTGCAGTCGTAGTGCTGGGAGTTAAATTCAATAAAAACAACACAGAAGAGACACAACAGCAACTAAACAAAGAAGAGAGAGCTGGCTTATCAAATAATTGTGACCTGATTAAACAAAGAGAGAACATGGGTAATCATGAAGTATATTAAAACAAAAATGTTTTACAGGATGCAGTATTAGTAGTTAATAGTTGAACTGGTTGTGTTTACAGATAGCTGGGTGTGCTATCAATCCAGTCTTTACTTCATCTCTTCTGAGACGAAAAACTGGTCTGATAGCAGAACATACTGTCAGAAGAAAGGAGCAGATCTGATCATCATTAACAATTGTGAGGAACAAGTGAGTGAAATAAGAGTGCAATCTCTCAAAGGTGTTGGATTGTAAAACCTTGTGCATGCTTGTAATTAATTATATATAAAAAAATATTTTGGATGTGGGTGTTTCACTCAAAAGGGTAGGAAGATGAATGCGAGCTTGCTTTCGTGGTTTAAGCAAACTAAATGATTGGAGAAGTACCGTTTATAGAAGATCCAACTATAACATTTAAAATAAAAGTTACGAGGTACAATTTAAATAAAATTGAACATGTACAGCCGTGGTCAGAATTATTAGCACCCTTGGTAAATGTGATCAAAGGCGGCTGTGAAAATGTATCTGCATTGTTAATCCTTTTGATATTTTATTTATTTTTTATCACAAAAATCTAATCTTTCATTGGATAATAAGAATTTAAAATGGGAGGAAATATTATTATGAAATAAATGTTTTTTTTCTCTAATACACTTTGACCACAATTAACGGCACCCTTTTATTCAATAGTGTTTGATACCTCCATTTGCCAGTTTAACAGCTCTAATCTTTCTCCTATAATGCCTAATGAGGTTAGAGAACACCTGACAAGACATCATAGACCATTCCTTCATCCAGAATCTCTCCAGATCCTTCAGATTCACAGCTCCATGACGGTGCTTCTTCTCTTCAGTTTACCCACTCATTTTCTACAGGCTTCAGGTCAGAGGACTGGAATGGCATAGCAGAAGCTTGGTTTTGTGCACAGTGACTTATTTTTGTGTTGTTTTTGAGGTTTGTGTTTGGAATATTGTCAGGTTGGAAGATCCAAACATGGTCCATTATAAGATTTCTAACAGAGTCAGTCACTTATTGATTTTTTATCTGTTGGTATTTGATAGAATCCATGATGCCATGTGTCTGAACAATATGTCCAGGGTCTCCAGCAGAAATATAGGCCCACAACATTAAAAATGCAGCAGTATATTTCATTGTACACATGGGGTACTTTTTATCCCTGTGTGCACCAAACCCATCTTGAGTGTTTGCTGCTGAAAAGCTAATTTCTTTGTTTCAACGGACCATAGAAACCAGTCCCATTTAAAGTTCCAGTCGAGCTTGTTTTTGGATCAGTGAGGAGAATTTTTCTTGAAATCCTCCCGAACAACATGTGGTGATGTAGTTAGCAATTTATTAATTTTTTTCAAGTTTGACCATTTTTTTTAAGGTTTTCTGACCCGAAACTCAAAAATCCTTTTCTCTAAAATCATCCAGCTGTGGGATGGAGAGTCTTTGGCCACTCAAACCCTCTTTCTCACCGTGCATTAGGACGATATAGACACACGTCCTCTTGCAGGCAGATTCATAAAATGTTCTGTTGATTGTAAAGTCTTAATTATTACCCTGATGATGGAAATGGGAATTTACACTGCTCTAGCTCTTTTCTTAAAGCCACCTCACTAATTTTTGAAGCTCAATTATCTTTTTCTGCACATCAGAAATATATTCTTTGGCTATTCTCATTGTGTTGGATGATTAAGGGAATTTGGGCTTTGTTTTCCCTCCTATTTACATTTATGTGAAACAGGAAGCCATGGCTGGATAATTTCATGTTCATAATGCCCCTGGAGTGCTCACAATTGTAAATATGAATGGGAATATACTTCAGAGATATTTTACTCATACACATTTCTAGGGGTACCAATAATTGTGTCCAATTTGTTTATGAGAAAAACATTTATTTCATAATGAGAATTTCCCCCATTTTCAATTGTTTTAATTCGATGAAAGGTTAGATTTTTGTGATTTTAATTTTTTCTTTATTTTTAGAGCCTTCTTTGATCATATTTACTAGGGATGCACCGGTTGACCGGCCAAAGATCGGAACCGGCGGTTTTGCTTAAATGCGAATCGGCAACCGGCGGTTTTGTCTTTTTCGGCCGATTTTTCGAAAGTGCGAACATGTCATTTGTGTGGAAGACATTCGGCAGGAGCACAACAAACACAGAAAAACAGATACAATGAAGCGAACAACCGTTGGTGTAACATTACTGGCACACAAATAAGAGCCGCTTTCCTTTGCTGCTCTAGCTGAAGTTGCTAGTGATGGGTCGGTCTTGAACGATTCATTCATTTTGAACGAATCTTTAATGAGACTCGAGAAGAACGAGTCGTTTCGGGGAGTGATTCGTTCAGTCGCGCATGCGCACCATCCTAAAGGTTCTGTACTGGAATTAGTTCACCTGTTTCGAGTCTTCGGGTTTTTCGAGTCGTTCGTTCATCGCGTGACTATGCAGTATGAGCCGGAAAGATGATTGATTAGTTCACTTTTTGAGTCTTCGGGTTTTTCGAGTCGTCCGTTCATCTTGAATGAGACTCAAAGGTCCGAGTCGGTAAAATGATCCGAACTTCCCATCACTAGAATTTTCGCGAGCGTATCTGTCCACGCCCTGCACAAGAATAGACCGTGAACAGTTGTTCAGCGCAGCTTCTCACGTGTTGGATGAGAAAAGAAACAGACCAACTTGTGACAAAGCTGAAATGCTACTTTTTGTAAAGAATAAAACGTTCAAACGTATAAACGTCAGTTCTGTACAAGATTATTATTTTTATTTTACCTTAAAATTACATTGACTTAATTCGGTTTAACAAGCACGAGCTGTAGCATCTTTGTTTTTGCTCGTTGCACTAAACATTATTTGATTTAACATTTTGGAATAATTTATTTATATAGCCTACTTTGGTTTTATTTAGTTTCACTGGTAAATACCTTTTTTCTTTTACACCAATTTTAAAAATGACAACAAATGTTGATTAAGTAACATCTTTGTTTGGACTGTTGAATGTGTGTTGGTTGTGTTGTTTAGATTGTAACTATGCAAATGTTGCCTTTAATTTCACATGGTTACTGTTAATGTTTTCATTTAAGGCCAGTTTTATGTAGTTTCAACCCAATTTAAACCATCTTGGTCCATCTTCAACTGGGGTGGCAAATGAGAGGCAGAATTTGTAAAGATGCTTGTTTGTTTTCTAATAAAATATATTGATAGGCATTTAAAATTAGTTTAATATGCTATATCCATTAAAATAAAAGCTTAAGAACAATTTGAATTTTAAATAATTTTAATCAAAAACTTGTGACACAGCCACTTATGTCTATGTCATATTGAAGTAACACCACAGGACGTAATTATAACACCACAGACCTTATAATGCAAGTTACTAAAGGCTCTGTGTTACCAGAAAATACATTAACACCAGAGACAGTAACACCACATACAAATCAGCTAAGACTTTTCTAAAATGGAGGCTACCATCATGATGATTTCAAGATCAGGGGACATTTTGGAAATATCAACATGTATGTATTTATATATTAATTAAAATATGCCAGATCTGCAAGTTATCAACATAACACCACATACACTAATGACAACACATGAAATTGTCAGAGATTCAGCTAACTTCAAAATGTATAAGAAAGAATGTACTCCCCATGCACCCTTCAGATCAACCAGCACCTGCAGTGACCGTTACACATAGGAAGTAGTCCAAATAGAATTCTCCCTTTTCTTAAAGGGGTGACATCCATTGTTGAAACACCACAGACATGAATTTGGGGGGCAACTTTTTTCTTAAATATATTATACATGTTAAATAAAATCTATATTCACTATATAACCACTTTATTTGTGTTAGAATCTTTCATTATTTCTTGTTGGTTGCTTAAAGGAAAACAAATTGGTATCGGAATCGGCCAATTTGCTCAAAAAAAATCAGTATCGGAATCGGCCACGAAAAATCATGATCGGTGCATCACTAATATTTACCAAGGTTGCCAATAATTCTGACCACAACTGTATTAATGAATCATTCACAATAAGATCAGTAAAATGCATGTAGAAAATGGGTGAATTTTCATTTCAAGCTGACTCTAAACTAAGACTCATGTCTGGTTCATTCTACTAGGACTTTATTAAAAGGGTTCATGGTGATACGGGAGTCTGGATTGGTCTGAGTGACATAGATGTAGAGGACACGTGGAAATGGGTTAATGGCAGCAAAATGACATCTATGTAAGTAACCACTGATTATTAGCCTAATAAATGATTCTCAGAGTATCATATCACACAGAAAGCAGCACTAAACATCTAATGTTGATCTGTTATTTCAGGTTCTGGAGGTCTCGAGAGCCAAATGGAGGTACAAAAGAGAACTGCGTTTTGGCTTATGCATCAGGGTGGATTGATCATCGGTGTAACGAAAATATAAATGGATCTGTGAGAAGAATATTTAATGTGAGTTATTACATGAGATGCAAGTTTGTGTAATTTAATACATATATGAACAATTATGTTTGTTAAATATGTGAAAAACGATAAACTGCAAAAGTGTTTGTGTGTGTGTGTGTAAACTGTGTATTCTTCTACAAGAAAAAAAATGGTGTTGAAAATATTTTCACTCTGAAATTGCTAGTAAATTTCACAAACAATGAAGAAATGGCAACACATTGAGTTAAAAGAGAAATCTCGAAGTACAAAAACTAGTAAAAACTAGAATTTTCTTGAATAATGTAATCCAAAAAAATGTTTGTAACTGAAAAAAATACCTTCATTATTAAATCACTGAGCAAATTATTTTGTGCTTCTTTTATATTTGTTGTGCTTTTTCCCCTATGGTTTTCTATCATTTGAATTAGCTTTTACACAACATTCTGATATCTCGATGCCAATATAGCAGAACTAGCACAGCCGTGTAGTTGAAGGAGTGTGTTGAGAGAGGCGCTGGAAAGAAGAGACTTGTAGGTGTCTCTCATCACCTGTTCGCTTTCATTAAGAGAGATCATTCCAGAACCCTACCTCTCTGATCCCTCCAAGGATTAGACAAGGCTTGTCATGTTCCATGATTTTTCCCTCAGCTCAAGTCATTTCAAGGAGCCTGAAGTAAAGTGGGAGCAATTTTGTGAGACAACGCTAAAACGTACAACCATCGCTGCCCACTTTATGTGCGAGCTGTCTGGAGATGAAAGGCCTTTTTGCAGATCAGGCTCCCGAGGCACGAGGTACTCGGCCTTAGGGCTTATGAATACATATTTCTAAAGCTATACGTGACTTAAAATCGGCTTCAGACAGACACGCTGGGCTGTGAAGTAAACAACGGCTTTAAAAATCAAGACGACACAACAGAAACTTTAGCCGACTGTCGAGTCACAGTTTGAAGCACTTAGGAATGGTTATTAAACAGCTAAATGAGGGGATGAGAGAGGGTTGTGGAATCCGAAACTCAGAGAAAGACACATGAAGAAATAAGCTACTGACATCAAAATGGCTGACATACCAGACATTTAAACACACTAAAAACAGACACTGTCATTCTTACTGGCACAAACATGTCTCATTTCTATGCAAATTAGGCTCATTATAGATTGTGAGATGCCATTTTAGTTACTTTCATCCTGTATCATCAAAACATCACTCTTGTTCAGGTGCTCAACGGCGTCGTGCAAAAAAATGCTTCCCTTCAGTTAATAATGTTATTTTCAATTGATGTCCCACAAGAAGTTAATTTAATAATGGGAGGAATAGAAATCACCTAAATCCGATAAAGCTTCAAACTTCAAGGCTTTTTAAAACTTTTAAATAAAGATTGTCCAAGCCATTGTTCAAAGTTTGTCTTAACAAAAGCTGATTTGACATTTGAATTACAAGCATTTATTTATTTATAATTATTTACATTTAAAATTGAATTGTAATTCTTCATCTTGTTTATCTCAACTCAAATTCAGGAATTTCATTGGAATTTAAAAGGCTTTCTCAATTCAATCAAGAATAGTGCACAATCCTACTGATTTCTTTTTTCAAAATCATAGTTTCCACAAAAATATTAAGCAGAATTGTATTAAACAAAATATCAAATTATTAAACCGTTTACAACAATGATAAAAATAAATGTTTCATGAGCACAAATGATTTCTGAAGGATCATGTGACAATGAATGCTGGAGTAATGGCTGCTAAAAATCAAGCTTTGCCATCACAGGAATAAATCACATTTTAAAATATTAAAAACTGTATTTTTGATCACATAAATGCAGCCGCAAGCATAAGATATTACAAATGCATTCAAATGTCTTATCCACCCAAACAATTAAATGGTAATGCAACAGTACAAATAAAATAAAACACATTTTGGTAAACCTTGTTAAGTATGGATTGATCTGAGTGACAGACATATGGGTTAACATGTGAGTGACTGAGGTGAGGGATGTTTAACCATTGATTATGGTGGTAGTTATTCATCAGAAGAGTGTTAAAATCAGCTATGTGTTCAATTAGTCAATTCCACCCCTTAGTAAAATCCTCCATTAAATGCTGTCTTTACAGTTACTCACAGTACTCACCTGCAGGTGCAGAATAAACATTCAGATAGTTCAGGTGTTGATGTTGCAATGTTGTTGATGACTGTAAGTTTGAAAGTGGATGACTTTATTTGCTGGTTACAGATATGTACACACAAACAGAGCACGTATCTTCATTTGATATTCTCCCTCATGAGCGGTACTGCACGGCACACCTGCGTGGCCCAGGAGGGGTTATTATTTACATCTGTTGCACGGTGTAAATAAACATATCACTCTGGAGGCATGGAAATAATGCTATCCAACTGGTTTGTGCAACAAAGCAATGAGAAACACAAGGACACCTTTCCTTGGGATGTAGCGGAGGACTCTACAACTTCAGCGTGGTTTGTGGTCATCTCCTTTCAACAAGAAACTTTAATAATCAATAACTGAAAAAAATAAAAATAAAATGAAACAAAATGAGCTTTTACACTTTATCTGGATAAAATGTGTCACATCTGTATATTTGTGAAAACAGCTGTATAGATACTGGTTATGCATTTATATTGTCCATTGTTCCTGCATCTAAAAGTATGAGTGATGATATTTTGGGGATTTTTAGCTTTGCCATCCCTGGAAAACAATGGAATTTCAGCAGAGCAGAACTTCTAGTGAAAATAACAGAGTAAACACTGTGAACAAATACAATTTGCTGAGTTCAAAATGAAGATATATGTTGTTTTTTTATGCATAAATCAATACACAATACATTTTTATCAGGAATCTAAGACGTGGAATTATAAGCATGGAGACATTTTAAAATAATAAATATCTAAAAGTAAATTCATCAGGATATTGTGAGAAATTAAATGTCATAATGATAAATTTCCAATGGCCTTCACATCAGGGTATTGATGCCAAAGGCAATGGGGCTCATCCAAGATGCCTTGGGAGTGAGAACGTGTTGGAGATAAAAGTGCACCGCCTCCCTGCCTCAGACTAGCTTGTGCCTCCATTCTTCATTGACAAGCCACCATTCATAACGGTGTACATTAAACGTGTTGCACATACCTAAATGTTGGGGCTATAAAAGGCTTTTACTGTTAAATGTATTGGAAATAGCACCACCGTGCAACAAAGAGATTCACAAACCGTTTTCACCTGCTACATCAAATCTCAGATCTTTCGACAAAAGTGCTGCTTTGGAGCTCAAAACTCATTTAAAGTCCTCTTCTAACGTTTAGGAATTTGACCGTGTTCAAAGAGTTAGGAAAATGTTGTGATTTTTGGCTTCAGGCAACAAGCAGATCTGTCTATTACAGAACGAGGGAGTCCACGCTGTCCTAAATCAAAATAATCAAACCTGTATAAAAATGAAAAGTATAAATGAGGTCTCTTAAAATCAGCAATGGGATTCAGAAATAGTTCATCCACAAATGAAAACAGGTTTAGAGAAATGTTGAATTACATCACATACGCTAATGGATTCCCTGCAGTAAATGGGTGCCATCAGGATAAAAACATCACAATAATCCACAAGTAATCAACACAGCTTCAGTCCATCAATGAATGTCTTGTGAAGTGAAAAGCTGTATGTTTGTAAGAATTAAATTATCATTAAGGAGTTATAACTTTAAACCTTTATTTCTGGCTAAAATATAAGTACATAATCCATACCAATGCTTTCTTCAGTAAAAAAATATAATACATACAAATATTAATTTTCCCAGTTGTCCTCTCATATTGAAATCCACTGACATATTTGTTTATTAACTGTTTTGAACTTCTTGCTTCTATGGTGTTAGATCTGTGAATTATTGTGATGTTTTTATCAGCTGTTTGAACTCTCATTCTGACGGCACCCATTCACTGCACAGGATCTACTGCAAGTGATGTTTTCCTTAATCTGTTCTGATGAAGAAATAAACTAATCTACATCTGGCCTAAGCGGGTGAATACATTTTCAGTAAATTAAAAAATGTTGGTGAACCTTTCTTGAATAAACTTACTCCTACGAAGCAGAACCCATCAAATCATGCAATCAAAAGACTGAACATGAACACAAATGTTTACCATCAATTTCTTCCAAAACCAAATTAGCTGAGCAATGTTAATTGTTCACAATAATGTGGATAATGTATAACAACTATTTTCTCATTTAATACTTAAATCATTTTAATCGGAACATCTGAGACAAGTTACTAATTTCAATTTTAAAATAAATTAACACCTAACATTGAAATAGTAAAAATAATATATTTCTGCTAGAGGTGGGCATAGATTAATTTTTTTAATCGAGATTAATCTAGATTAATTTTGGAATTAATCTAGATTAATCTAGATTAAAATGGCTCATTTGAATTCTGCCGAAGGCATTCAGAATATGTGTGCTACCCAAATAATGACTAAAAGTAAGTCTTTGAGAACGGGTTTCTCAAGCCAGGTGGCGCATTAGACCAGGGGCTCATCTCCTGTTTCCAAAATGCATCACAAACTTTAATCTCTTCCCGTCCCAATCCCACGAAAAAACTGGAGGAAAATCCCGTTCCACTCCCGGAAGAATGACTCCCATTCCCTCCCACTCCCGTGTTGTTGTTTTTTTTTGCCGATAACTGTCAATTACAGTAAAAATATAGTACAGATCACAGCGTGCCCACCTTATTAGTTGAATAAAAACCCAAAATGTCGTTTTTGTTATTATATTGAACTGAAAGCCATCTTATTATGCACAGTGTTGCACAGATTAAATTTCATGTAAATCATCCATGCTAACACACACGTCTTCTATTTTTTTTTTTTGACATTTCACTCTCTATAGATATATTTTTCTATGTACTGTATTTTTAGATATATTCGAGTTTCGAAGTTTCTCGCTCAAGTTCACATGAGACCTAAAGCGCATCCTGTTTGCTTAAAAGCATAGCGTTTCGTTGTTATTCTGAGTGCACACAAATAAACATAGAGTCTTTACAGATTCGAAAGATGTATTAGGCTACTTTTATCTGTATGACCAAAAATGACGGAGATTTTAAGAGCAAGTGAGCACGGAGCCTGTCCTGCAAAGCGCGCTTCCACACAAACACTTCAATAGCGCACATTTCTCTAGTTAACATCATATTGAGCGGCCATGTAAAGTTGCTACTACATACATCTTTCAGATGAAAAGCCATATTTGAGGTTGATGAATGAGCGTTTGGATCAGGGGCGCTAGGGGTGGGCTAAGGGGCTGAAACATTCTGAAATGTTTTCAGAAAAGCCCGAATGTTTTATGACCATGCCCTGTACGCATCATCATCACTGAGTTTTCATGCGCATTAAAATGATGAACCGCAGTTTACTCCCGTCAGGAACCGCCCACGGAAGCTCGTACTTCTGACTGACATATACACTTGATAATAAACTTCATATAAACTGGCCAATCATCGATATGAAGTAATAGCAGATCTTGGATCTCTGCCGTTAACAATCTGTCCATCGTTCTTACAGTGCAATTCGGCTGGTATACATCGCTAAAATATCAGGGTGAAAGTCATCATAGCTTGCGTAGTATAGACCCAGCTCCCAACCCAACTTTGAGAATAGATTAGCGGCGATATTTTTTATCGCGATAAAATCTCACGTTAACGCGCACGTTAACGCGATATGACCCACCACTAATTTCTGCATATGTAATCTATTCTGGTGGTGGGCTGGGTCTATACTACGTGCTGCGATGACTTTCACCCTGATATTTTAGCCGGATGTATACCTCAGCTGAATTGCACTGTAGGGGGCGAGAACGAGTCTTCGAACTAGAGGCTCGCAGTCCTGATGGACAGATTGTTAACGCTGGTCATGTGGTAACTAATCGGCAGCACATCCAAACGCTCATCTATCATTCATCAACCTCAAATATGGCTTTTCCTCTGAAAGATGTATGTAGTAGCAACTTTACATGGCGCTCAATATGATGTTAACCTAGAGAAATGTGCGCTATTGAAGTGTTTGTGTGGAAGCGTTTGCGCAGGACAGGCTCCGGTGCGCTCACTTGCTCTTAAAATCTCCGTCATTCTTGGTCATACAGATAAAAGTAGCCTAATACATCTTTCGAATCTGTAAAGACTCTACGTTATTTGTGTGCACTCAGAATAACAACGAAACGTTCGCGCTTTTAAGCAAACAGGATGCGCTTTAGGTCTCATGTGAACTTGAGAATTCACTCCGTGTCACCCTCTGCTTCAACCTGTGTGTATGCCTAACGTTACTGTGAAATTACCACATCAAACGTGACGTGCTAACATGAATGCAGCTATGAAGCCGCGGGTTTGCTTCAGGAAAATTTATTTTTAAGAAGCTTCCCAATGGAAACTGTAAACAGTTCATCACGACCTCTTATGTAGGCCTACAGTTCAAAATTCATGTTTAACTGAATAAACAGTTAGTAAACACAAGTACATCTTATTGAACATAGTTTATTTTCATCACCAATTATCATAGTAGAACAGCTTTCTCAAGCAGTTTGTGATGCATTCTGGAAACAGGAGATGAGCCCCTGGTCTAATGCGCCACCTGGCTTGAGAAACCCGTTCTCAAAGACTTACTTTAAGCCATTATTTGGGTAGCACACATATTCTGAATGCCTTCGGCAGAATTCAAATGAGCCATTTTAATCTAGATTAATCTAGATTAATTCCAAAATTAATCTAGATTAATCTAGATTAAAAAAATTAATCTATGCCCACCCCTAGTATATATATATATGCACTCATACATACACATATATATATATATATATATATATATATATATATATCAAATATCATAATAAATGTATTAATAATAACAACAACAACAACAACAACAATAAAACCAACAACAAGAATTATTCTAAGGTTCTTCCAAGAATATTCATATTAAACGAACTGTATTTTTTCCGTATTGATTTTATATGTCACTACACCATTTTAGGAAGTCAATCATATAACTACCTTTTTGAATACTAA
Source organism: Gymnocypris eckloni scoliostomus (assembly GCA_027564155.1). Taxonomy (NCBI): domain Eukaryota; kingdom Metazoa; phylum Chordata; class Actinopteri; order Cypriniformes; family Cyprinidae; genus Gymnocypris; species Gymnocypris eckloni. The sequence continues at coordinate 8,568,044 of CM050435.1, read as the reverse complement.
ACTTAGATCTGCTTGCAGAAACAGAAACCGAGGGCTGGAAAACTCTTTTAAGCCTCAAATCTTTGTGCTCAGCCTCAAAGCCAAGCGGCGGACTTGTATTATTTGCTCTCACCAAACAGAGGCACCACACAGTTTTATTCTGTTCTCTTCCTCTTCCACGGTTTTCTGTCTGCAGATGAGAAGTAGGCTGAGGCCTTGAAAAAGTCCCCGAAGCCCTTTGCATCAGCAGCGTGGCTAGAGACAAGAAAAGCTCTCAAGGACTGCGAGCTTTAATGATATGTTTGCCACAGCAACTGCTCACAGACAACTGACAGGGCTACCGATGAGGGAGCTTCACATCCTGTTAGAAGACGTATGAAATTTGCCTTATAATTTTTGTCACTTTTCATATAAAAAAACTGTTATACAGAGCAACTGCTGAGCTTCCTGCAAATGCAAATATTCTCTTATTGCTTGCTGGCCAACAACATGTCATTTCGAGGTGAGAGACCTGAAATAACATCTTCACAAATGTGAATTATGAATGTCATCAGTCATCTTCTTTAGCTACAGGAGTGTTGAAAGGAAGTGTAAAAACCTGTCAAGGTAACTACAGGAATGCTCTCCCCAGCTGATGTCTGTGGATAAGGTTGGCTATTATCATGACAAATTCTCTGTGATGAATGCACCCACATTCTTGAGAATGTTGTGGAGGTGGGTGGGTTTGACAAACGTCTACCTCAGGCTTTTGAAGCACACAACAATAAGCAGCATTCAGTGGAGGACAGGAGTAAAAATCAACTATCAATTTGAGAACAATGCTTCTCACATACTCTCCAGGTGGTTTAAAGGACTAATATACACTAAGTTTGCATCTCTTTGTTTTCTCTTGGTTATTTGTGGTCCGGAAAAAAAGTGTTCTATTTAGTCCTGGTTCATTTTAACACTCTACCTAAAAGTACAAAACAAAAGGCATAAGGATAAGGTCACAACATGACTGGACCACGTTTATGATGTATATTTAGCTTTTAACTTACAGAGCATACAAAACAATGCTGTGGTCAGGGCTAAATGTGCTCATTGTACATGTGTACTTAATATGGTGGTATTTTTACCAGTTGAGAACTTACAAAGAGTTTATAAATTGTGTAAAGGAGTCAAAACAGAACCAGGAATTCATCTAACTGCATCCAGTTTGTTTTGAAGCGGACTGAAAAGGTGGGTCCAAAAGAACAGCATTTATTTGAAAACTAAAGGTCTTTACTGTCACTTTTGTGACCCTGATCAGTGCACCCTTATTGAATGAAAGTATATATTACTAAGTTATATTACAGAGCTTAAACTTTTGAACAATAGTACAGGAAAATATAAATTGCATATTTTCAAATACTTTTTTATTCTTGGGTGTTTCGAAATGTCCCCGAAATCCAAAATGTGAAAGAAACAAAGTTTCACTGTATATTAAACTACTTTTCTTTTATAACATTTAATTTCTATAATTTTATTCCAGGCCTAATTATACATATCCTCAAATATAATATGAGCTGATGTAGTTTTAATTGTACAGTGTAAAAGTCTAATTGCTTAGACTGAGAATTTATTTGAATAAATGGATATTTAACATTAAACACACTAAGAATTGAGTCAAATTGAGGTTTAAAGTAACCTGACAAAAAAAACAGGATAAAACACTTGAAAAGGGACTCAGAAAAAACTCAAAAAAAGGAAATAAATGCCTTTGAAAATCAGCTTTTAATTAAAAAATATCACTCTTTCTGATCAATGTATAATTTAAAATGATATCTTTATATGTCTTCAACCTTTATTCATGTACGTTCTAAAATCAGGAATGTGAGATGCGAATCGGCTAAACGTCACACAGCACTGACCAGATTGTGGTGTGATTAAAAAACGAAAAACCTAATGGAAACCTACCTGGAGGTTCTAATGGGATCAAAGCTCAACACTTGACCTGCAAAGTTTGAGAGCCACGCTTGTAGAACGTTGCCGTTTGTAAGTAGGACTTGCTGTGTTCTAGAACACGCTCAAGTTCAAGAGAGGATGTAGAGCATATCAAATAAGCCACCGTACTCAGCTGTGTCACGCCTGGTCTGAACGTCCCACAGTCGCCATCAGACCCGGTCTCACTGTGACCTTAGAAAAGCGTCCTCACCTCACCTCCAGCTAATTTTCCCCTCGCCCGAGGCTACTTGTATTCCCTCGGTTTAATCCTGCCACCAGCGAATGGTCTGAGCCCCAGTTAATGCTTGTATCCTATTCAATCTCTCTCCCTTCCTCCCTCCCCTTCTCTTTCTGTCTCCATCTGCAGTGTCTCTTTAGATTTAACCCAGCTCCCTAGTGCCTTCTCAGTACATTTTGCTGTCTCCCCTTTTCAAGGTGCTCCTCATTTGCCGAGACCTGCCTCAGGCCCCGAGGAGCTCCAAGGTCGCCAACCCGCTCGGTCCCCGGGGACCGTACCATGTGCCCTTGAGGATAAACAGCCCTTCAGATATAAATAAAAATCACGGTGGGCATAATTATTAATAGATGTCGCCCCACTGAAGACACATGCTAATCTATTCGCCACATCTCTTTGAAGTAGCAGACTGATCTCGGGGCAGATTATTTATAGCGCTAAAGATGATGCAGTTTTAATCCCTCCATCATTGGCTGGATCCAGCGGTTAGTATGAGGTCAGTCCAGTACTCACAGAACTAGCAAAGCTTGTGCTGCATGCTTCCTCGGGGTATTACTGGGTTTGATAGAAGTAAAGAAATCTGCCTCAGCTCCTCAAGAGATTCAGCAGAACTCTTCAAATAATCAGAGGCTTTTTAAAGTTATGATGCGACACTCCGGCACAACGCCAAGTCAATGGATATGCATATGTATAACTATACAAATAGACACGGCGCATTTCAAAGAAACAGAAACGAACGCCTTTGCACGTAGTTCTGCAAAATAGGTCATTGTAATTCTGTGCTAAACGAGACGGTGGTACGCCTTTGCCCCCCAGTGGATGGAAAGTAAACTGCATTGTCTCTTGTTTGTCTACGCTGCAGGAGAGATGTGCTTCTACAATGCTGAAAAAGCAGAATTCAGATGTTTGCTTTTCCAAGATGTGTTTCGAAAGAGTTGCTAATTGAATAATGCATGCTTGTTTGGAATCAATATGCACAACAGTAATGTTATTCTACAGTCAAGTACAGAATGAAGATAAGTGCTGTATAACAAGTGGGCTGTCTGTCAGACATGCTGATATGTAAATCAATATTGAAAGATTGTGGATGTTTTTATTAACATGATCAAATTAGTATTTTTATTTTAGCTCTTACATAGCTTAATATTATTTTAAGATTATAATATTTCCGATCCCCAGACCACTACTTCTGATTTGTCCTGTTCATTTACTATATAGTGACATACACACCAAAAATAAAATATATAAACTAATAGAGATTCTATCCACCATTTCTTCTTTACGTAAAATAAAATTACACAATAACATAAAATGAAATTAAAATGTTGCATAACATGACAAAACATTGCCAATGGAGTAAGGGAAAATAAACTTAATTTAATAATTATCTTACACAAAGATTTGAGCACATTTTAAAAAATCATGTTGAATTTTTTTTTTAATTGTTTGTGAATATGACGAGCAATTTCAGAAGGAGAACCGTTAATTTCATAACACTTATGTCTGACAGACCACCACTGATCAAGTGACAGTGAAAGAGGCGTGACATACAGCCAAGTATGGTGACCCATTCTCGGAACTTGTGCTCTGCATCTAACCCATCCAAAGTGCACACACACACCATGAACACACACACACCGTGAACACACACCCAGAGCAGTGGGCAGCCATTTATGCTGCAGCGCCCGAGGAGCAGTTGGGGGTTCGGTGCTTTGCTCAAGTGTGTACATTCACTCCCCCCACCGACAATTCCTGCCGGCCCGAGACTCGAACTCGCATCCTTTTGATTACGATTACGACTTTCTAACCATTAGGCCACGACTTCATCAAAGTTACCAGTATGGCGAAGGCCACTCTGACATAACTTCCACATTTAATTTTAATGCACATTTGTATGCAATCAAAAAACTTCAAGTAAGAAACATCAGATTTGTCAGCTCAGAATCATATCCGAGCAGACCTCATGCAGACTTTGCTCGTTACCACCGATTAGAGCGTGTCATGTCTAGATTGATTTTTATCTGCAGGAGTATCATTCATGAAACGATGCGCGATGTGATATACGAGCAAAGGTACGCCAGCATTTTTAGTCAAAGAAATTAATCTGCACGCTGCTCTCCAGCATATCTATCACACCGAGTCTAATAATTCACAGCAAAGGCGTGGCCATCACACAATCAATAGTTATGTAGTACATTAAGCACCTCAAATTAGGCAAGGGATCGCACCCTTGACTCACTACTGATAATTAGTTAATTCAGCCGCTCCATTAAGGCCGGATGAATGACGGGGATGAAATTCAAATGGCCCACTCCTCTAGTTAGTGGTGCTGTCTGGCAATCTCACAGGGGGTGATTTACATGGAATTATCCCACAGCTGGCCTAATCGGGTCAAAGACCTGTAGGCTGTAACAGTTCCCCACATACCTCAATGCATTAACACACTGTTAAACGATATCCACGCTTGAGCGATAGCAGCGATCGGGTGGTGGGGCCATGATGAATTCTTTGATAAGAGGTCTGTGCGTTCGCGATTTAATGAGATTGCTCTTTGCTTTGGAAAGTGGCAGTATAATGTTTACTTTTGCACACCTCAGTACACAATAATACTTTGTGTACAAACATGCCAGAGCCTGGGAGGAATACGGCAGCATATAACAACAGGCAATGATTTGCACAGTGCCGTGCCTGTGTCCTAAATGAATAGGGAAAAATTCCAAAATACAGTTTGTGACAATTGGCTAACCATAGGTGGCTTGATTGAAATTACTGCCGGCTCCTGGTTTTTGACATTTCTTTCAGCTAAATCATTGAATTGTGTTCCAACAGAGCGAGAATGTTGCACACCACAATGAAATCTGTGATAATGACAAGGTGCCAGAGAGGTAAATAATCATATTAATACACAACACATGTATACAGTATTCTTTTCACGCATAAACATCCAAACTTCCTTGAAATACACCATTCAGAAGTAGTTAACCGTACGCTCGTGTTCTCATTCGGCTACACAGCAAACATGGCAGATTACAAATCTCAAGAAGGCATCTAAAATTGACCATTTCTACAGTTAAGAGGACAAAATAGCAACACGAACAGGGAAGGTTTGATTCCCAAGCAGCAAAATGATGAGTTTCTCTGTGTAGGTATACTGTCTGTCAGACAACATCTCATAGAGATAATAGCATTGCAGTGGAAAGTAAATGGAGTTTGTTAAAGCAGGTGACAGCGTGGGGTGACCTTATCAAAGTGTGATAAAGAGGAAATGAGGACAGAAATCAAAATAGCGGTGGAGAAGCGGCCCACCACAGCTGTTGCTCTCTGCGCTGGATGTGGAGATGGCTTGGGGTTTCTTTTTGGGGTTTTGGTGGTAGGGAGGGTTGTTATTTGTTACTGAGTAGAATGAATTGCTCTTTTGAAAAGTGCTAAAGATAATGCCACCCACAACAACACATGAAAGTACAGCTAATAGAGATGTTTTCATTTCCTTCAGTAACTTTGTGCATGCCATTATCAACATTATGATAAATTACACAAAAAGCCTCCACCAAATTATAATGTAAAAACATATTTTATGAATGCATTATCATTTCTTACTATATTACATAACCAATGAATTATCTATTCATTTATTAAAGTTAAAAAAGGATTTGTATTATATAAATTAATTATGAACAATATATTTGAATACACATTTGAATTATAAGCAATGTGTTATTTATTATAAATACAATATTATTTTTTTTATAATAAGCAGTATTTAAATGAAAAAAGGAAAATAAGACTAATTGATTACATGGATTATACATTTGTAAATTATTCAGTACCGGTTTACAATAAGGTCTCATTTGTTAACAAAATGCATTAATAAACATAAACAATGAACATTCATTTGAATAGCATTTATTAACCTTTTTTAATGTTAGTTAATAAAAATGCTCGTATTCATGTTGTGCATTAACTAATGTTAACAGATACCATTTTAATTTTAATAACATATTTGAATTTATTTTATTTAAGAATTGTTACCGATTCTTCTTCAATTAAATAAAGTAAAATGTATAATATATTTTCTTTCATTATTCTTAAAAAATACAATATAATAAATGTATTTGTAACATATGTAATAAATTATATATTTTTACTATTTTATTTAAATAAATCATGAAAAATGCATTGATTTTATTATCATTTAAAATGTTAAATAAAAAGTAAATCAATAAAACATATATGTTATAAATATCTATTTTATATTCATTTTATGAATATTCAAATAAACACAAGTACAAATAAGAACAAATAATTGCTTGTGTTAATTATTGTAATATATTGAAATAACATACAAATAAAAAAAATCATATATTTTATTTTACTCATAAGTTATAATATCATCATCATCATTTTTATTGTTTATTGTTATTTGTTAAAATAGAAATAAAAATTATTAAAGGTGTTCATAGATGGCATGTATTCCAAAGAAATGTCAAATCTATTTGAAGACTGTCTCAGAGTTCTAAGCATCCAGTGCCTCAAGAACAAGCCCCGGGCTGTAAGTCACACAAAGTGAGTTGCCAGCTAGAAGAAAGTTTGAGGAACATAGTCTCTTCACCCTCGCCTCTCACAGTGCACAGTGGGGTAAGATCTGCAGGCACCGGGGGATCAGCTTGACACAGACGGTAAACCAGTACGAAGGAGGTATCACAGGTAGAACTTCTGAAAAGAGGTGAGAGAGTTCAGGCCCCCTGATGACTTCTGCTTGGTTGCTCAAACCAGACTTCTTCCAGTACACTCATTTATAAATGATGGGGGATGACAGGGGACATGACTTGGAGGCCTACGTATGTGTCCATAACAGACAGACAGCATTCATAGTGAAAAGAAAATGAGCGTGACCTTCTCAGTTTATGATTGATGGGTTTATTTTGCCTGTCATCTGTAGTTAATTTTTTCACTATAAAAAAATAAACAAATAAACCGTTTCAACATTCAAGTGTCTCTTAGGATAGACTGAACCAACAACACTGACCTGAAAAAATAACCATTGTTTTTTCAACCTGTTTTTGAGATTGCACTCTCTACCTTCATATATAATACAGCAACATACTTCAAAAGGAATTAAAGAAAACTATTCAGATTTAATAAGATTTGAATGTCATGGGGGAAAAGACAAGACACAAACACGCATTTCAAGAAGAAGACACTTCCGTCTCAGCCCTCAGGTGTCAGTTAAGGTCAAAGAGAAGCCTGAGTCTGAGTCATTGCCTCATCTTTATTACTCTTTTAGTGAGAGAAACACACCGACTACAAAAAAATGAGGACAGAAGGTCTAAATATAAATGTCAGTTGATGCTTTGCTTCAATAGAAGATTTTATTACAAGGCCCAGACTGACTTCTACCACATTTTTGCATCGATTTTAAAGAAGAATCCAAGAAATGGAGAGTAAATGTTTGGTAATACTTCAGCTTAGTAAATACATATTTACAATTAACTATTAATATCCACGGTAACACTTTATTTTATCTTATCTAGTTGATTATTAGCATGCATATTACTAGAATATTAGCCATTTATTAGTAGTGATTAAGCACATATTAATGCCTTATTCTAGATGACCTTATTCTACCTCCCTAATCCTATCCAATACCTAAACTTAACAACTGCCTAACTATTAATAAGCAGCTAATTTTACATTTATTGAGGAAAGTTAGTGTTCCCTATTCTAAAGTGTTACCATATTCACTATATCCCGAACGAGCCCCAATTTATGTTACAACTGTCTATGGCAGGGGTCGGAAACCTACAGCACATGTGCCAACAGTGGCACGCAGAGAGATAATTGCTGGCACAACTTATCATAGTCACACAGCCTGTTAGCAGCTATAAATACTATTAAAGTGTGAGATGTTACCGATGAGACTGTAAACCGAGGTCCTGACTCTCTGTGGTCATTAAAAATCCCAGGATGTCCTTCGAAAAAGAGTAGGGGTATTACCCTGTAGGGATGGGCGATATGGCCCCAAAAAATTATCATGATAATTTCAGGTATTTATTGCGATAACGATACCAATCACGATAATATATATATATATATATATATATATATATAATTATTATTAATTATTTTCTTCTGTAAAATAGCAATTATGTTATGTTTAAGTTACTGTACTGAAAAATATCACAATACTAATTCAAATCAATTACAAGTTTAAAATGTAAACAGATTCTGTATTTATTTATACTCTCATGGTGCAAACAGCAAAAGTAACAATAACCAACCATGTCTTCAGTTGTGTTTCAAAAGAACAACAGAGTACAACTGCAAATAAATCCCGATAAAGTAACAAAAAAATGTTAAAGAAGTTCAGTGTGAAACAGTCAACAACACACTCTCAGCATGTAAATATATAATGTATGTGGAACATGCTACCACCAATTAGGTAGTTAAATTTTCAACACTCTTGTCCCATGGAACAAATTGTAAAAATAGTGCAAACACTATCAAAAAGTAATGATCCCAACTATGTCTTCAGATAGTTTACAAAATAGTGCAAAACATATGATAAATTAAAAAAACAAATCAATAAATTAAATAAATAAAAAGTTTAATTAAACTGTAAACACTGATACACTCATAATTTGTAAGCAAAATGTAGAAATGAGGTTGACATGAACTTGTCTGGTAGTGCAAGTTATGTAATACACATACAAGTGTGATTCAGTAGCTTTCAAAAAGAGAGCAGGGCTCACACCTTAAGATTTTTGGTCAAGAAGACCAACATGTTCACTGTAGCTGGTTTCAGAAGAGACCTTTGGCATGTCACTACATTTCCAGCAGCGCTGAACACCCTCTCTGAGGGTGTACTTGTGGCAGGGATGCACAAGTACTGTTTAGCCAAACGACTGATGTTAGGGAAATTCACCTTGTGTACCTTCCACCACATAAGGGGATCGCTTTCACCATCTGCAAGTGGTCCATGCAGGTAGTTTAATTCAGCCTCAATTTTCTCTGTTTCAGAAAGGCTGGTCATCTCAGCATCTGGTTTCTTGAAAAAACTTCCAAGACTCTTCTTCTGCCTTTTAGATGCACTCTGAGCTTCTTTTGTTGATTCAGCTGACGTTACAGAGGTAGTAGAGCCAGCATCACTTGACATGACAGAAAGGGATTCCACCTCTCTGACTACTCTGGCTTTGATGACCAGGAGATCTTCTTGACTCATATACTGAGTGCGGAAGCGTGGATCAAGAATTGTTGCCATGTTGATCAGTTCCTGAACCTCTAGGTCACCATATTTGGTGTTCATGTAGTCCAGTATTGAACTTTTAACTGTCTTGGTGAGATCTGTGTCTTCAGCTTTACCCTGCAGCAGCTCACTGTTGAATAGGTGAATAGTAGGCTTCAAGCATGACACTGTGACATAGTTTTCAGAAGAGAGGGCATCTGTAAAATCAAGAAGAGGTCCAAGTGCCTTACTGACAGAGTCTAGGACATCAATATCTTGCCAAGTAGGCACCAGATGCCTGGTTGACCTATCAGCAGCCAGGACTTGCGTAATGGCCTTCTCTTGCTCAAGTATCCGCTGAATCATCTTCTGCCTTGATCCCCATCGTGTTGCCGATTCAGTAACAAGTTTGTGTGGTGGAAGGCCAAGTTCTACTTGAGCATCTTTGAGTGTTCGCTGCTTTTTCCAGTTGTGCGAAAAAATACTGACAATCTTCTTACAGACTCCCACAGCTCTGTCAATCCTGGTATCCCTCATGCTTCTCTCTGCAAAACAACAACAAAACTGTTTATTTGTATGTATTTATTTATGTTTATTTTGCACAAGAATAAAAATACATAAAAAAACGAACACAAAAAAAGAAGTTTAATTTAAAGTTCTGTTAAAATTGAAATAGTCAAAAACAAAAGATTTAATGTTAAAAGCACAATATATACATATTAGCTAATGTTATGAATTACTGTTCAATATACTGCATATAGTTACATTACTAATGCAGAAACAAATACAGTACATATTAAGCTGATGTTTGCTCAGTGTGCATGCATTAAAATGTACTGACACTAAGAAATAGAGTAAACTTACCAATAGCAATGTGTAAACAATGGCCAAAGCAAGACAGTCTTGTCCACATGTTTATAGTGACTGCTTTTACTATATTGGCCCCGCTGTCTGTTGTTAGGCACACCTGTTTCTCCTCGTCTAAATTCCATTCTTGAAGAAACTGCTTCAAGCCACTCGCAATGTTTTCACCCGTGTGGTCATCTGGGAAAAAACTTGTCTGGATGCAACAGCTGTTCAAACTCCAGTCACTCGTTATGTAATGGACCGTAAGGCTGATGTACGGCTCAGTCGCTCTGCTACTCCACATGTCTGCAGTTGAAGCATAAAAATCCGCCGTAGACAGTGCTGTTTGGACCCTACCACGGCACTCTTCATACATCGCTGGCAGGGCTGTTTTGGAAAAGTACTTCCTTGAAGGCATGTTGTATCTTGGGTCCAGTATGGATCATTGAATCCTTCTTTTCGACAGTTTGGAATGGCAACATGTCTTGCCAAACAAAACGCCACTGCGTCCGTCCAATTCGTTCCATCGTTTACTTTTCTTATCATACGGAACGCAATTAGAAAATGCGCTGGCAATTTTCGTCTGGGTGGAAATTTTCTTACCCTTAGGTCCACTTGTAGTTGGTGCCTCCGTTGCCTCGTGTATCTTCAAACATTCTTCGTACTCCGGTTTGTGTTTGTGTTTCAGATGGTGGAACAAATTGGACGTGTTTCCACTCTTTGTAACCACCGTTTTTCTGCAAATCTTGCATATTACGGTAGTTTGCTCCGCATCTGATTTTTTATAACCAAACCAGTTCCAAATTGTGGAGGTAGCTCCTCGCTTAACAACAAGCTCTTCAACCTCACGTCCGCCTTCCGCCATGCTTGTTTTCACTCCGCACGTGAACAGTCAATCGGTCGCGCATGAAACTACGTCATCAACTAGACTTATCGTTATTATCGCGAGGAGACAATTTTTTATCGTGAAGAGAATTTTCAACGGTATATCGCAAACGATAAGATATCGCCCATCCCTATTACCCTGGCATCCTGGCCAAATTCGCCCACTGGCCTCGGAGTCTGACCATCATGGCCTCCTAACAATCCCCATATCTGCTGATTGGCTGCATCACTCTGTCTCCTCTCCACCAATAAGCTGGTGTGTGGTGGGCGTTCTGGCACACTATGGCTGCCGTCGCTTCATCCAGGTGGATGCTGCACCCTGGTGGTGGATGAGGAGATACCCCCTGAAAATGTAGAGTGCTTTGAGTGCTTAGAAAAGCAGAAAAGCGCTATATAAATGTAATTAATTATTATTATTGCTATTAACTTGCGCTAGTCTACGGATAAGTAAAAAGTAAAAGTAAAATGGCACGTCATGCCGAACAGGTTGCCGACCCCTGGTCTAGGGTCTGCGAACAACCAAGAAATAAAGAGATCAAACTAAGGAGTAGACCAGGCCCAAATAACAAACAAAAATTGCTAAATTGATACCCTCCCTACTGGCCTTAATATTTACAAGTGGTATTTACAATATATTTACAATGGAGATCAAGTCATTACGCAGATTAATCCATTAATATGTGCTTTATAAGGACAAATAAACAGCAACTATGCTATTAATATGCATGCTAATAAGCAACTAGTTAGTATATAGTGCTCCTTAATCTAAATAAAACTACTCGCAGCTGAAAATGCAATCAAATTATGTAATATTATGTTTAAAAATTATGAAATGTATGACATGTAAAGAGTGGGGCAACGAATATTATGATTTTATTCATACATTTTTGTTTCTGAAGTTCTGCAGGCACCGCACTTCTTTGACAGACGATGGGGAGCGTTCTGCCTTGGTTGGGCGAAGCTGTAGTACCACTGGGCAAGTGTGGCAGCTTCTATCTGACTAACAGCAAGACAAGTAGGAGGTTTGATGCAATTCCAAGACAAATAAAGAATGAAATCATCAAACTATTGCATTACAAAAAGCAATCGCCCTAATCGCACAACAAATAGAAGAGGGACAAGGGCCTACAGCACCCAAATACAAGGAAAAACACGAGAACACATGCCAGAAGATGTCAGTGTAGTGCAAGATAAATGGCCATGAAGAAACCATCAGGAATACAAATGGCAAATTAAAACCTCACTGTATCATTCTCGTATTATTCACCTCTAAACTCCAGTATGTCAAGATTTGTCCTTCTGATTATCTCATCCCCTTCTGCTAACTCTCCCCTCTCCTCAGAGAACCATCAGAGGCAGCTACTTTGGCAAGCTGCTGACAATTTATTCTGTGTCTGCTTTTAATGAATATGGGATGATTAACAGTCCCATATATCCTGCAATAAAAGGGAAGCTTGGTGTACACTGATAGATGAGAAGTTAAGTACAAGAGAGAAAGCAAAAGGTAGCTCACTGCTGTCATCGCCTCTGCCAACAGACTTCCACATAAACCGGCACAGGGTTGCCAAAACAAGCTTGCTTCATTCATCAAAAGCTCTAATTAGGTTGTCGAAAGCACTTATTACATTGAGAGCACAAACCGTTCAATCCTAATGGGAGTGAAAGCTATTGATGGTGGCTACTACAGATTCAGAATTGTTAGAACTACAGGAATGCCAAATTGACTCGAATTTAACAAACCTGGCAACACTTTTGGCACATATTTTTTAGCGCCGTGCAAGGAGAGTTTCGAAAATCCGATACGGTGTTTAATCTTGTTATTAAAATCTAGTGAGATATTATATCAAGCTAGCTGATGCAATGATGTTTTATGCACTCCAACAGTGTATTTTTGTACTTACAATTTCATTATATTCCAAACAATGTGATTCAAAATTGTGAATCTATTTTATGTAAGACAAAGAAAATCAACGCTCAAAAAATTTATAATAATAAGTTAACTGGTCTAACTGAATATCTGTTATATATTAATTCAATAAATAATATTCAAATTATGAGACACATTTCTACACAGTAAAGATTATTTGAACTTAAACTCTGCGACTCTCTAACAAAACTGAAACACTAACAATGTGTTCCCTTCAATCAAAATCACATGAAATAGCACTTAATTTCAAGATTTATTCTTCTGTCCGATGTAAAATATGCTCCGAACTAGACATCCGCCATTTCAGATAATGGCAAAAAAAATAATTAATGTGGTCTTAACACAAAAGGGTTATCTTCCAAGTGAAATTAATGTAATTAAGGTAAGTCGTGACAAAATGACAAGAATTGTGTTGCTTTAGCTCATTTTTATTAAGAACACGCAGTGAAGGTTTATGTTTTAGAAGAGTAACTTAATTGGCCAAACTTGTTAAGAAAACATTCTTATGTCAGCTTGCCAACATGATTGCACAAGAATAAAGACTTAGCTGTATTAAGTTGGGAAAAAAACTTTTTTTAAAACAAAACAAAAACTAAGTTTGTGCTCTGAAACCGATTTTTGGCTTTAATTGTTTTACCAAAAAAAGTAGTAGTTTCAAAAAAGTAGTTACAAAAGGAGGTTTCAAAAGTTAAAAAAGAGAGAAAAACTGAAAGAACCCGTTCAGACATTAAATGATGCATGGACAATGACAAGGATGTATAAATAATTGTTATTTAGACTCAATAGAGTCATTAGATTTATTGTTTTGTTGAAATTGTTTCCTTTGAAGCCGCCATTATTGTGATCAATGAGAATTGGGAACCTAATGTACCCTTCTCTTTCAATAAAATTTATCTTTGAAGAAGAGCAGACTTTGTTCTAAAAAACAGACGTAGGTCATACAATGTAATAATACAATAGCATAGTCAATATATGGGTCAAAATATGAACTTTCTTTGAACTTATAGAGCATTTTTGGCTAATAACAGCTTGTTTCTGACCTAACCGCACTCTCCACTGATCACCATAATGGAAGCCCCCATTATCATTGTGCGAGATTGCTTAATTAGTTTGAGGAAATTAATTGACTGGAATTCTGAACTCGTCAGGGTTTAAAGTGTAGGTGTGAGTTCAGACTCAATTATACAACAGTTCTCAATGATGAACCTGCTACAACAATCTCACAAAAAAACAGACACCCTGACGAATGACTCGGAGGTTCTCATATTCTCACCTGTCTCCAGCCTGACATTATCTTCATGAGGAAGAACTACTTTGATGTTATCAGCCATGACCATATGGGTGTGAATTTAATCCAAGCAGAGATTAGACCCACCGGTCTGAATTCTTGTTCTGCCCTTAAACTAGCCACTGCCTTTACTGCTTAATTTTCCTTCTGTACCTATTGTCAAGGAAATTCTAGGAGGAAAAACAAGATTTTCTGGAGTTTGCTTCTGGAAAACTCGTGACCACAATTTTATATATATGATATGCATTACTATGTGGTTACTCAGATGTTCCAATAATTTATTTTAAAATGCCTTTTAAATTACAGTTCAATTTAATTCCTGAATTTGAATTAAATCCTATGGTAATAAGATAATAGCATACAAAACTGCAATTCAAATCTGAATGTAAGGAAGTGGAGTTAAAATTAGAAAATAAAAAGTAGAAATTACAGTTTTTACAATCATGTTTGCACTAATAACAGAACCTTTGTGTCATTTTTCAAAACTCTAGACACATAATTCACAACTAAAGATCAAATACTTTTTCCAAATGCTTGGATACAATACACATAAGCCAAAGATCTTTTGTTCATTGAACTAAAATCACAGGTTCAAAATAACACAACTTAACGTCAAAGTATTACTATTTCAAAATGCAGCTAACACATTACATCTGAATTGAGTGTCTATTCGTTTCATTATAATGATCTAACTATCAATTGATACAACTGCTCAAAATGCTATGTCACTGTTGCATTACTCTTGAAGCATAGTTTTATGGAAAATGTTGAACAACATTTCGAAAGTGAAGCCACAGAGGACTGAGTATGTTCAGGTACGATCAGTTTCAAGATGCCTGTTGTTGGGAGAGAGAGAAAATCCCCAAAATTCTATATAATAGTTATCAGTATTTGTATTTCCTACAGTAAATGTCTTTTTAGAGGGTGATAGAGCTGGAAGCTAAGGAAAACCATTCATATTTTTGGAAGAGGCAGGCAACGATGTTCTCTGGGGGGCCTGACCACCCCCCACTGAATGTGATTTTGAGGGACCCCATAGCAAAATCAGTGCAATGGGCCCAGATTTCCTGAGCAATCGCGGTTTCATGCCCATCCACAGTTTATCACCTTGTATTTACCCCATACTCCTCTTTCCTTACTGAAACCTGACTGAAGAGTTTTTCTCCACATGGAGGTGGAAGGTTTTCAATAGGCTCCTCACAAACAAGTCCCTCTTCTCCAGGCCATAGATGATGCCTGCAATGTCCAATGTCAGGCCTGTATTTGCCAAACCAGAATAATTTTTCCAAGGTCTTTAGCTGATGAAATCCATTATCAATTATGAGGTGGATGAGAACCTGTGACCAAACCCACAAGACAGGGTTGATAAAAACATAGAAGTGTAGTGAGGGACACTCTAGTTGACATTTTACTGTAGGCCTACTGTAGTTTTATTTAAAAAAATGTATCCAAAACCTTTTTATTTTAAACCTGTTGATTATTTCATTATCAATCATTTTCAAATTTTGATTAATGATTCCAGTGTCTATACTTTTTCTCTCTAGTCTATTACAATAATGTATGAATGTGTAAAACCATAATGAAAGCTGTATCAAGTGTTTTGAACAACTATATTTAATGATTGTACTAACAACTAAACAGTGAAGACATAGGGATACATGGAAGCCCGAACATCTCTGACTAAGAGAAAACGCCAATGAAATTGGCTAGTGGATTTTGCATACCTGAGCCACTCCCGCATACGGGTATAAAAGGGCGACAGGTGCATCCACTCATTAGATTTTTGCTCGAGCCGAGTGGATGAGAAGAGTGCTGATCTCCACAAAGCCGCTCATCTTTGTTTTGTTCCCGGTTGGCGAACGGTGTGATCAGCGGAGTCCCTCTCATCAGCGATTCCCTGGGCACTTCAACTGAGAGAGCAAATTCTAAAGAGCAAATCACGGACGATCGCTTTTTCAAGATGCCGCTTCGTCCATGTCCTTCTGGTTGCGGTCGCTTTTCGTCTGCGGATGACGGACACGATCGTTGTCTTCAGTGTCTGGGCCACCGACGCTGAAGTTGCGCTGAAGTTCGTGGATGACTCATGCGCCTGTTGTGGGCGTATGAGCATGATTTCGCTGCGATCTCGCCTTTCCTTTATGAAATTATTGGCACCCTCTGTCCCACGGGCGCCAATAGGATAGGATGATAGGATGTCGATCGCAGCATCGGGGATGGGTTCACGCCTCTGAGGATGAAGGTGCGGGGCTGCCCCTCGGTGTTGTCGCCACCGCCGCCGGACCCAGAGCTGACGGCCATGCCCGGGCAGCCGTGAGCATCGGGCTGGAGGTCAACAGACCGCCCAGTCCGAGCCCTCGCGGCTGGACGATTGGTTTCGGAGCGGGCGCGGCTCACAACCGCGCCCTGCCCCGGTGCCTTTCTTCCCGGAGGTGCATGAGGAGCTGACGAGTTTGTGGATGGCCCTTTCATGGCCAGAAGCCGCCGTCGCCTCCTCCGTCCTCACTACCCTCGATGGCGGAGTGGCCAGGGGTACGCTGGGGCATTCCCAGGTGGAGAGAGCGGTCGCTGTGCACTTGTGCCCACGAAACGCCCGCCACTTGGAGGAACCGCCCGCCTCCCGCCCAAGGCCTGTAAGCTGACAGCTGCTCGCGGCCAAAGCTTACAGTGCTGCGGGCCAGGCAGCCTCCGCCTGCACGCCATGGCTATCCTGCAGGTTCACCAAGCCAAGGTGCTCAAACAGGTGCACGAGGGTAGTACCGACACGGGTTGATGCAGGAGCTGCGCACGGCGACTGACTTCGCCCCACGGGCGACGAAAGTCACGCGGGTCCCTCGGGAAGGCGATGTCCACCATGGTGGTCCAGGAGCGCCATCTCTGGCTCAACCTGGCAGAGATGAAGGACGTCGACAAGGCACGCTTTCTCGACGCCCCCATCTCCCAGGGAGGGCTCCCAGGGAGGGCTTCGCCCAGCAGTTCTCAGCGGTACAGCAGCAGACCGAGGCGATCCAGCACATCCTGCCCCGACGTGATGCACCATCCAACGCTGCCCCCGGGGCCAGGCCTCAGTCTGCCCGTCGCCGTGGGCGCCCTCCTGCATCCTCCAGAGCCGCTCCGCCCCAGGCCGAATCGACACATAGGCCGGTGCGCCGAGCCTCTCGCAGGAGAGCGGTGCCCCCTGCCCCAGCCAGGCCCCAAGTCGCCCAGGAAGTCGACGGCGGCCCTGACGCGGCAACCCGGAGATGTTGGAGTTTGCTCTTTCTCAGGAGACGGCGAGACAGCCGCTCCTTCCCCGGTGGAGGGCCGGGATGAGAATCTTCTGTTTTGTTTTGTTTCTGGTACCCACCTTCTCAAAGAAAGAGCAATTTCCTTCCTCCGGGTTCTCAGGTCCATGGCAGTGCGACGCCCTGCCTCCTCACTCGCCCACGACCCATTTTGCCAGTAGCCAAGAGAGTACGGTTCGGGACGACATTCCTCCCCACGCACCTCTGGCCAGTCCTCGGGACCCAGGGAGTTCGGTGAGGATGCCTCAGAACGCACCGCCTTCTGTGCCATCCACCCCTACTCCCTTCGCTGCACCACCACAGGTAAGTCGATGGAGCCGCTTGCACAGCGTCTGGAGGTGGCTCACGCTGCCCAGCCTGTCTCGCTGGCTCACGCCGGCCACGCGATTCAGTTCGCCAGGCAACCTCCCAAGTTCAACGGCGTTCTCGAGACGCCGGTGGCAGTCCGGAACCCCTGTCTTGCACGAGGAGATTGCTGTCCTCCTGGCAAAGGATGCAATCGAGCCGGTCCCTGCAGCCGAGATGAGGCAGGGGTTTTACAGCCCTTACTTCATCGTACCCAAGAAAGGTGGTGGCCTTCGGCCAATCCTGGATCTGCGAGTCTTGAACCGGGCTTTGCACAAGCTCCCGTTCAAGATGCTGATGCACAGGCGCATGATTAAATGCATTCAGCCCCAGGATTGGTTTGCAGCGATCGACCTGAAGGACACTTACTTTCAGGTTTCGATCCTTCCGCGACACAGACCGTTTCTACGGTTTGCGTTAGAACGTCGGGCATGGCAGTACAGGGTCCTCCCCTTCGGGCTCTCCCTGTCTCCCCGTGTGTTCACGAAGGTTGTAGAGGGCGCCCTTACCCCTGCTACGGTAAGTGGGCATCAGGATCCTCAACTACCTCGACGATTGGCTTATTCTAGCCCAATCCAGAGAGCAGTTGGGCGATCACAGGACTTGGTGCCCGCACCTCAGCCAGTTGGGGCTTCGGTTCAACTGGGAAAGAGCAAGCTCTCCCTGTGCAGAGAATCTCTTTTCTCGGTGTGGAGTTAGACTCGGTGAGTATGACGCACGCCTCACGGAGGAACGTGCCCAAGCAGTGCTGAACTGCATGAGTTCCTTCAGAGGCAGGAATGTGGTACCACTGAAACAGTTTCAGAGGCTCCTGGGGCATATGGCATCCGCAGCTGCAGTCACGCCCACCGGATTGCTTCATGAGACCACTTCAGCACTGGCTACACTCCCGGGTCCCGAGGTGGGCATGGCGCGCGGTACACTCCAAGTAGGTATCTCCCAGCAGTGTCGCCGCCCTCAGCCCCTGGACAGACCTTGCCTTTCTACGGGCCGGGTGCCCCTAGAACAAGTGTCCCGGCATACTGTTATCACAACAGATGCCTCCAGCACGCTACATGCAACAGCAGGCAGCCTCGGGGCTCTGAACAGGGCCCCGACTGCCGGCACATCAACTGCCTGGAGCTGTGGGCAGTGCATTTAGCCTTGCGGCAGTTCTGGCCACTGCTGTTTAGTCCGCATGGACAACACTGCGGCGGTCTTGTATATCAACCGGCTGGGGTATACGATCACACCGCATGTCACAGCTCGCCCGCCATCTCCCCTATGGAGTTACATGCAGTTCAAGTCACTGCGTGCTGTTCACATCCCGGTTAGCTCAATCGGCCGACGCGCCTCACGACAGCTCACGCTTCCCTGGAGAATGGCGACTCCATCCCGAGATCTATCCGCCTCCGCTCCCTCCATCAGGGAACGGGGGTTACGTACGTAACCTAGACGGTATCTTGTGTGTGGGTGATCTAAAGTAATGTTCCTATTATATTTCATAATAAATTAGTATTTTGAACCAATGCTTCTGCAAATGCAAGGCTTCTTTATAGATATGAACGCAATATGCAAAGTTTTGAACATTGGACTGCCTGTGTTACAAATAGTGACTGTTTTGAGTTTTTGTCTAGAGTTTTGAAAAATGACATGAAGGTTATGTTATTAGTGCAAAAATTATTGTAAAAAACTGTAAAGCCTGACAAAGCCTTATTTAAATGTTTAAAAATATACAGAAAGAGAGATATGTTCTATAAAGATAGGTGTAACAATTGAACGATAGCTACATAGACAGGACAATAAACAATGGATAGAATGATGTTGAAATTTATATTACTATATATTCACAAAACAAAAGAGTGATAGCTAGAAAGACAGAGGGCATGAAGACAGAGGGCATGAAGAAAGAAAGAAAGAGAGAAAGAAAGAAAGAAAAACCCTTCTGTAAGCCTTAATTGGAATTCGCCCCATAATTTCAGGTTGGGTAATTCGTCATATTCAAGGATACAGCACTAATGCTGTTGAAGGGTACGCTTATTGACAATTACTTCTGAGTCCTGGTTCCTCCCAAGGTTTCTTCATTCTACTAAAAAATCTTCAGGAGTTTTTCCTTGTCATTGTCACCAGCTCACTGGGGCTTGTACGGCACCATTCTTCGTAAAGCATTCTTGGAACCATTTGTATTAGGAAAAGTGCTCTACAAATAAATTGAATTGAACTGAATTTACATTTCTTCATTTCAAAATACCTGCAAACATGAGCACACACAATATCCCATAAGACAGTTTAACAGTACATTTGTTTTTCATAAGTCAATATCATCTCTCTCTGCACGGAATTTGATATCAACCTACTACACAAACACAGCTGCGTGTCATCATCCATTTGAGTCTGATTACATTTCTGATTTCATTCAAATTAGAATTATTAGAGGTAACAAATTATGTATCCTGAGAATGTAAAATGAAATGCACAATCAGAATTATTTCCTGAGAACGATGCAGTCTTCTGATGAATGCCTCAATTACAGCTGATTGCTGGGAGCTGGGAGATCCACACACTGATTACTGACAGTGGCTGCAGATGCAAGCCTTACCTCACATGACTGACCACTGCTGGCATGTCAGAGAGGGAGACCAAGCCAACTGACAACACAAAACCCACATTAATCTTTTCACTGCTTTTATTTGCTTTAATAAACGAACAGAGGCCAGACATTGAGAGGAAAGCTTAAAAGGAAGATTACAAAAACTCATGCACACAGCATATTCATATAGTGAATTTACCTATAGATGAAGTTAGTGAGATCGCACAATAATAATAATAATAATAATAATGTGTTACATTTATATAGCGCTTTTCTGGGTACTCAGCGCTTAACATGAAAGTGGGGAATCTCCGCAACCACCACCAATGTGCAGTATCTACCTGGATGATGCGACGGCAGCCATATTGTTACTGTTGTAATAGTGGCAGCCACTATTAATATATTATTATTACTATTATTATTATTGCAAAATCTTAATTTACATTAAATAAACCTGAAACAAAATAATATAAAATGTTAGATGAAGAACTTTAAAGAAAGAACTTAAAAAAAAACCTTGCTTTGTTAACTAACTTGTCACGGTGCACACAGCGGGGAGGAACGAGGAACATGGAGACGAGGATAAACGTACTAGGTTACTAACATAACCTCAGGTTCCCTGAGATACAAAATTCGTATCTAGGGGAACCAGTATAATCCCGCTGTGTCTATGCTAGGGGAATGACCAACACTTGAACTTGCCTTAGATACCAAGAGGGGCTCAGAGGGACCAAGTATTGTACAGAGAAGCCCTGCAGAGGTCAAAGGTTCAAACTCATTGAGGTCGACCCAGCCTTGAGTAATCATCCCAAATAAGTCTGTACAGCCTCGGAGCTCGATTGAGGGCCAAGAGCGTACAGAAGAAGGCAAACGCCCATAGTGGTTGTCATGTGGCAAAGTGAGCCTGTTAAGCAGAAAGGACCCGTGCCTGTAAGGCAGGGACTTCCAGATTATAAAACCTGGCAAATGTGGACGGCGAGACCCAGCCAGCCGCCGCACATATCTCTGCAATGGACACACCGCTAGACCACGCCCAGGACGAGGTGATGCCTCTAGTCAAGTGGGCTCTTACTGACGTGGGGCATAGTTGGCCCAAAGAAGAGTATGCTAGCTTAATAGCATCAATTATCCATCTGGACAGTCTTTGCTTTTTGACTGGAGACCCCTTGGTGCGGCTGCCAAAGCATACAAAGAGCTGTTCCGACTGCCTAAAGGGGGCAGAATGCTCTATATAAATTCTCAACGCCCTGACAGGGCAGAGTAGATACAAACCCTGGCCTAGCTCCGAAGGAGGAAGTCCCGAGAGAGTAATCACCTGTGCTCTGAACGGAGTCGAGAGCACTTTAGGTATGTAGCCATGCCTTGGTTTCAGGACGATCTTAAAATCGTTAGGCCCGAATTTGAGGCAAGAAGGGCTACCTGATAGCACCTGCAGATCTCCCATGCATTTTACCGATGCTAGTGCTAGTAGCAGAGCGGTCTTTAACATCAGGAGATGAAGGTCAACAGACTGTAGCGGCTCAAAAGGAGGGCTCTTCAGAGCCCTCAACACTGTAGGCAGGTCCAATGTCGGGACGGTGACAGGGCAGGGCGGGTTGAGCCTCCTAGACCCCTTCAGAAAACGAACAACTAAGTTGTTCCTGCCCACTGATTGGCCATCTATAGGAGTGTGTGAGGCTGCTATAGCTGCTACATAGACCTTAAGTGTGGAGAGGGAGCGACCCTTATGCAACAGCTCTTGCAGGAAGGACAATATCAGCGATATATCACATGCCTCTGGGTCTGCGCCGTGAATAGCACACCAGGCGGAGACGACAGATCACTTAAGGGTATAGAGGGGTCTCGTAGATGGTACTCTTGCCTGAGAGATAGTATTTAGTACTTTCTGGGAGAGGACTGAAGGCTCCCATCGAGAGGCCAAAGATGTAGCGCCCATAGATCGGGCTGAGGGTGCCAAATCATTCCGTTCGCCTGAGTGAGGAGGTCTCAGAAGGAAAGAAAAGAAAGAAAGGAGGAAGGAAAGAAAATTACAATAAATAAAGATAATAACAAGAAAAGAGAGAAAATTAAATAACAATAAATGTTTAATAAAACAATCTAAATGAAAAAGAAAATAACAATAAATAAAAAATAAGAAAAGAGAGAAAAATAATAACAATAAATAATTAATGAAAAGAAAGAAAGAAAGAAAGAAAGAAAGAAAGAAAGAAAGAAAGAAAAAGAATTACAGGGCAGTGATACAATACAGTCAATAGAAATGCACATTATGGTGCATTAACAGATACTGTTTGGGACTGATAGCAGTTGCTTACAGGTGAGAGACTTGAAAGGTTTTATTTATTCAGCAGATTAAAACATCTGCTTGAATGCATATCTGTATATGAATAAACAGCTGAAGTCACAACTGCATTCAGGACACTAGAGCGACATAATCAAAAATTGCATCATGGAGGTCTTAGAGTGGCCTAGCCGGTCTCCAGACCTTAATCCCATAGAAAATCTGTGGAGGGAGCTGAAGCTTCGAGTTGCCAAACGTCAGCCTCAGAACCTTAATGACTTGGAGAGGATCTGCAAAGAGGAGTGGGACAAAATCCCTCCTGAGATGTGTGCAAACCTGGTGGTCAACTACAAGAAATCTGACCTCTGTGATTGGCAACAGGGGTTTTGCCACCAAGTACTAAGTCATATTTTGCAAAGGGGCCAAATACTTATTAAAATGTAAATCAACTTTTTTGAAATGTGTTTTTTTTTCTGTCTCTCACTGTTCAAATAAACCTACAATTAAAATTATATACTGATAATTTCTTTGTCAGTGGGCAAACGTACAAAATCAGCAGGGGATCATTAGATAGATAGATAGATAGATAGATAGATAGATAGATAGATAGATAGATAGATAGATAGATAGATAGATAGATACAGGTGTGCCTCATCACTAGTGATGGGTCTGTCTTGAACGATTCGTTCATTTTGAACGGGAAGAACGAGTCGTCTTGGGAGTTATTCATTCAGTCGCGCATGCGAAACATCCCATAGGTTCTGTACTGGAATTAGTTCATCTGTCGAGTCTTCGGGTTTGAGTTGTTCATTCATCACATGACAGCCTCATAAGCTAAACCTATGCAGTCTGAGGGGAAAGGACTTAATAATAATAACCAATTCTTTAGTTTATTACTTTGTTACCATATTCAGTGTTATGGAAAAGAACCATCATGACAGAAATTAACACATTTATAAACAGTAAGAAATAAATCGCTACAATTTGAGACCAGAAACGCATCATGTAACTGTAAGAGTAAATAATAATTAAAAAAATATGCGCATGTTTGTAAGGAAGCTTTCAAATTAACTAATTTCTCTATCCAATGCGATCACGTCACGTGATAAAAGAACAAACGACTCAAAAGGTGAACTAATCAATTCTCTTTCCGGCTCATACAGCATAGGTTTATCTTATGAGGCTGTCACGTGATGCAAGAAGACTTGTCAGATAAGAGGTGATGTTAGCTAATCATAGACTAAAGACCCAAGTAAACAATTAATTTATCTTTTTGTTTCTTATAGCATTATAGTTTTGTATTTTTTGTAGTGTGATCAACATTTGCATAAGTAGTAGATGTGTTAGGGAAGTAACACTTAAAATTTTAATTATGTTTTGCTAAAATGAGCGAAATGACTCAGAAAAAAGATTAGTTCATTTTGCTGAACGAGACTCAAAGGTCCGAGATGGTAAAATAATCCGAACTTCCCATCACTACTCATCACACACCGACAGACCTGGCTGTTTTAGCGCCCCTGCTCTCACACACACCCCCTCCCGTCGGGAGCCTGGTGAAGGGCGGCGATTAAGGGACGGGGTGACGATGATAATATGAGGGAGGCAGCCGACTCGTCACAATATATATATATATATATATATATATATATATATATATACACACATATATACACACATATACATATACAATAGTAGAATATAAATAATACTAAAATAACACTGCAGTGAATACACTATTTTCAGTCAAACTTGCTTATAATTAGTAATAATTTGTTGATATTTTTTCTGGTGTGGAACAAAGTGTGACTTTGTAGAGGCTTTTTATCTGCCATTCATCTTTAAGGAAACAGTTAAATTAAGTAGCAACATTATTAAAAACCGCAGAGACAACACTTACATACTTGAATCAATAGAACCAATCACTCTGGAAAACTAAACACACAGATCCTGCATACATTTAGATTTCATAAGAGCAAACGTTTTGAAAATAACAGTTTGTTGCTGAAGTAGGATTGGTCAATTGTTAAGGCAGGGTTTAATTAAGGTTCAGTTAGCTATGAGACAGTCTGTGAATCTACTGAAAGAAACAATAAACCATTGTTTGAACTGCATATACTGCATTTCAGCCCATGATGTTGAGTGACGCAGATTTGTGATCAATGTGCTATATTTTATTTGTGAATCTCATCAGAACACATGGCGTTGAAAGAGCAATCAAACCAACTTATCTTTAATGAATGTGCTGGTGTCTACCAGCATTACCTGCATTACTATCTAATAGACCGGGACTCCTTTGAGAAATTAAATAAGCTCCGGCAGGACCCCAAAAGCATATTAATAATGTATCGCTCTTAGTAAACATGAGTTGAGTTTGACTGCAGAGTGCTGCAGAATTCAGCTGTACATTCATTTATATTCCTTTACAGTTCACCAGTCCTGCTAAAGTGCCTTTTAGCATCCCTAAAGGAATGGGATGTCAGCACTGAGAAGACTGCATTCGTGACCGAGGTTTATGAAGTGTTCCTTAGTGTTCCCAGTTCTTTGAGATGACAGGGCCGCTGCACCTATGAACTTCGGTCTTTTATTATGGACGACTATGACAGGAATGTTTTTCCAACAAGCCAGTGTCCGGATAGTATCTGGAACATTATGTTGGATTATAATTTCATGAATATTAGCCTAAACTGGAATGTTTGATTATATTAGATTATCCCACATGCCCTAGTACAAAAAATGAATTAATAAATGAATAAATATTAAACTAAGACTTCCTTAATGTATTATACATTGCAGTTTAGCACCAAACATGCTCTAATGTACTGAAATTGTAAGACAAATGTGTTTCTTTTACTTGGTCCTATGTATTTTTACAGTAGGCTAACAAAAAAAATGCATTATATAAATTAGTATTCTTGTTGTGGTTTTCCATTAACTATGTAAACATCGAATCAGATGAATTTATTAAAGAAGCAACATTGCATAAAGTATTAAAACTTGTTTTAGTGAGTCTATTTTAAGATTTTATTGTTGCCGGCATTAATATAAAAAATTAGTAAAGTTACAAAAAATATCTGTAACACTTTAACTAATGTTAATATATGACACCTTATTGTAATGTATTAACTAACATGAACAAACAATGAAAAATGCATTTATTACACTATTTGTTAATCTTTGTTCATGTTAGTTAATGAAAATACAGTTGTTCATTGTTTATTCATGTTAGTTCACAGTGCATTAACTAATGTTAACAAACACAACTTGTGATTTAAATAACGCATAAGTAAATGCTGAAATTAACATTAACTAATATTAATAAATGCGGTAGAAGTACTGTTCTTAGTTCATGTTTACTAATGTTGTTAACTAATGTAAACTAATGAACCTTATTGTAAAGTGTTACCAAAATATATGTGTATTTGGTTTAAATAAATTTATAAAGGATGTTCATTTTTAATTTCTAATATTTACATTAAATATACATATAAAGCTTGCTTGCCATTTTGAATGATCACATTTGTTTTCTAAGTAAAAAATAAATGTTCTGTAGTTAAAATTGGAGACATCAATCACTGTAATATGCGTTGAAAAGAAAGCACAAGAGGAATACAATAACTATTGTGCACAAAGGATGTATAAGTATAGGCCAGCTTCTCGCAGTGCTTGCAAATATTTAAAATGATAGATAATCTTGCATATTTACATTAATTGCATGTCATTTGGATAAAAAGAGATCAGAGACAGTGACGAGTCTTATACAAAAAGAATGCAGTGACTTGTACCTAATCTTGACAACACACTGAGAAGGTCTGTGTCTACAGGGAGAGAAAAAGATGCTGCCGGAAGAAATGATGGTGTGTCATCCTCCAATCAAGTAAAATTCCTCACTGTGAGGTCAGGAGTTAAATGTGTCGGTTCTAACTGCCTTTCGGTTTAGGTAGTTATGCTCTGCCTTCTGTCTGCAGGCTGTTTGGAGAACACAGCCCTTTCTCTACAGGCCCATCTGCTCTGGCATGCCCCGTTCAGCTTGAAAAATACTCAATCTAAGGTTGCTCTTTTTCCTGCAGAAATTTGTCTTTTTACCATGTCTCTGGAGGGTAGAAAAGGGTGGTGAGACCAACATAAAACAGCAGACAACATCAAAACTTCTCTAGTGGTATAAAAATTCTTCTATCTATGTGTTCAGATCACTGGTTCTTGCACGTTCTGATAGGGTCGCAGACAGCAGGGAAAAATTGCAAATAATGAACCACAAAATTGTGCACAGTTAGGAGAGCAAAACAAATAAGCGTATCAACTTTAAAGAGTAGGGGGAAAGCTTTACATATGCTTTGTAGATGACGTCAAAGTAACAGCTATACAACAACAACTAAACTAACCACTGTATTTTGGTGCAAATTTAGTAGATGTCAAGTCAAATTAGATAAATGCCAACATGGACAGGTAACATCCACAGTAAAAATTTGTTTTACAATTTGTTTTAATTATGTCACTATTGATTAGGACTGTATGATATTAGAATAATATTCACCTTTAAATGCAAGTTATTTAAAGTGTACCTAAAGTATACTTGCAATAGTTCCACTTTACCACAATGAAATATACTTAAGTATATCTTTATTTGGACTTCAGCACTACTTCCGCACAATTAAAGTGCATTAAGTACAAAATTAGTTTAGCACACTTTAAGTATACTAGTTTAGTATATCAAAAGTACAATTGCAGGGTATTTGTATTAAGTACATAAACGTATTTAAAGTATACTTAGCATGAAATAAATGTATTTCAAACAGATTTTAGTATATTTATTTTCACTAACGATAACATACTATCATCTTGGAAAAATATTTTTCACAAATCTCAAAATACATTACATTACAATGTTGTTACATCTAAATTCATCATTTGTAGCATTTAAAATGATTAAATATATATATATATATATATATATATATATATATATATATATATTTGTGTTTTATTTCAAATCTAACTAAACAAAATTGTTTGGAATTTTAATATTGTCCAATTATCAGTTATGAGACATACATTTACATTTATGTATTTGTGGTATACATACACAGTTTATTAGTCCATGCTTTCCTTGGGAATCAAACCCATAACCCTCTACTTTTTGAGCTACGGGCCTTATAAATAAAAATAACCATGTTAACTATTTATTTAATCTGATAATTGTATTTATCAATGCATCCTAAATACAAGTTAAAAGAAAATTAGACCCATTAAATATTGCTTGTGACCGATTAAATACAGGTTTGTGTATTTGTATTCTGGGGGAAAAATAGGTTGAATATAGGTCACATAGCATTCATCCACATAGATCCATGCTAGGCCAGATGAGACACCTTCCACTCTCCAGGCAACAGAAGCATGTGGTCACTTAAAGCATGGTGCCATCAAGGGTGATGAGAAAAGATAACTGTATTATTTGAATGGCACAAGACACCCAAACCACCTGAAGTCAAATGGTCCTCATTGATGCCACACGGTGGGTGGGTACCGTGTGAATGTGTGCAATGGTCCATGATTTAGCCACTCATTAGATCGGTGGTTTGGCAGGCAGAGGTATTTGCATGCACTCTGTCCCGCTGTGTAATTTCGAGGATGTAATTGGTGCTGGGTTCTCTGGCCTCCATCCTGAGAAGTCATCTCTTCCACTAGCTTACAATCAAGCATCTAAAACGATAGTTCGCCACAGTTGAGAGCTTCCGCTTCAAACAAACACAAAAAGTTTGCACTGAGTGAAAATGTGTAGGAATCAAACATCATACAATGGTTAGGAGTTGTTGTTTTACACTTGAGTTAAGTGCCTCGCTGAAGGTCACAACCTTTTGGTGACCAGCCCAGGTCTTGAACCACAAGGTCTGGATGAGATTTTACTCTGTGTGTCATTCATATTCTCAGTCTCCACAAGATGTGTGGCAACAACTTGAATTCTGTTAGACTTGCGCTCAGCTATCAACAGAGAACATAACAACAGCGTCAAAGACTTTTCACTGAAAGACTCAAGGACATTACATTTTCCCACACGATCCATGATACATACTGGAGCAGCGCTCACAAAAGTACACATTTGTACCTTAATCTAAGCCTAAATAAAAATATGCTACCTGTCCTCTCAACATTTACCTTTACTCCCTTAACCCTTTCAAACCATACACTTTAGGTACTAATATGTGCTGATAAAGTATTAATATGAACATTTAAGCTACAATATGTACTATTTAAGGGTAACAAGGACGTACCTTTTAGCTTTTTAACCTTATTATACCACACCAGTGACAGATTTGTACCTTTATTTGTTTAGCGGTAGATAAGGTACAAAGGTGCTGCACCAGAATAAATCAACATTGCAATTAAAGAAATAGTAATAATATTCACTACTGTTTTATTTTACAGTCCTTATGCACATCCATTACGAAAATCAACCATAGTTTTATTGTAGTAAAATTGTAGTAACCATGCTTTTTTGGCGTACTGTGATTAACATTTGCATAACCACCGTTTTACTGCAAATACCATGGTTAAACTATGGTTAGTGTAGCAAAACCATGGTTAATTTGTGGTTACCATGGTTTAACTATAGTAACCATGTTTTTTGGCTTTATTTATGGTAAATTCATGGTTAATTTTCATTAAGGGATGTACATACTATGTACTTATTACAGTAATTACAATAACCGAACCGACCTAGACCTAACCTTAACCCATGTAGTTATCTTGTATGGTCACTCTTTATTTTAAGGTCCAATTCTCGCTATTAACAAACCATTAACTACGGCTTTTGCCTCAAACTCCTAATTTGCTGCTTATTAATAGTTAGGTAGTTATTAAGTTTAGGTATTGGGTAGGATTAGGGATGTAGAATGTGGTCATGCAGAATATGTGCTTTATAACTACTAATAAACCGCCAATTTGGTAGTAATATGCATGCTAAAAGAACAACTAGTTAAGAGTGAGAAATATACTAAAGAGTTACCTCTCATATTACCCAGTACCTTCTTAGGTAAGTTCACATTAGTGTACATACTGTATTAGTAGTGCATTCAAAAAAAATGCATCGAAAAATTTAAATGCATAATAGTTTATTTATGCACAATTGTGAGACTGTGTTGCGTTAGCACTTGTTGTCCACTAGGACATATATTAGTAAAATATCTGTTTTAAAGGGTTAGTTCACCCAAAAATGAAAATTCTGTCATTAATTGATCACCCTCACGAGTACGGAGACGTACTTAGGAGGCGTAGACCTCCGGTACGAATCTTGTGTAATGTAATCACGGTTCGACAAAGCAGTTCAAATCTGCATATAAGGAAGTTGAAATGGCACGGTTGCATCAACAAATACGTTTTTATATCAGTTTTGCATTTGTTAACACTATCGGGTACAAACAAACAAACAAATTAAGCTCAGATGAGCTTTATTTGTCACATACACAATTATACAGAGTATAATGAGGAGTGAAATGTGTTCTCTGCATTTAACCCATCCAAGTACACACACACCTGGAGCAGTGGGCAGCCGACACGCGGGCGCCCGGGGAGCAGTTGGGGGCGGTGCCTTGCTCAAGGGTCTCACCTCAGTCGTGGACACTTCCTGCCAGAGCCAGGATTCGAACCCAAATCCTTGGGTTACCTCGGGTTTCAAGTCCAACGCTCTATCCATTAGGCCACGACTACCCGACTGGGTAGGTTTAGGGTTGGGTTTGGAGTAGGGCATGATAGAGCATTAACTTTTATGGACAGATCCCGGATATTTGAATTCTGAACTGCCGCAATACGTTTCTCTAGCAACGTCATAAAACACAGCAATATGTACCTATATCTACGTAATAAAAATGTGCCAGGGTTCACGTATTTAACCTGTGTTTAGCGCCACTCAGTGGACATTTCTCTTTGAAACTGCGGTGAAACGTGCAGTAAGGTACATAAAACGGTGTCGAACAGAAAGTGCACAGAGGTACGTATTTTTATGAGACCAGTTTGTCTTAATTAGCTAGAAAGAAAGAGGTTAACTAAAGAGGACACATGTAGGTGGAAGAATCAACCAATGAAACCGTAACAATGATTCTCAACATAAGTCTATATGGTACTCCAAACACAGTCTATTTGACTAACATTACAGTTCCCATAACACCCAAGAGCTGTGCACATTTAAAATTCCACCTATTCTGAATGCCTCCCATGCACTCATAGTACATTCTTTTCTAGTCATATTCTTTTTTCTGTTACATCTCGCTAAAGCTCAGAGAAAGAAACAGCTGCAAACATGAAGGCAGAGGTCGGGCAGACCTTCCTCACAGCCATTTTGCTTGTTCCAACCGAGTTACTGTCTTAAGGCAATTTCAGTTCAGTTGAAGGTCCCTCTTTATTTGTCCAGCATAATGAATCAATGCTTTTCCTAAGCAATGGCAGCATGCTAGAGCTGGCAGTGCAATACCAGGGACCATGACGTGAGTATGGGGCAAGGTCTTCAGTCAGAGGTGTTTGCAGGTATCTGTCCAGCATAATTAATCAAATCTTTCCCAACAACCTTAATACGACTAGGGAAACAATATAATATGTAATTTCAAAGATTAAATGTTTCATTAAAACAACCCAGCCTGCACCGAAAACCTTTTAGAGTTGCAGTTGAGGTGTTAAAATCGAACATTCATGGCCTCATTATGTCACAGAAAGTTACTTTTCCAATTCACATTAATTAAAAGGAAAATTCGGATTCAGAGCAAGTAGCACGCCCCAGCTATGCAGCATGTTCATTCCCCGAGGGGACGAAGCGCAAAGAGAACTGACTGACATGGTGCATGTTTTCCCGTTGCTTGAAATGATGAACAAGGCCACAGCTTCAAATTCAGAAAATATAGATCACTTTGCACTTACTAGAAGATTGCGTATTAAAATGCGTTTTTACCTCATTTCAGTGAGCATATGAGAGTAGGCAAAATGCGTTTCCTTTTGCTTGAACACCGCTGCCTCGTTACACATTCATGAGGCGTATTGAGCTATGGAAATAATAAAGGAGATTTGAAGACCTTTAGTTGAACACTTTGTGTGTCTAAAATTCTAATTCCAAAACAGATTACTTGAACATTTCTCTTGCATGTGCTTACACCGCCCATATAAAAGAGTAAACGCTTTCAAGGTTAGTTAAAGGTGAACGACACTGATATTTATGTTTGCATCAGTTTGCATGGATGCATTTATTCATTTTAACGGGCATTCACTTACAAACAGAGCATTTGGTGGATATAATCAGCTACTCTACAACAGCCGTAGGGCAGACAGGGGTCAGGCACTTTGTTGAAGACAGAAGACTAGTAGAGGACTTTTTTTACCGGCTGACTTAAACACTGCCAGCACTCCAGCGCTGAATATCAAATCAATGACCTTCTGAGCACAGAGCTCCATCTTCCATATAAGGAAGTTGAAATGGCACTGTTGCATCAACAAATACGTTTTTATATCAGTTTTGCATTTGTTAACACTATCTGGTAGGTTTAGTGTTGGGTTTGGTGTAGGGCACTCCATCTTCACAGTGATTCTACAGTGGACACTGATCATGTGACCCTAATAGCTCATTCCCTTTCAACCCTGCAGACAAAATACAGATTGTCGATCAATAGAAGTGTGTTTCTATGTGTATTTATGTTGTTCTGTACCACGGCAGCATTTTTCATTAAATAAATAGGAAGTCACCATTATATACATGATTACAATCAGTTTGAGAGTTAGGTGAACATCTGGATGCTTCGAATTTGGGACAAGACATCCTTCCCTCACTGGGCAGTTACCAAATGAGACGTGTTTACAGATTGAGAGGTTGGTGGGAAAATTACAACATCAGCCTGTGATTTAGGGACTCGTACAGTTTCATCACTGCATACAGATGGTGCTAACATGAATATCCCAGTCTGATTATCAGATGGTAAGTTTGGAGAATGCTTTATTCCATACAGCAGTGCAGCAATGCAAAATTAATCCATATACTCTTGATAAGATAAGAGAAAGCGCCAGGAAATAGAAAAGGAAATGGTAAAAATAAGTAAATGGTAAAAATAAGTATAATTTTAACTGTAACACTTTTGTAAAAATGCTACTGAAAAAAAAACTGTTAATAGGTTAACAGTAAGTTCCTGTAATATGCACAGGGTAAAACTATAAAATATCTAACCAGACATTGCATGTTATTTTACAGTAAAATACAATTAATTGTACAGATTTTAGAAGTAAAAAAAAAATTACGTATAATTTACAGTAAAAAAACTGTAAAATGATATTCCCAGAATTACCTGCATGACACTCCAAATTTGAAAGTATTTTGTTTAAATTATCATGTTTTTAATCGTTTTTATTATCAGTTATGTACATTTGGGCTTTATGTTACATAATCTCGTTTAATTAAAGTTTATTGCATGATTTAATTATCACGTGCTACCATGATGGTGTTTTGTGTTTGCATGAAAGACACTTGAGCACCTTCTATATATTAGTACAAGCATCTGCTTGAGGCGAAGCTACTTGTGATGAGCTTTGATTCTTCATGTGGCTTTCTCTTTAACCACCTGCATTATTATGGTGGTTGTCAGTACGCTAA
Organism: Gymnocypris eckloni scoliostomus; assembly: GCA_027564155.1. Classification (NCBI taxonomy): domain Eukaryota; kingdom Metazoa; phylum Chordata; class Actinopteri; order Cypriniformes; family Cyprinidae; genus Gymnocypris; species Gymnocypris eckloni. Next base: position 8,534,612 of record CM050435.1, on the reverse strand, counting down.
AGATACAACATTAATAGCAGTGTGTGTTGTTGAATTTAGTGGTTTACATTCAAATTTCCTTGTTTGTAAATTACAGTGTTTTACTGTAAATCTTAGTTTTGCTCATTTAAATGTGTGTACAATTTGTGTGTATTTGTTTACAAAATTATTCTGGCAACCACAGCTGCCAAAATTTATTTTTTCACAGTGCAGAAAAGGAATAAACAAAAACGGCGGGAGGGAAAATAAAATGAAAATAAAATACCAAAAATTATCACAGGTAAAGAAAATGGATAGAAAGAAAGATATGTGAAAGGTGCATTAAAGGTGTATGAGAAAGGAAATCAGGAAAAAAAGGAAAGATATCAAAAACATGAAAAGGAAAGAAAATAAAAGACACAAATCCTTGAATGATTTTCAAGGACCTGAAACGTGCTTTGAAACAGGAGGATGACTGTTCATAATTTCTAATACTTTACTGTGTTTTGAAAGAAAAAATGCATGAAATTTGTGGGCAACAAACTGACCTACATCCCTTGTGATTAGACTGTGAAATCAAGCAATGAACGAGTTGAATCTTAATTAAGTGGAGGGAATTAGGAGTAGCATTTTACATGATGTATTTCATAAACAAGACAAAGTATAACAGCATTATATTCATAACAATCCCCTGACAACGCAACAGATGACATGGTTTCATTTGTCCCTCATTATATAGTGACTGTTTAGGGCTAAAACAAACCCAAACAAAAAGGAGTTAATGACATTGCCTGCTGGAAGATGTTCCTTTTTAGACCGATGTCATCAAATGTTGTGCAAATTGCCCAGGAAAAATAGCTTCCATCCCATCACAACGGCCTTTTGTGTAGTCTCTCTGACAGAATACCCAAGAGCCATGAAACACTAAATGCAAACTGACAGCTGGAGGAATAAGGGATCAGCTGCACTCATTTATTGGGCTAAAACTGACCTCTCTTTTTATTTTATTCATTTAACAGTGCATTTAATAGAAGACTAGAAACATGTTTCTTCCATGCACTTAATGACAGTAAAAGTTGATGCTTGTCAGGTATCATCTGTGGTGCACATACCACTCAGTTATTTTCAATGTTAAATAGTCCAAACATAGTCATAAATTGCACAAACGATGTTTGTTGCTTAATAAAGAGAAAAATATCATATCTGCTGCTAATCAGCCAACTGTTTGTACAATTTTCAATAAAAATGTACTTAATGACTCAACATTTTTTTTATAATTAATATCTTAATTAGTTGTTTTTTTAAGTTCACATATTTAAAAAACAATTCAATTTTATTAACTAAAATTAATTTAGGAAATTTTGACTGGCTTTGTAGATTGTGGACTTAAAACCAGTGTAGAACAAAGCAGCATTATTCTAAAAGAAATAAAACTAAAAGATCATACCAAACTATGCAAAAAGGTATTGTTGTATTCAGGTCTGTATGAATAATTTTATTTTTTTTACTAAACAGAACAAATTAGCATGAGACTGCCATCATATAATAGTGCTGATGGGAATGAAAATTTGACAATACACAAATGAAAGAACACAGATGCAGTAACATTATCAGAACTGATGATAATCATGTGCATCTTATCCACTAACAATAGCGCAAAATGTCTTAAGACATACTTTCTTGGTCGTTAAATAATGGTGCAAATATCAGTAAACAGACTACTGCAAACCTCAGAAAATCATATTGCACGATTCATTTAAATACTCTAGTCTCCGCCCATCAATTCTGCGTCTGAAAAGGAAACTCCTACAAATGAATATATGCAATAAGATCAGCCGCAAAAATAACCGTCCATGCCTTTTCATTGTTAATGTTTCACTTCAAGTAAATCCTGACAGTCATTTTTTTACTCCAAATGAGGGTTTGTGCTGGTGCAAGCTGTTATTAAATCTGGCCCATAGAGTATTGAATAGCATAGTACATCCAAGCAAAGAAAACTGGCCCCGTGTACTGATTAGTAAATGCAGTTACAAACAAACGTCAGATATCAAAGTGTGATCATCTTTTTGTTAACGGATGGTAAAGGTGCAACTGATGAGTGCCTGAGGGCTCCCTGTGTGGACAGCTCGTAAGCATTAATCAGACCTACACACATTAATTCAACTTCAAACTCGACAACCTTTAATATGAAAATAAATTGATGGTGTGAATAAAATGATGAATTAATGGTTTCAAATGAATTTTATTGAAATATGCCAGGAGAAATAAACACATCAGCAAACAACAAGGTGACTTTGTGTCCATGCAACGATTTTAATCAGCATGTCTATATATGGTTTGGGTTTAATAATATTTTTAGAGAACTTAGTAAGAGACTTTTGCATGGTCTTTGTGGATGAAAAATCAGTCAACAAAACTGGCAATGTATTCGCAGGCTGAATGCAAGTATTTAATCTGGGAACCGCTGGTTTCTTTATTCCAGTGCCAGTGACCAGTAACACCTCTTGCTGGACCTGCTATTGCCCTCCTTAAATTCTGACCTATATAGGGGATATGAATTGTATTATTATGCTTTTCAATTAAAATCATCTTGGTTTAACAATTTTAAGACATTTAACGGGGGGAAAAAATAGCAAAATACTAAATATAAAAAAGTGTACAGTGGAGAGCTAAACGTTTATTTTTTTGCAGTACAATTTGCTGTTGCTGTTTAGCCATGATTCAAGAGTATCAACAAAATATGTAAAAAATATTAAATATAATTTACAATAACAATGACAAACAGTGGCAGAGTGTACCTCCATGAAGCCGGCTTCCTTGTGTTGAATGGGCTTATCTGCATGGAGCTAAACTTGTGAAAATCTGGACAGCCAGACAGCAGACAACAGGAAGCCACATACTGGGCGCATTATCTGCAAACAATCCTTCAAAATTGCTTTAACCTCCACAAGAGCAGAAACTGTCCAGCCCAAGCTGTGGTCAACCAAGTAGATTGGGCACCAAATGACCAGAGCTCAACAAACCATGCCACTCTTGAAGGGCACGGGGCTCTCATGATGGCATATGGACACCAGGCTCTGCGGCAAGCCAGTCTGCCTCGCCTGCATCCCCCTCCCCTCCAGGCCTGGACTGTGCAAGGATGAGTGAACAAATGTGTATCTGTCTATAGTAGGTATGAGGCTGGGGCAATGTTATTTGCTATTTTCTTTTTTTGCTGAGCATTCCGAATGGCCACTTATGTGCACATAAAACATACATGCTCATACTGAGTTGAGTCAGAGGGAAGGAAGGAATGAATCTGTCATGGGGCACTCACCACCTCTGGCAAGGTCACACAAACATTATTTTAAATGACAGCCCAGTAGAACAGGGGCATTAGACAACACTCCCAGAGCATACCAACTACCCCAAAGGATGTCCTCACATGATGTTCAGAGCACACATTTGGGACACTTACAAAATAATAAAGAGAGACAATTTAAAATGTAAATATACATGGAAAAATTGCTTCTGTAGTTTGTAATGATTAGATAATAATAATAACAACAACAAATAACAACAACAACAACAACAACAACAACAATAATAAAGTAAATAGGAAAAGCAAGCTTACTGTCCGAAAGTTTACAGTAATCATTCAAATAAAAACATAAAATAAATTATTGACAGTGACACCATAAATTATTTACACAGATTATATATTATATATGTATGTATGGCATTATTTATTGTCACTTTTATTTCGTTTTTTTTATCCATTTAGCTCAGGATCACGAAGGTGTCGACTGGCTACTTTAACAACAAATGCTTTTAAATATATGATTTTAGAGATTTAGGGGGTTGGTCTCCATGCACTTTAGCCCCTAGTTCTGTAAATATGAATATTCAGTAACACTTTAGAATAGGGATCAATTCTTACTGTTAACTAGTTGCTTATTAGTATGTTTATTAGTACTTACAAAGCACATATTCTGCATGACCATTACATCCCTAACTACATCCCTCATCCTGCCCAATACCTAAACTTAACAACCTTACTAACTATTAATAAGCATCAAATTATTGAGAAAAAAGTCATAGTTCATGATTTGTTAATAGTGAGAATTGGACCTTAAAATAAAGTGTAAATACAAATATTCTTTATCCCAAGTGATCACAGCTTTTTGTGAATAACTCTCACATGCTTTCTTACACTCATTCACTTCACTGTTGCTGATGAACAACACAAAAAACAAGACCAAACTTTGTCGTGAAACCAAGAGAAAACTGGAACGGAAAGATCGCACGTGTCCTTTAGCTGCCAATTTGATTAATAGATCCATTAATACAGAATCAAAAACTGTAAAGTGAAGCCCTGCAGCAGCTAAAAAAATATTCAGCACAGTGTACAGTGTCATTGAAAAGTCATTTGATCCATCCACTGATTTTTGAGAAGTTTTGACCAGATGACTCTGGATCGAGTCTGGGCCAGCTACAGAACCATATGTGAAAACTAGCATGCCAAGTGCATCGCATTTTATTTGAAGTTCTGATCGAGGTCTTGTCATCTCAGACTTTGATATTGTTGAGAAGCAGTAATCTGCATTTTGTTTACTCCATAAATATATTACCATCAGCCTCTGTCAGAGTGATTCTGTAAGATGTTTCTGAGTGCCTGAAAGATGTTATTTCAAGGCTCATTATGCCTCCAAAGGCTGAGGGAGCAAACACAAGTTTCCAGAAGCACTGAGCTGTCAATCATAATGACTTACTTATATTGTTTACAGCTGACAATAAATCTATTGTTTCTATGGGTGGAACAATCTCACTGGCCTGAAAGTTACAACAGGGATGATGTACCACTCTCAAAATGACACTTTAATGGGGGCCATCAAAGTATACTGCTCAAAAGCATATCGAGACTTTGAAAATAACATGCTTTAAGTGCCAAAACTTTGCAGAAATATTTAGGCAATTACTGCTTTAAGATGAATGTACATTGGTATATAAGTATAAATTAAGTCAAAGTTTTACAATACCACAGATCTGACTAGTCTAATCATGGTTGCATAACTTAAACTGATGACACAAAGAGGCAGACTAAGCAGACAAATCTAATCTTCAGATGCAAAGCGGTTTGTTAGAAAAGTGGATTGGGATGGAAAAAATACAATCTTCTTATGATGTCACTAAAAATGTCTGATATATATTGTGAGGAGACCACGATAATACTAGAGAAACATATCTGTTAGTATTCACATTCATCTCACTTGCTTTTGCATGACAGGGTCAGGAAACCTCGGAACAGAACTTTGAGTCAATTGTCTGCATTAAGAGTGCTACTGGAAAAAATGTATAAATAAAATGTCATAATTACATACTATTATTATTACTACATATATGACCCCTTATTCAAGACCTGTTGAATCAAGATCAGGTCATTTTTAAAGTTAAGTTAGTTCAGTATTGAAATTAAGATTTAAAGGCAGGGTAAGTGATTCTGGAAGCCAATGTTCATATTTGAAATCACCAAAACAAACAAAAGGGTCTCGCCCCTATTTTGATAGATCCGTCCCACATATACATAGCCTACGCAACCCAGGTAACGATTAGTTCTGTGAAACATAAGGCGCTTTTCCACCGAAATTACCTGGAAAAATATGTCCCAGGAACTTTTTTTTCCCCCAGACTTGTTGCTGTTTGCGTTTCCATCGTGGTCTAAGTACCGAGAAGACTAGGCAAATAGTCTGGTGACTTAACGTCTGCCCGTGTTTCTCAATACCAAGTATGCAAATTTCAGACTTGTATCCTTGGTAGTTCGACTTCACGAGTTAGACTCGGGAGAGTGAGCTCCCACGGACGGAACGACACAATCCGTTAATTCTGCAAACAGCAACATACTTGATAACATCAGTCAGCTTGAATCGGCTACTGCAATCTTCCCCACTGTATTTACAGACAAAATATATCAAACCTCACTGCCTCTTTGTTTTCATTTAAACATATTAATAGCTGCAGAAATGTAGTTCAGGGAACGTACATACATTAAAATGAAACAAAATATCATATCAAACATTGCCTGTAGAGTTGTAACGATATACTGGTATGATGATATACCACGATATAAACACGTACGATTATCATACCGTGTACATTTGCTTATCTATGGTATTTGGAGAAAATAAAAAGATGCAGTATCTCACCTGCACCTAGGCAACAATTTCCTGTTCCCTGTAACGGTTCTCTTGCTCCACCCACGTGTACAGCGGAGACAACATCAGAGACAGAGGCCGTTATCTCTAATCTCTATATCACGTCGAAATATAAATCTAAATTGGTAGTATGGGTATTCTTTGGACATAGAAAAGGCGAACGCTTATTTGTCCTCGAGGATAGACACAGTTCACAACAACTGGTCGCAAAGCAGCCGCAAAAAGAGGAAACACATCGAACATGTTTACTTATATTTCAGAACACCATCCCTCTGTGCAGATACAGTTATGTCCCATTTATAACTTAAGATTAAAGCCTTATGATTTCCGTGATGCGGAGTGAATCCCAGAATCCAGTCATGACAATGAATTTATAATGCAGTAAAACGCACGGTTTGATGGATTGATGAATAAATCAAAAACAGAGCTGTCAAATCACTACATGATCCAGTGCAGGGGTAGGCAACGTCGCCCTGGAGTGCTGATGTCCTGCAGATTTTAGCTCCAACCCTGAAATAAACCTCACCTGCCTGTAGCCCTAGTAATTCTGAAGACATTGATTAGCTTGTTCAGGTGTGTTTGATTAGGGTTGAAGCTAAACTGTACAGGACAGCAGCACTTCAGGACCTGTTGCCTTCCCGTGGTCTAGTGTCTGTGGTTATTAAAGCGAAAAAACACTGCTATATAAAAATATAATCTGTTTGTTTTGCGTGTCTCTCTGTGGGTGAGTGGTGTTGTGTCGTGTACAACTTACTCAAGTATGCTCGCTGGCGCCGCTCATAGTGTTTAACAGCGCCTGCTGTCTCACTATCTGAGGACAAACACTGAGAGCCTCACTGACACTGAGAGAACAAATAATAATCCTTTCATCGTTTTATTTGAGAAAACCATTGTCAAAAACACTGACATGCAAAGCTCTTCACTACTACCCGTCAAAATAAAAGTCTGCTTTTTAACTCGAAGGAATTGACAGAAATTACTATTGTACTATAATGTGGCCTGCTTCTAAAATAATAATAATAAATAGAAATATTTAAGTAATGTAATTTCACCCTCATTTTTATTTAGTAAATCTCTGTTGTGCAGCACTTTAGGAAATCATAAAAGGATAAAAGTTGTTTTCATACCGTCAAAATCTCATACCGTTTCAACCCTAATTGCCTGTTTTCATTCTCATTTAAACATATCAATAGAAAAATACAATAAAGACCAAAGATTACCTGTTAGATTTACCCAAAATGAATTATATCTTATGTTTAACCACTACAGAGACATCAGAGCCAGCGGTAAATGTCAGAAGGACTAGCCGAGGTTATGCTCCTCTCTTCGGGATCCATGAGCATTGAGTGCCCGGTGATCACGTTGAGCTCACGTCTTCGAAATCGGCGAAGCACATTTTCAAATAGGCGCTGTTTATAAATAAACTAGAGATTTGAGTTTTAAACAACTACATTCTCGCCTGAAATACACGCATCCAGTGTAGGCAGGCTTTAGCTGTTGCGGCGCGGCACATCTGGTGTAGACACGGTGTTATTCACCTATCTAGAAGAAACAAACCAATCCGATTGCAGGCCTTCCACACTCCTTGAGTTCTCTCCAGCACTGGAAAGCTGATCCGATATTTACACGTGTCCTACTTATTGCCTTATCATTCCGCAGATGTTTTCCTCTTTTGTTTTTATCCGCCATCTCTATATTTCTGTCACTCGGCTCGGCTGTTCACTGAACGCTCTCTCCTCCATATCATGAGTAGACACGCCCCTTACTGCTGATTGGCAGCCAGTTTATTTTGGTACTCAGTTTTCTAAAACCTTTTAAAAAAATTGCTTACCCTGCCTTTAAGACTTGATTTTTGATTGCAAAGCAATGATCCAAGTGTTTTTTTTCCACAGTAATTTATTTGGTTCCCGTTGATTATGAAATTAAATCACAGCTCAAGGCCTAACTGTGATCAAACAGGGGCCGCCGTTTGATGGTTAGCCAACACATTTTGGCAGTTTGCTAATTAAGTCAAAGCAAACAACCACCTGTGATTAAAACTATCAAACCGGTGGCTCCAGTCCTGAGGTATTTACTCTCTAAACCACTAGCTGAGTCTATTAATTAGGCAGCCTGAAAGGAAGAGTATTAATTTATTAAATCATATTACGCAGCGCATACAGAGAGACCTTTGTGAATGGAGCATAATGACCCTGATAGTAGACCCCTTTTTCTGCTTTTATTTGTTTGTTTTCTACTTTTGCAATTACTACAGCAATTCTCAAAGAGGTTACTGCAATAGGAGAACCCTTACTTCTTTTTAAATTGAGTATTGATCTGTGTATGCGTTTCTGTGTGAATGCAGAGAATTTCAAGTTCAAATTTCAATTATTGTGACCACGACTCATATTCATGCCTTTTTCTTCTTTTTTAAATCTCCTTTGCAGTTGCTTCAAATGTCACTGTAGCCTAAAAGTCCAATATTTTGCCTGAGGTAACCTGTAGATAACAACCTAGCTTTGTATTCCCTTCAAAAACACTGCAAATAAACTGAAGACAACCATTACAATGACTTTGAAATGTAAAGCATGCAATACGCCCTCACATCCCTCATAAATAAATTCTCCATGCAAAAAATGACTTTGCTTTAAATCAAAAGTACAGATAGTAAAAAAAATGACATTTCAATTTCCGCCTTTACTGGAAAACCTGCAAATACAAGCTTATCAAAATGCTCGTCAAAATCCTCTGATGTGACTCATGGAAGCAAGTAAACGGCGAGTGCGTGATGGTTTGTGCTTACTCCGTTCAGTTTGTCTCCCCTGTCATTCTCGATTAGCCTACCTGAAGTGAGTTTTAACATTCCTCTGGGATGTCCCTAGGGTAAAAATCACCCTCACGTTGCATGCAACCTCTAAAGCATCCCACCTTGCAGAAATCCACTTCTTGCAACTTTGATCACATTTGACATGCACCATGCTTAAAGAAGACTTGCTTAGTTCTTAAAATACATCCACCCTCCCCCATATCCCAGTTCAGGTTTAAGCAAATATCGTCTCCCCAGCTTGAGCATGCATAAAGCAGAAGATAACAGTACCTGGATAGACAAGCAGAGCAATCAGCCACACCGTGAAGATAAAGCAGGTAGGATTGCACATTCTTCAAACTGTTCTCTGGATGCAGCAGCTGGTGTTTCTTCCTTTCCCTTTGGTCTTCAGCACAGAAACACAACCACCTGTGTTCTGTTTGCTGTTTCTTTGATCACTGGGTAATTGCAGCAGAAAACGGCTTATTTTCACCCTTGGATAGGCATGGAGTGGAGGCAATTTAAATCCAGCACAAGTTAAAGCGGCAGAGAGACTGAGCTCCCATTGATTATTTTCATAAGCAGAGCGCAGCGCAGCGGGCTGGTGGAAGGGAACGGCCCACCCCCACTGCGTTCTGATTGGACGAGACTCTTGGCTGTCTGTCAGCAAGAGGTGTCTCTCTTTTTCATGCTTTGACTGGACCACTAATGCAAAGCTCTGCAAGATGAGAGAACGAGCCGAGCAGCATCTTCAATAAAACTGGCGGCCAGGCTCCTAATATTTGGTCTATCACCACAAACTGACAGACACGTCTGGAATTGCTCTGTTCCGTTATATTACGTTGGTTCTATTTAAAGATTGTGCCTTTCTTATTTGTGTAATTGCTTGCTGTCAACGCTGAGTATTGGGTCCATGCCAAGACGCTGAAGTCCCTTCACTCAGATAGTCATCACTACTCTGACAAAACTCTCAAGGTGACCTTGGGCTGCATCTGTAAATCTCTAGCTGCAAAGATTAACAATATGCATCTCATCCACCCTCGATGCATCTGTATAAACAAAAACAAATCTAATTATTGTTCAATTATGTTGTGATGTAAAAATGTCTCCCAGAACCATTTATTATCATTTCAAATGACATCAATCACTTTATCTGTCAGAACAAACTGACTCTCTCTAGACCACCAAAACAAGATCAATGCCAATGACATTCAGTCTACTAAAATATGCTTCATAATGAGATTTTAATTAGTCTTTTTGTTATATTATATATATATATATATATACACACACACACACACACACACAGGTGCTGGTCATATAATTAGAATATCATCAAAAAGTTGATTTATTTCACTAATTCCATTCAAAAAGTGAAACTTGTATAATGTATACATTCATTCCACACAGACTGATATATTTCAAGTGTTTATTTCTTTTAATTTTGATGATTATAACTGACAACTAATGAAAACCCCAAATTCAGTATCTCAGAAAATTAGAATATTGTGAAAAGGTTTAATATTGAAGACACCTGGTGCCACACTCTAATCAGCTAATTAACTCAAAACACCTGCAAAGGCCTTTAATGTTACTGTGGCTCAGTGGTTAGAGCATTGTGTTAGCAGCGCAAAGGTTGTGGGTTCGATTCCCAGGGAACACACATACTGATAAATAAATGTATAGCCTGAATGCATTGTAAGTCGCTTTGGATAAAAGCGTTTGCTAAATGCGTAAATGTACATGTAAATGTTTAAATGGTCTCTCAGTCTAGTTCTGTAGGCTACACAATCATGGAGAAGTCTGCTGACTTGACAGTTGTCCAAAAGACGACCATTGACACCTTGCACAAGGAGGGCAAGACACAAAAGGCCATTGCAAAAGAGGCTGGCTGTTCATAGAGCTCTGTGTCCAAGCACATTAATAGAGAGGCGAAGGGAAGGAAAAGATATGGTAGAAAAAAGTGTACAAGCAATAGGGATAACCGCATCTTGGAGAGGATTGTGAAACAAAACCCATTCAAAAATGTGGGGGAGATTCACAAAGAGTGGACTGCAGCTGGAGTCAGTGCTTCAAGAACCACTACGCACAGACGTATGCAAGACATGGGTTTCAGCTGTCTCATTCCTTGTGTCAAGCCACTCTTGAACAACAGACAACGTCAGAAGCGTCTCGCCTGGGCTAAAGACAAAAAGGACTGGACTGCTGAGTGGTCCAAAGTTATGTTCTCTGATGAAAGTCAATTTTGCATTTCCTTTGGAAATCAGGGTCCCAGAGTCTGGAGGAAGAGAGGAGGCACAGAATCCACGTTGCTTGAGGTCCAGTGTAAAGTTTCCACAGTCAGTGATGGTTTGGGGTGCCATGTCATCTGCTGGTGTTGGTCCACTGTGTTTTCTGAGGTCCAAGGTCAACACAGCCGTATACCAGGAAGTTTTAGAGCACTTCATGCTTCCTGCTGCTGACCAACTTTATGTAGATGCAGATTTCATTTTCCAACAGGACTTGCACCTGCACACAGTGCCAAAGCTACCAGTACCTGGTTTAAGGACCATGGTATCCCTGTTCTTAATTGGCCAGCAAACTCGCTGACCTTAACCCCATAGAAAATCTATGGGGTATTGTGAAGAGGAAGATGTGATATGCCAGACCCAACAATGCAGAAGAGCTGAAGGCCACTATCAGAGCAACCTGGGCTCTCATAACACCTGAGCAGTGCCACAGACTGATCGACTCCATGCCACGCCGCATTGCTGCAGTAATTCAGGCAAAAGGAGCCCCAACTATGTATTGAGTGCTGTACATGCTCATACTTTTCATGTTCATACTTTTCAGTTGGCCAAGATTTCTAAAGATCCTTTCTTTGAATTGGTCTTAAGTAATTTTCTAATTTTCTGAGATACTGAATTTGGGTTTTTATTAGTTGTCAGTTATAATCATCAAAATTAAAAGAAATAAACACTTGAAATATATCAGTCTGTGTGGAATGAATGTATACATTATACAAGTTTCACTTTTTGAATGGAATTTGTGAAATAAATCAACTTTTTGATGATATTCTAATTATATGACCAGCACCTGTATATATTGAATTCTCACTTTTAACTAGTTGCTTATTGACCATATTTTATGACCATAGACAGTCTACATCCCTAACTTAACAACTACCTTACTAGCTATTAATACACAGCAAATTAGGAGTATGAGGCAAAAGTCGTAGTTAATGGTTTGTTAATGGTGAGAATTGGACCTTAAAATAAAGTGTGACTGACATTTTTCCTTGTTAAAGGAAATTATTTCATATTTAAAACAACACAAAATATCTGCCAGTAACTACAAGACAAAATACATTTTCATTTAAGATGAATAAATGCATAGATTAATATGAATACATACATATTAAATACATAGATTAATAGATGATTTTTATAGATGAATATTTAAACTCTAGAAATAGTAAATAATTAATAAAGATATTGAAGTCACATGTGTGACTAGAGGAATTTTAATTAATTCATTGAGATAATTTTTGTGTATGATAAAAAACATAGTGACTTTATAAAATGGTTTCATTTGTTAACATTAGTTAACCACAGTACAGTAGTTTACATAAACTAATAATGGGATAAAAAATAAAGCATCTATTAATCTTATTTAATGATTTTACTAATAAATTACTAAAATTAAAAGTTTCTGTTAATATTATTTAATGGACCTGAGCTAACATGAATTAACAGTTAGCCAGTTTGTAGAATGATGAATACTGTAACAAGTGAATGGATTGGTAGTTCATTTTAGTTATGAACTAATGTTAACTAATATAACCTTATTTTTAATGCATAGCATTATGCATTTTATGCAGATTATGCTTTTGCATCATGCATTTTCAGCAGATTATGCTTTTTTTTTTCTTCCATACAAACATATTGTGAAAGTCATATTTATGCAGGAGTTATTCTCTAGTTTTGTGCTTCTCGAGATACAATATGTTAACTTAAAATTTAGGTAGTGCTTCAAGTAATTTAAGTCACAGAGCTTCAGCTGATGAAACAAGTTGGGAACTCCTGCTGTAAAATAGCAACCAAAATGAGAGAGGGAGGGAATGCAACCAGGGCATCAAACTTGTGTCCCCTTGAGAGCCCAGCGGCTCTTTTATGTGAAACAAACACGTGGACCATCCACAGCCGCACAGCTCTGACAACTCGAAGAGAGTTTTGTGTTTAGAGAGCAGTTCAGGATATAACACAATCACACAGACTTCACACTCAAATATTTGATGTACTTTTTAGCCATGTGGGGCTAGATTATATAAGGCACAGATCCAGATGAGTGAGTCTATCATACATTGGTTGACTGCTGAAAAAGACTGCAGCAATAACTATGATTTCAAATATAGCAAATATTGAGTTTATTGATGACAAACATTGTGCAGAATTGTTATCATCAGCCTTCCGAAAATTACATTTTAGTGGAATCACTTTAAAATTACAACTTACCTTGCTTGAAATCACTTTGAAAAACAAACTCAGAGTTGTTTTTCACTAGGTTACTATGAATTACAAATAAGTAATCAAGTACCATGGTATTGCGCCATAGTACTTCCACCGTACATTTTGTAAAATACCTTACCACACAAACAACCTTGATTTACTGTATTCTAAGATGGCATATCAAACAGGACAAGATTATTTCATTACAAATAGTTTGCTGTTGTGCCTCAGGGTTCATGGTTTGTCAGTGGAAGAACTGCATCACTTATGCCTTTAGACTCCTATGCTCACTTCCACCACGCTCTGTTCAAGTGTGATCTCACTTCCAGGGAATGACGTGAATTATTTGAATATTAATTGCACTCTTACTGGCATGTTATGAATTAAAAATGAGCAAAAGCAGAGGGTTTAATCGAAATATTACCCAAGCTCTTAACAAGTCTGAATTGCACTGCAAGTACTATTAACCAAATACTAAATCAAATCCGGCAAGGTCACACAATTGCACATTTTTAATGGTGCAACTGTCTGGCTAATTCAAAATCTGCCCTACCTGTGCAGTGTCCCGAAAAGGCCAACTGGGATAGCGCATTCACAAGCAGCCCCATGACAATAACTCACAATGGAAATATGGTTCATATTTCCTAAAGAGCTTATCAAACTGATGTATATCATAGTGTGATGCAAATGCCACCAAATCTTTTCATTCTTTGCGGGAAGAGAGTATTTCTGAGAGTAACAGAGCACCAGCCAAACTTTGCAGATAAACTAGATAGTAATTTCACAGTGTCCCGTTTGCGGTCCTGATATGAATCATAATTGATGTTCGCGCTAGTAACATTTGACAAGGACATATACTTTGAGGGTTTTAGACAAGCCTTTTTGAATGATTAATGCTGCTTAATAATCAGAATACTGATGACACGTAATTAGGCTTATGATTAATTTATTTGAGATAACAATAAAATTATGAACTAACTTGCCCTTCAAATAACTTAAAGTACCCAAAGTAATGTTTGATCCCCAGTAGACCAAAAATGTCCCAATCAAGGTTCTCAGCCAACCCAGGGACCCCAACTAACTAAATAAATATAGATATATAATTATTTTCAATAAAAACTCTAATTAACTTTCATTAAGAATATACTATCTTTACATGTATTATACATTGTATAATTCTTAATATAATAATACGTTGGAAATTAATTAGACAATTCATGGTTCTTTTGGGACCCTGAGAAGTTCAACTTTACATTTGGCCGACCAACATGAAAATGACTACTTCATGAAATCATTGATCTACCTGATCCTGACAATTAAACCCTCAAGTAACCCCAAATATTTTAATAATATCCCTGACATGAAAACCTAAAGAGTGCAGATCTCAGTTAAAATATTGTTTGATCTTTTAAATGCTTTGAAAGTCTAATACCGAATGACACTGCATTCTGCCATCTCAGTCAAAACACTGGCGTATCAAAGAGGAGATTAGTTGTTGTTGTTTGATAAATGGCACACCCATTACAGACATCTGTGGGATGAGAAAGGTTGGATTTAAAAATCAACTCTGTGTTGACCAAACACACAGCAGTTTACCTGCTGTAACCTTGGCCTGTGTCCATAATCCAGCAGCTGTTTTATTTGAACGGATATCAAACACTGATAACATGACTCCACCCTTCCTGAAGTAACATGTACTACGCTCTAAAATAAGTAACTACATATTTTAAAGTTTATAGGACTTTTTGAGTCACAAATACTAATAAATGTAAAATATTTGAAGCTACATAAACCCAGAAGGTTTGCGAATTCCCAGCATGCATCAAGAATAAAATGCAGCATGAATAAATTATTCAGGTACTTTTATAGGTTTGGGTCACTGTTAGCTGACTTTTTTGTTTTGTCATTATTTTTAGTTGTTGAGGTCACCATTTTTTGAGGTAAGTGTGTCAAGTGTTAAGATCTACATGCAACGTTCTAAAATGAATCCCAGATATTTTTAATTTGTTACTGCATGATTGCATCATTATGAATAAAAGCATCATTATGAATGTGTTAAAACTACAAACAGTATTGTTTTCCATGGTATGCAATCATGAAATCATGGAGTTAACATTACAGCTGCATAATATACATTCAAAAAGTATTAATCCTTAATTTTTAATTTACGCAATTTAATTAATAGTAAAAATGCCATCAAATTGAATTGAATAATATTAACGTATTTCAATTTAATAATATAGATTTTTTAAATAATTATTCAATTAAAATACATAAGGATTATTAAATTACATTTTGATGGAATTTTTACTATTAATTGCGTAATAAACTGAGTAAATCTTTTTTTTTTAAAAGACTTACTTTTTTGGTGTGTACAGTTTGTTGCAGTTTCTCTGTAAAAAAAGGATTCAAATAAATATTTCTAGTAAATAAAAAAAGTTACTCGAGTCATCTATAATTCAATCTTTTTAACTATATGTGTATTTGTTTACATATTCATATTTGCATTTTTACACTTATATTACATAATTTTATGAAGAATCTAGTCATCTAAATAAGCACAAACTGAAACCAGCATTTCTCAATTTGGCTTGAGCATGGAAGACAATATTACCGCTTCTTTGAGGTTCCGTACTGGGAACTCGAGCTTATCACACACTGTGTATTACATTGTGAGGGTTACGCCTAGTTCACAGAGATTAAGAAGCAACTTAATTTTATCTGATTTCAATCCATTTTAAGCACCACTTTTGTTGCATGATAAAAAATATTAGTTTTGCTTCTAAGATGACCCTTGCCCTTAAAATCTTATATTGAATAAATTTCATGAGACAAGAAACCATAAATAAAAAAAATACAATTCCGTTGCCTTCATCCTCCGAGATAGCCATGCAGTGAGTCTCAAGTTAATAGCCACAAATTGACTGGTATCCATCAAGGCAAACCAGCATTGCATTTGTATATTTGTGAGAATGTGTGGAAATGGCGGCGTGTGTAAGCTCTTCGAGCTGACTTCAGTGCTGTGTGTTTGATCTACTGTTGAGCTATTAACTCTGCACTCCAGCAGTAACTCAGATGGCACCAGCCTCTCCAACCTGATTCCACCCCTGAAGGAGAGATGAGAACGTGTATACATAAAGAGTGACAGAATGACTCTATTGTTGGACCAAAAGATAAATAAATAGTTCAATCAACGATTGACATTTTGTCATCATTCACAGACCAATCACACCAATAGCTATAACAATCATGCTAAAGCTATAGTTTTAAAATCAATCTAAATGTAAAAGAATAGCAGAGTCCATGTCACAACTATACAAATAACGTCAAAGAGGAACGATATTTCTGGAAACACTTCCACAATGATTGTTTTTTTTTTCAGCAGATATGTGATAAAAACATTGACAATACAAACAGAATCCATCCTGCTTTAAAGAGCTTGACCTTTTAAAGTGTCAGACAACATAACTGCAGCACACATTTATAATAAACAGGACATTATCATGCATGGTGTGGATGCTGATATAGTTATTGTGTCAACAGACATTTAATCAACTTTCCAAACCCATATGCTGACTTTTTTAAATCTGTGTATAACAAATAAAATAAATAAATAAGTAGTATATATGATTCATGTGCAGTATTTTGCAAGTCTTTTGAACCCATAGCTTTGAATAAAAAAACAGACCAAATAATAAGGTTGGATTGTTCCTCACACAAATCTACTGTATGACAACTGTATGAAAAAGGTGAAATACAACCAAGACAGAAATAATTAAATAATTAATTAATTAATAATAACATTTATTTTAAATAAATACAGTTTATTTTTGGGGCTTGACAGATGTGTTCAGTACATGTGTAAAGATCTTAACAATTTTTGCTTTAGATTTATAAAATAAATTTGGTATTATCGGTCAAAAGTTCCCTTAAAACAAAACCGAAAGCCTTATGCTTTTCCATTTCCAATACACATTTGTATAATAAGAGAAAAATAAGAAATAAAATAGTAAAACACTCAAATAACAGGTTCAATTGTTGTCAGACTGATAAAGATTTAGCATCTCGTTTGAAAATCCTTGCTGGAGTCACACAAACTGTCTCATCAAGGTCGAATTTAAGGTAAAGTGTGGGTCTGCCTTTATTTCCTCTTTCCTACAGCCTCTTCCTGCTGCTGCTGCCAGTTTGTCATCCGAATGCCCGGGCGTTAGCTAAAGTGGCCTAAATTAATTTGGCAAGGGGAAGAGGCAGATGGAACATGTAATTGTAAAGGCACAGTTTTGGCAGCCTAAAAAGACATTTTAGAAGAATTAATAATTTCCCATGGTTAATATTTCTTTTTCACATTCTTCCCCTCCTTGATTCATTTCAAAACAGTAATTTCATCTTAACAGTGCAAAACAAGCTGTGTGAAACCTTAATCATACAATACACCGGATGATGGGAGTTGTTTGAATATACATTTTCAATTTAACAATAAGCTGTCACTCTAAATCCCTAACATAGATTAAAGTGTTGTCAGCTGTCAGTAATCCTCCTACGCAATGTGAACTATTCACTTTGTTAAAATAAATAATTCAGACATGAAAATAAGTTTAGTGTTAACTTGGATGCCACCAATACCAAAATGAATCCACAGGGGAGACAAGATGAAAAAAGACGCACCTTATAGAAAGTAGAAAAACATCATCCCAGGATCGCAAAACATCATCTTATTTACAGAAAAAGTAAGTCAGGTACTTGAACACAGTTGTTTGAAATGACGTAGCCTGACATGTTACTTCTGTTAATACACTTTTCTGTTCCTCCCTGAGGGTTTACATTGATGCTGGAGTCAAATAATTCAAATGTTCAGCTCTGGATTCCTTTACAACTCTCATTTACATTTATGCTTATAGCAAACACTTTCTTTCCAAAGCAACTTATATTTCATCTTTAGAGGTGTTGGAGGTGTTAACCTCCAAAAATGAAAAACAAAACAAAAATTAATAAAATGAAATAAAGTAATAGCTTTGTGTGAAGAACACTTAAATTCAAGAATGTGAGCAGATCATTAAAGAAATAGTTCACCCCAAAATGAAAATGTACTCACCCTCAGGTGATCCAAGATGTAGATGAGTTTGTTTCTTCATTAGAACAGTGTTTTTTTTTTTTAAACGTGTTTTAGCAGCTGTTTGGACTGTCATTCTGATGGCACCCATTCACTACTGAGGAGCCACTGAAGAGCAAGTGATGTAATGCTGAATTTCTCCACATCTGTTCAGATGAAGAAACAAACTCATCTACATCTTGGATAGCCTGAGCATATTTACATTTTTAGGTGAATTTGGAAACCCACTGGTTTCATTGGTATTTGTTCAGTGTCTGTCATAATCTGAATTTAGCTTAAAGGGATAGTTCACCCAAATATGGAAATTCTGTCATTAATTGCTCACCCTCATGTTGTTCCAAACCCTTAGGATCCTTTGTTCATATTCAGAACACAAATTAAGATATTTTTGATGAAATCAGAGTTTGGGGTAAATTATTTCTTTAACTCAGAGACAAAGTAATCAAATATCCACATGATTTACCTAATCCAAGACGTTTTCAGAAGGATTAAAGAAGAAAATTTTAGTACAAGCAAATAAACAGTTTAAAAAAGCCAAATACTATTATCTGTGTCCTTGTGGGAAATAAAAGCCAGCTCATTAAACTCTGCTTGATACAGCCACTTCATCTTATACAATATCTTCAAATCCAAAGCATCGTGGGTGTAAACTGAGAGGGTGGTGAGAAAAAAAGGGGGGAAATAGAGTGTCGGGGCGGTAGACATTGCTCTGGGAATTAGCGTACTCAGCTCTGGGCTGTAGAGAGGGAACATTTCAATGCTGCAAACCTCAGAAAAAAAATGCTTGCAAGAATTTACTTGTAACATGTCTATATATGCTAGCAGGGTACTAGAATAATGCTCATGTTAGACTGCCACAGAACTCGTTTAAAGTCATCCAGAATCAATAAGCATTTTCTGAATCTGTGCTGTAAAGAGACTCTGCATCATGTGGCAAAACAGACAGTGAATTTGATGACTGTATCTCTGTGTATCAAACACAATCGCACAATAACACACAACTGGCAATTGCCTAATTAAAACATGTGACTTCAACTTGCAAGGCAATTCAATCACAACTGATCTACCAAGATAGATAGCTGTTAAAGGGGTCATATGATGTTGCATTATTTTGTGTATTTGGTGTAATGGTTTCAAGGTTTCTTTATTTGTCACATAATAAATTATACAGGGTATAATCAGAAGTGAAATGTAAATCAAATCAGGTCCGCTCAGTGGACAGTGCAAAAGAACAAAAATAAAAATTATATAAAAGTAACACAACACAAGAGCATATATATAGGTAAAAAAGATAAATAAAGAGTAAAATCTGCAATAGAATAACAAAGTGCAAAACAAAACAAATAAGATGTGCAAAAACTATATATTGGGACTTAATAAATAGTAATATGAACAAGAGGGATGTGCAAGAGGGATGTGCAAACGGGTTGTACCAGGTATGTACACATAGCAGCAAGATGGATGATGAGAATATGAATGTTTTACAGTTAACAATGAGTCGTTATGAGACTGGGTTCTCTGGTTTATGAGACTGGGTATTGCAATGCGTTTATGCAGTTTAAGGTAAAAAAAAAAAAAAAAATCCACATACTGTACATTATTGTTGCCCTCTATGCTCCGCCTTTCTGAAATGCATAGATTTTACAAAGCTCATCATTCTGGCCAGCTATCCAGTGCGCGTGATTGGTGAATACCTCAAGCTTAAGATGGAAATGTTATGTCCCCATACATTGTTGTGATGCCGTGTCCTGGCGCGACGTCAATAAAACAATAAAACCCATTATAAATGAGGTATTTGTTGCATCCAGTGGGGACATTATTACTAAGGGTGTAACAGTTCACAAAATTCATGGTTCGTTCAATACAACACAGTGGTGTCACGGTTCAGTACGTTTCGATACAGGGGTGGGGCAATTGGTTATGTTGCAATGTTGGAAATATTTCTGTTTTAAACCATGAAGGTGAGCCAATGGATATCACATTAGCATGCGTTTGCACCAAAGGTTTGTACAATGCAAACTAAGTGCAATATTTACGCTGGTGAACATCTTGTCATTTCACTATAAGCAGAAAGTGAAAGTCAAAACGGAATGATGGAGCTTTTGGTATCTGACGCCATTAACATGTCTGCATATATGATTGGAAAACCGACAAGCAACAAGCGCTACTCTACACAGCTCAAAATTCGCATTTGAATAGTCAGTGGCAATTTTTTTAAATAAGAAAACGCATTTACAGGCTCAAGTAGTCAGAAGCACAAAACTGTCCTTGCAAAGTTGGAATTGCCCCACTTTATAGTGTGCACAGCTACTCCCAGGTTCAGGAAATAGTCCTCCGTAAAATGTGCTACACACACACCTTATATTTGGGTTGAACTGTTCTGGAACAGTGTTGTAAATACAACTTAACCACTGATTTCTGATTTTCTTTGGAAGCCCAAACAAAGAACTTTCACAACGAACCCAGCTCCGGGTTGAAATATGGCGGGCAGCAACAATACTACAGAAAATAGTTCTGCCTTCTTTCATGTGTACGTTTGGTGGTGTTTTGTAAATCTTCTCACACCATGAACTTGATGTGGGTGTGTGTTTAAATGGGCTGTTTTAAGGGCGTGGCAGAGTCTTAACTTTTATAAAGAATATCTCTTTGGGTTTGAGACTTCAGTCTTGCAACTTCAGGGATCTTATCTATGCATGAACAGCTTGCAACACTCCAAAGAGAAATGAAAACTTGAAATTGCATCATATGACCCTTTTAATACCTGATATATATATTTAACTCATATTTGTCACGATCCTGCTGGTATGCCCTGGCTGGCCACCAGATGTCTTTTTGTGTTTCTTTGAGCACATGGCTTGTTGTTTGTTATTGGTGCCATGTGCTCTCCTGTCTATTGTCTGACCCTTCTTGTTATCTCATTATTGTTGCAGTTACGCCCCTGTGTCCTCCACTTACCCCACATTTGTCTCCCATTTATTCTCCTGGTGTCTGCAGTCCTGTGCTGTTTGGTTGTCTAACGCCAGGTGTTAGTGAGTGTTATTCTGCCTGCCTGCCTGCTCCTGTTTTTCCCCTCGGGTGGTTTTGTTCATTTTCTTTCATTTTATTATTAAAAGACGACATTCCCTGCACTTGAGTCCTCGCCTCATCTCTCTTCATGCAACATGACCGAACCAAACAGCCAGATGAGGACTAGAATTCACACGTCCACCAGCCCCTAACATCAGCAGTTCTATGCACTTGCACTTCATGTGCAAGATGCTGTAAGACACGAGAAGTAAGCATAGCAGTCAAACATGTCCATAAAATGCATGTTTTATATAGAAAACAATGGAAAATTAGCACAATGAAAAAACCTTTAAAGATCTACTGCTGCATGTTTGATATTTCATGTTTGTCATATTGTTTCAGCTGAAAGCTAAAACTTTGTTTTATTTACGTTTTATATTTTAAATTACATTAACATTTAATAATAGTCTACTGGTGTTATACTCATTTTGAATTGAAATTGTTTGGATGTTTTGAGTTGACCTAAAACTACATTTGTATATATTTTGGCTAAGAATAGTGTTTTTTTTTACATTATTTCTAAACTTATAGAATATATTTAAACAAATATATATAATAAAATAATAAATAGAAGCTATATATAACCCCAGGCTATCATTTAATTATGTGTATATACAGGTGCAATAAATTAGTACAATAGAATAACAAAGTGCAAAACAAAACAAATAAGATGTGCAAAACTATATATTGGGACTTAATAAATAGTAATATGAACAAGAGGGATGTGCAAGAGGGATGTGCAAACGGGTTGTACCAGGTATGTACACATAGCAGCAAGATGGATGATGAGAATATGAATGTTTTACAGTTAACAATGAGTCGTTATGAGACTGGGTTCTCTGGTTTATGAGACTGGGTATTGCAATGCGTTTATGCAGTTTAAGGTAAAAAAAAAAAAAAAAATCCACATACTGTACATTATTGTTGCCCCTCTATGCGCCGCCTTTCTGAAATGCATAGATTTTTACAAAGCTCATCATTCTGGCCAGCTATCCAGTGCGTTGTGATTGGTCGAATACCTCAAGCTTAAGATGGAAATGTTATGTCCCCATACATTGTTGTGATGCCGTGTCCTGGCGCGACGTCACAAAAACAATAAAACCCATTATAAATGAGGTATTTGTTGCATCCAGTGGGGACATTATTACTAAGGGTGTAACAGTTCACAAAATTCATGGTTCGTTCAATACAACACAGTGGTGTCACGGTTCAGTACGTTTTCGATACAGGGGTGGGGCAATTGGTTATGTTGCAATGTTGGAAATATTTCTGTTTTAAACCATGAAGGCGAGCCAATGGATATCACACAAGCATGCGTTTGCACCAAGGTTTGTACAATGCAAACTAAGTGCAATATTTACGCTGGTGAACATCTTAAGTCATTTCACTATAAGCAGAAAGTGAAAGTCAAAACGGAATGATGGAGCTTTTGGTATCTGACGCCATTAACATGTCTGTATATATGATTGGAAAACCGACAAGCAACAAGCGCTACTCTACACAGCTCAAAATTCGCATTTGAATAGTCAGTGGCAATTTTTTTAAATAAGAAAACGTACTTACAGGCTGCGAGTCAGAAGCACAAGACTGTCCTTGCAAAGTTGGAATTGCCCCACTTTATAGTGTGCACAGCTACTCCCAGGTTCAGGAAATAGTCCTCCGTAAAATGTGCTACACACACTCTTATATTTGGGTTGAACTGTTCTGGAACAGTGTTGTAAATACAACTTAACCACTGATTTCTGATTTTCTTTTGGAAGCCCAAACAAAGAACTTTCACAACGAAACCCAGCGTCTCCGGGACATGGCGCCGGCGGCAGCAACAATACTACAGCGAAAATAGTTCTGCCTTCTTTCATTGCGTGTACGTTTTGGTGGTGTTTTGCAAATCTTCTCACACCATGAACTTGATGTGGGTGTGTGTTTAAATGGGCTGTTTTAGGAGGGCGTGGCAGAGTCTTAACTTTTATAAAGAATATCTCTTTGGGTTTGAGACTTCAGTCTTTGCAACTTCAGGGATCTTATCTATGCATGAACAGCTTGCAACACTCCAAAGAGAAATGAAAACTTGAAATTGCATCATATGACCCTTTTAATACCTGATATTATATTTAACTCATATTTGTCACGATCCTGCTGGTATGCCCTGGCTGGCCACCAGATGTCTTTGTGTGTTTCTTTGAGCACATGGCTTGTTGTTTGTTATTGGTGCCATGTGCTCTCCTGTCTATTGTCTGACCGCGCCCTTCTTGTTATCTCATTATTGTTGCAGTTACGCCCCCTGTGTCCTCCACGTTACCCCCACATTTGTCTCCCCATTTATTCTCCTGGTGTCTGCAGTCCTGTGCTGTTTGGTTGTCTAACGTCAGGTGTTACGTCGTGTGAGTGTTATCTCTGCCTGCCTGCCTGCCTGTTTTTCCCCTCGGGGTGGTTTTTGTTCATTTTTCTTTCATTTTATTATTAAAAGACGCACATTCTCCTGCACTTGAGTCCTCGTCTCATCTCTCTTCATGCAACATGACCGAACCAAACAGCCAGATGAGGACTCAGCGGAGAATGGGCTCACACCGTCCACCAGCCCCTAACATCAGCAGCCACTTCTATGCACTTGCACTTCATGTGCAAGATGCTGTAAGACACGAGAAGCAAGCATAGCAGTCAAACATGTCCATAAAATGCATGTTTATATAGAAAAACAATGGAAAATTAGCACAATGAAAGGCAAAAACCTTTAAAGATCTACTGCTGCATGTTTGATATTTCATGTTTGCATATTGTTTCAGCTGAAAGCTAAAACTTTGTTTTATTTACGTTTTTTATTTTAAATTACATTAACATTTAATAATAGTCTACTGGTGTTATACTTTGTCATTTTGAATTGAAATTGTTTGGATGTTTTGAGTTGACCTAAAACTACATTTGTACATATTTTGGCTAAGAATAGTGTTTTTTTTTTTTTACATTATTTCTAAACTTATAGAATATATTTAAAACAAATATATATTTTTTTATATAAAATAATAAATAGAAGCATATATAACCCCAGGCTATCATTTAATTATGTGTATATACAGGTGCAATAAATTAGTACGTCGTGGAAAAGTTCATTTATTTCAGTAATTCAACTCAAATTGTGAAACTCGTGTATTAAATAAATTCAATGCACACAGACTGAAGTTGTTTAAGTCTTTGGTCCTTTTAATTGTGATGATTTTGGCACACATTTAACAAAAACCCACCAATTCACTATCTCAACAAATTAGAATACTTCATAAGACCAATAAAAAAGTTTTAGTGAATTGTTGGCCTTCTGTAAAGTATGTTAATTTACGGTATATGTAATCAATACTTGGTAGGGGCTCCTTTTGCTTTAATTACTACCTCAATTCGGCGTGGCATGGAGGTGATCATTTTGTGGCACTGCTGAGGTGGTATGGAAGCCCAGATTTCTTTGACAGTGGGCTTCAGCTCATCTGCAGTTTTTGGTCTCTTGTTTCTCATTTTCCTCTTGACAGTACCTCACAGATTCTCTATGGGGTTCAGGTCTGGTGAGTTTGCTGGCGAGTCAAGCACACCAACACCATGGTCATTTAACCGACTTTTGGTGCTTTTGGCAGTGTGGGCAGGTGCCAAATCCGGCTGGAAAATGAAATCAGCATCTTTAAAAAGCTGGTCAGCAGAAGCCAGCATGAAATGCTCCAAAATGTCTTGATATATGGGTGCAGTGACGTTGGTTTTCAAAAAACACAATGGACCAACACCAGCAGATGATATTGCACCCCAAATCATCACAGACTGTGGAAACTTAACACTGGACTTCAAGCAACTTGGGCTATGAGCTTCACCACCCTTCCTCCAGACTCTAGGACCTTGGTTTCCAAATGAAATACAAAACTGTATTTCAGATGGCGTGACCCTGAGTCAAGATGGCGCCGAGGATGGCAGCCGTGTTGCGAGCTCCGGGAAAACTTTGCAGTTTTTCGTATGTTCTATTTGTTTTTTTGTTGTTTTACGTGTTAGATGTTGTTAGTATAACTGTCTACGATAGAGACACGCTTTTGAACATTGGTTCCTCCGTCGCGCAACGCAAACCGGACTTTGAGTTTTTGAATGCCGGTGGATTGTTCACAGACACGGCATCTGAGCCCTTTGTGTGGGTTGCGAAATCGAGGAGACGCCGCCGACGCCGAAAAAGAGGGAAAAGAGCTGGCGTTCTCGTCAGACTGAGACGCCGTGCTTTCCGACCTCCTCTTCCAACCATTTTACTGGCCAACGTTCAGTCACTGGATAACAAACTCTGCGAACTGCGGGCGCGCATCTCATACCAACGAGAAACAAGGGACTGCTGCGTTATTTGCCTCACAGAAACCTGGATGTCTGCAATGGTTCCAGACTCAGCCATCGAGCTCACGGGCTTCTCCGTGCACCGCTCGGATAGAACAAAGGAGCTCACAGGGAAAAGCAGAGGTGGAGGTGTTTGTTTCTATATTAACAACTTGTGGTGTGATGAAAGGAACATACACTCTATTAAATCCTTCTGCTCCCCTGACCTGGAATTTGATACACTTCTGTGTCGACCATTCTGGCTACCGAGGGATTTTACAGCGATCATGATCACGGCTGTTTATATACCCCCCCAAGCCAACACAGACCAGGCACTCAAGGAACTGTACAGGAATATAAGTGAGCAGGAAACCGCGCAGATGCAGCTTTTGTTATCACGGAGACTTTAATAAAGCCAACTTCAGAACAATAGCTCCAAAATACTTTCAACACGTCACCATCAACACGCGTGGCGATCGTACACTCGACCATTGTTACACCCCCTTCCGGGACGCATACAAGTCCCTCCCCCGCCCACCTTTCGGCAAATCGGATCACTCTTCCGTTCTGCTCCTGCCTGCTTATAGGCAGAAACTGAAACGTGAAGCACCCGCCCTCAGGACAGTTCATTGCTGGTCGGACCAATCGGACGCTATACTACAGGACTGTTTTGATCACGTGGACTGGGACATGTTCCGGGCAGCGTCTGAAGACGACATAGAGGCGTATTCAGATACGGTCACGTGTTTCATCAGGAAGTGTATAGATGATGTAGTTCCGACCAAAACAATCCGTATCTACCCCAACCAAAAACCGTGGATTAACAGCGATGTTCGATCAGCCTTGTCAGCGCGGACATCTGCCTTTAAATCCGGAAACACTGACGATCGGAAACAAGCCAGTTACGATCTCAGGAGATCCATCAAAGCAGTCAAACGAACATATAAAAACAAAGTTGAAGAACACTTCAACAACAATAACCCAAGAAGCATGTGGCAGGGCATCAACAACATCACAGGCTTTAAAGGAAATAAACCAGCTACTGTGAACATTGCCGCCTCTCTACCGGACGAGCTCAACACCTTTTATGCTCGGTTCGAGGCTGATAACACCACACACACAGAGAGCGCTGCCGCGGCTGCCGCAGAAGAGGTCAGTCCACTCACGCTTTCTGTCACGGACGTAACCCGATCCTTTAAACGGGTGAACATCCGTAAAGCCGTAGGCCCAGATGGTATACCAGGCCGTGTGCTCAAAGCATGCGCTTTCCAGCTAGCTGGGGTTTTTACAGACATTTTCAATCTGTCCCTCTCTCTGTCTGTGGTTCCCTCGTGCTTCAAAAATCCATCATTGCGCCCATACCAAGAAAATAAAATCACATGCTTGAATGACTGGAGGCCCGTTGCTCTAACCCCCATCTTCAGCAAGTGTTTTGAGAAGCTTGTCAGAGACTACATCTGATCTGTGCTGCCTGCTTCACTGGACCCACTACAATTTGCATACCGCAGTAACCGTTCCACAGACGATGCTATTGCCTTCACCCTGCACACTGCTCTCTCCCACCTGGAAAATAAGAACACCTATGTGAGGATGCTGTTCGTGGATTATAGTTCGGCATTTAACACCATAGTAGGGCTGTGCGATATGGACAAAAAATATATATCACGATTTTTTTTTTTAAATTTCGATTTCGATTTTAATCACGATTTTGACACAAACAGACATGCTTTATCTTACACATCTTGTTTTTGCACATCTTACTTGTTTTTGCACAGCTTACTTGTCTTGCACATCTTGCTTTGCACTTTTCTTTATTCTATTACACATTTTACTCTTTATTTCTTTTTTTTACCTATATATATGCTCTTGTGTGGTGTTACTTTTATATAATTTTTATTCTTTGCACTGTCCACTGAGTGGACCTGATTTGATCTACATTTCACTTTTGATTATACCCTTTATAATTTATCATGTGACAAATAAAGAAACCTTGACCTTTACAGTTATAAATGCATTCTGTGTGAATTTGAAACATATTTCCAAAGGAAACCAATTAGACCTTTCCCAAAAAGTTGTAACATGTCTCTAGAACAGACAAATGGCAAAATACACACATATATATATATATTATATGTATATGTGAGTAATCAAATCCAACAAAACAAGATGCAACCAGAGCATGTGAGCGAAGCGGAGCGGTTCAATATTCAGCTCTGTGTGTGCGCGCTCCGCTCAGTCGTTCACGGCTAAAGCAAGCGCTCCGCTAATATTCCGCTCACGCTCACAGGTAAACCGAATCCCGCTCAGATCACGCTCACATTAAATGTCTCCAGTAAGACTAGGCATATTTATTTTTTCCTGTTTATAGTGACATTATTGAATAAATGTCTCAATTAAAGCAGTAGTCCGATAAGAAATGGTTATGTTTCAGAGTGAAATCGTTAATTTAAATTAGGGATGTTCATTAACCGTTAACCGACTGATAATAATTTTGACCCATTAATACAATCAGTTAAACGGTTTAAATTCACTTATTTATTTATTTTCAGTAATTTATCAAAATATTTTAAAAGGTTTGCTGCATGGTTAAAATAAGCTACACATATAAAAAAACACGTTTTTTAGAGAGAGCGAGAGAGAAATAAAACAAAGTAGCCTATAAGTCGCATTTTATTATTTCATTCAGAAATAGCCCAACACGAATTACAAACATTATAATAAACACTGTAAACATAGCTAGGCAATTTTAGTTCCCCTCACTCCACAACAAATCCTTTCAATTAACAGTAGGCTAGAAAATAACAAGAATAAAAAATAAGAAGCTATAACGACAAACCAAAACTAATTATTTTAGGCTAAAACAAAACTGAAACCAATGTTGGGTCTCTCCTTCAACACAAAATCAAATGTTCCCGTATTCACGGTATTTAAATGCCAAAATATTATTTACCTTTTATTTATTTACCCTTACAATATCCACATAAAACAAAATGTTTTGCATAACTTCACGGCGGTACGGTGATAACGCTAACAGCACAGATTTGACTACATATTTAAACTGAGCAGTGTGTTTTTCCATATGTTTGACCGGTTGTTTTTTATAATGATAATGAACATGCTGCATTGTGAAGGTAGAATGCTTAAATGCGTCGCTGAAGCAATCACTGGATGTATTCCTCTTCTAACAGTGGAAGCAACTCCTCTTGGTCATGAAGATAATCGGAATTGTAAAAGGTCTGCTTTTATTTGTGTACATAAATGCATCTTTCTGCCGTCTGCTTTAATTTCGCGCAGCACAATAATGAACAAACTCTGCATACTCTAAAAAACACTGGGTTCAAAAAGAGGCTGGGTAAAAGAGTAGGCTACATTTGGGGTTAATTTTACCCAGTACATTTGATTGTTTATTTAACCCATCATTAATGGATGATTTAACTCAGCTAATGGCTTTATTCGTTTCTATTATAATATTCGCTTTTTTTTCTTTTTTTTTTCCTTTATGCATGAAATATTATTTACAGATTAATTTAAATCCTCTAAACTTCTATAAAATACTCCAGGCGTGATAACTTCCTTTATTTCTCATTTGCTTGTTTTTATAAGCTATAAGCCTACACATTGCCTATTTAATCTCGTTTAACAAACATTAGAAGTAAAGATTAAACATTAAACCGATGTAATCCACCGTAACAGCGCTGGCTCTTACGCCGAGCTGGAGTCGTGTTCGACGGGAACTGATCACGGATCAGACCGCCGCTCTGCGTTTCACTCATGGACGAAACGTACTGCGATTGCCTTTATTACCTGCTCAACAACAAACAGTCAACAGCTCTGAGGACATGTTTTAACATCCAAAGTATTTGTGTTCTGTATCTTTATAAATATAATCGTTTATTTTATGCAAAGCATCAGACTCTTTATCAAGCAATAGGACCGACACGACGTTCGTTTAGTGATTCACACCGCGAATGTTGCTCTGTATAGATTTAAACAATATACTGACAGAAACAATTTTATAATTAAAATAAAATGTACACAAACTACCCAAACACTGAACAAATAACCCCAAAAAATTACCCAAAAGGCTCAACCCAGCATTTAGGTGAATTAAGTTGTTCTCTGCTTGTAGAAGTGCTGCAGGTGTGTGATGTGATATGATATGATCAGGTGAATCCTCGTTCTGTTGTTTGCGGCTTTTTGCACATGTGAAATTAATCCCCGAAAAACAGATGTTAGTATTTTTAACGGGTCACAGGCACTTATCCTTTTTAATTTAATTCAGTTCTATAATATTTGTCGGTTAACGGTTAGGAAAAATAACCGAAATGAACATCCCTAATTTAAATGTATAACATTTAAAATCTTAATTTAAAAACGTGTCTTGTTTATTTGCGTAAAAAAATAAATAACTGAAAAAGTATACGTTTCCATTAAAACAACGCTTCATATTCAAAACACACACACAAGATGAAAAGCAGATATAGAATTTCACAAAATACTTATCAGGCCCATGAAAGCACACACAAGATGAAATGCACTTGACAAATAATTATTTCGTAAATAAAATAAACACTTTCTAAAATTAAAAATAGACCAAAACTACTTGGGAAATGCGGTCCATTAAAAGCGTGTCAATCTTCACAGGATTTTTGAATTTGCTTTTAGAAACATTAGCTTAGACAAACATTGCTTAGCCTATTCCATAGATTCTGGAATTAACAAATTACCAAAGGGGCATTTTGGGCTGAGCAAGCGGCGGGCGGAGCGGGATCTTCAGAAAGACGCTCTCCGCTCTGAAGGAAATATGATCGCTACTCCCGCTGTGCTCTGCTCTGCATGCAACATGCATTTTTGGCCACCAAGTCCTTATCCTGTTCTGAACTCATCTTCCCTGTTTCTTTAGCATACTATCTGTCTGTATGCCTGGTCTGTTCTGTTCTGCTGCATCCTGATTGGTTCGGATAGCATACTGCGGGAGGTTGGGGCAGGGCGCAGAAAAAAATCGAGCTATAAAGCGATTTAGAAATCGCGCAATCTCAAATCGCGATTTTATTTCGATTTCGATTAATCGCACAGCCCTACACCATAGTGCCTGCCACACTGGTTGCGAAGCTCCAGACTCTAGGACTGAACAGATCTCTGTGCAGCTGGATCCTGGACTTCCTGACAGGCAGAAGTCAGGTGGTCAGAATGGGCAACAACACATCATCTCCCTGATCCTCAACACTGGTGCACACGCAGGGTTGCGTCCTCAGCCCACTCCTACTCCCTGTACACACACGACCGTACAGCTACACACAGCTCGAATGTCATCATCAAATTTGCTGATGACACAGCGGTGATAGGCCTGATCACCGACAGCGATGAGACGGCCTACAGAGAGGTGAGTACCCTGACTAAATGGTGTCAGGAGAACCACCTCTCACTCAACATCGACAAGACCAAGGAGCTGGTGGTGGATTACAGGAGACAGAGCAGAGAACACACACCCATCACCATCGACAAGACACCTGTGGAGCGGGTGAGCAGCTTTAAGTTCCTCGGCGTTCACATCACCGAGGATCTCACATGGTCTGCTCACACAGATGCAGTGCTGAAGAAGGCACATCAGCGTCTCTTCTTCCTGAGGCGGCTGAGGAAGTTTGGAATGAGCCCCAGAATCCTCAGGTCCTTCTACACCTGCACTGTGGAGAGCATCCTGACCGGCTGTATCACCGCCTGGTTTGGAAACAGCACCGCTGGCAACCACAGGGCTCTGCAAAGGGTCGTGCGAACTGCCCGCCACATTGTTGGAGGTGAGCTTCCCTCCTCAGGATATCTACACCAGGCGGTGTACAAGGAAAGCCGGAGGATTATCAAAGACTCCAGCCACCCGTCCCACAGACTGCCCTCTCTGCTGCCCTCAGGCGGCGTTTCCGCAGCATCCGATCCGCACTAGCCGACTGAGGACAGCTTTTCCCTCAGGCTATCAGGCTAATGAACAGTCAGAAATAACTCACCTACATCACACTCCCACTCACACAACATGCCATGCACTGCACTTTAACACAGTTCAACTGGACTACACGCACACACTGCACTAACACAACCTATCTGCTATCACTGGACACCATACAATGCACATCCACGACACTGCATATGAATAATCTTTTGCACCTTTGCACATCTATCTGCTGCTCAACCAATCTGCTGTTAATTTATAATCTGTTGCACCTCACATTATTACTATGTATAGACTGTACATAATGTAGATGTGCCCATACGGTGTATAATGTGTCGCTGATAATTGAGTGTGTCTTTATAGTACACTATGTGTACTGAGTATATGTATGTGTATTTTTCACATTGTCTTCTGTACAGTCTGTAAATATGTACTGTCCATATGTAAATTGTTGTTGGTTTTTTTGCACTGTCTGGAGCACTGTAAATGCTTCAGTGCAGTTTTTTTTGCACTGTCTGTCCATATGTAAATTGTCTGTTGTTTTTTTGCACTGTCTGGAGCACGCTCATAAGAATTTCACTCACCAAGGCACTTGTGCTGTGGTGATGTGACAATAAAAGTGATTTGATTTGATTTGAAACCTGCTCTCATCTGAAAAGAGGACTTTGGACCACTGGGCAACAGTCCAGTTCTTCTTCTCCTTAGCCCAGCTAAGACGGCTCTGACGTTGTCAGTGGTTCAGAAGTGGCTTAACAAGAGGAATACAACAACTGTAGCCTTGACACGTCAGTGTGTGGTGGCTCTTGATGTATTGAAACCAGCCTCAGTCCATTCCTTGTGAAATTCACCCAAATTCTTGAATCGATTTTGCTTGACAATCCTCATAAAGCTGCGGTTCTCTCGGTTGGTTGTGCATCTATTTCTTGCACACTTTTTCCTTCCACTCAAATTTCTGTTAACACGCAGCCTGGATACAGCACTCTGTGAACAGCCAGCTTCTTTGGCAATTAATGTTTTTAGCTTACTCTCCTTGTGAAGGGTGTCAATGATTCACTCTGGACAACTGTCAGATCAGCAGTCTTCCCCATGATTGTGTAGCCTAGTGAACCAAACTGAGAGACCATTTTGAAGGCTCAGGAAACCTTTGCAGGTGTTTTAAGTTGATTAGCTGATTAGCTGACCATATTCTAATTTGTTGAGAAGTGAATTGGTGGGTGTTACGATCCTTGGCATCGTTGTTTTCGTGTGTGTTGCTTTGTGTATGTGACTGTGTATGTGTGCAGGGATTGGCTCTTCATCAAGGAACGTGACTGGTGGATCCTGAAGCGGGTGACTTTAAAATGGCGGCGTTACCAGCACACGAGGAGCTCACTTTGGCGTTTGCTGTTGTGGCGTGAAGAGTTCCGGATTCCGGCTCCGTTAAACAGATCACCAACGGTTTTGTGTTTATTATTTGTGACTATTTCGATTTGTGATTTATTGTGTTTAATTATCTGGAGCGTAGGAGAGGTCTGCTATTTATTTTGATCTATCTTTGCGATGTGTTTTCTGGTCTAGGGAGATAGGGAAGTACATTTGTATTTTCTTTTCTTTGTAACTAGGACATTTATATGTTTCTTTTATTTAGTTCTTATGTTTGTTATTTTGGCCTTGGGCCTCTCTGAAGCTAATGCTCCTTATCCAATCTTCATTTATTTATTTATTTAATAAATCATTTAACTTCATGTGTTGTACTGGTGATCTGTTGGCTGTGGCTGGAATCCTATTAATATCCGTCGTTCGCGTCTCACCCTATTAATATGGGCCGTAACAGTGGGTTTTTGTTAAATGTGAGCCAAAATCATCACAATTAAAAAAACATGTGCATTGAATTTATTTAATACATGAGTTTCCCAATTTGAGTTGAATTACTGAAATAAATGAAGTTTTCCACGATGTTCTAATTTATTGAGATGCACTTGTGTATATATATGTATATATATATATATATATATGTATATATATATATATATATATATATATATATATATATACATACATACATACACTGAACAAAATTATAAACGCATAACACATTTGTTTTGCCCCCATTTTTCATGAGCTGAACTCAAAGATCTAAGACTTTTTCTATGTACACAAAAGGCCTATTTCTCTCAAATATTGTTCACAAATCTGTCTAAATCTGTGTTAGTGAGCACTTCTCCTTTGCCGAGATAATCCATCCACCTCACAGGTGTGGCATTTTAAGATGCTGATTAGACAGCATGATTATTGCAAAGGTGTGCCTTAGTCTGGCCACAATAAAAGGCCACTCTAAAATTAGCAGTTTTACTGTATTGGGGGGGGGGGTCCAAAAACCAGTCAGTTTCTGGTGTGACCACCATTTGCCTCATGCAGTGCAACACATCTCCTTCGCATAGAGTTGATCAAGTTGTTGATTGTGGCATGTGAAATGTTGGTCCACTCCTCTTCAAAGACATTGCTGTCTCCAGCGAATTTACTGGATATTGGCAGGAACTGGAACACGCTCTCGTATATGTCGACCCAGAGCACCCCAAACATGCTCAATCGGTGACATATCCTGTGAGTATGCTGGCCATGCAAGAACTGAGATGTTTTCCGCTTCCAGGAATTGTGTACAGATCCTTGCAACATGGGGCCGTGCATTATCATGCTGCAACATGAGATGATGGTCGTGGATGAAAGGCACAACAATGGGCCTCAGGATCTCATCACGGTATCTCTGTGCATTCAAAATGTCATCAATAAAATACACCTGTGTTCGTTGTCCATAACATATGCCTGCCCATACCATAACCCCACCGCCACCATGGGCCACTCGATCCACAACGTTGACATCAGCAAACCTTTCACCCACACAACGCCATACACGCTGTCTGCCATCCGCCCTGTACAGTGAAAACCGGGATTCATCTGTGAAGAGAACACCTCTCCAAAGTACTAGACGCCATTGAATGTGAGTATTTTCCCACTCAAGTCGGTTACGACGACTAACTGCAGTCAGGTCGAGTCCCCGATGAGGACGACTAAGCATGCAGATGAGCTTCCCTGAGACGGTTTCTGACAGATTGTGCAGAAATTATTTGGTAATGCAAACCGATTGTTGCAGCAGCTGTCCAGGTGGCTGGTCTCAGACGATCTTGGAGGTGAAGATTTTGGATGTGGAGGTCCTGGGCTGGTGTAGTTACACGTGGTCTGCGGTTGTGAGGCCGGTTGGATGTCCTGCCAAATTCTCTGAAACACCTTTGGAGACGGCTTATGGTCGAGAAATGAA
Source organism: Gymnocypris eckloni scoliostomus (assembly GCA_027564155.1). Taxonomy (NCBI): domain Eukaryota; kingdom Metazoa; phylum Chordata; class Actinopteri; order Cypriniformes; family Cyprinidae; genus Gymnocypris; species Gymnocypris eckloni. Next base: position 8,499,456 of record CM050435.1, on the reverse strand, counting down.
CATCAAACATCAAACTCACAGGAAACAGCTCTGGTGGACATTCTTGCAGTCAGAATGCCAATTGCACACTCCCTCAAAACTTGCGAAATCTGTGGCATTGTGCTGTGTGATAAAACTGCACATTTTAGAGTGGCCTTTTATTGTGGCCACATCTGTGCAATAATCATGCTGTCTAATCAGCATCTTGATATGCCACACCTGTGAGGTGGATGGATTATCTCGGCAAAGGAGAAGTGCTCACTAACAGAGATTTAGGTAGATTTGTGAATATATGAGAGAAATAGGCCTTTTGTGTACATATAGAAAAAGTCTTAGATCTTTGAGTTCAGCTCATGAAAATGGGGGCAAAAGCAAAAGTGTTGCGTTCATAATTTTGTTCAGTATATATATATATATATATATATATATATATATATATATATATATATATATATACACAAGCCATATACCTACAATAATCTGTGTTCTTATGGGAAATAAAAGCCAGCTTATAAACATTTTATTTTTATTAATTGTATGTTGGGGGAGGGTTTGCACAAGCACCACCTGGTCATCCACCATGTAAAACAATTTACAAATAATACAAATAAATATATAAATATAAAACCCTATTTTGTTCTGTATTATGCACTGAAAACCTGGACCACCTGAGATGAATGTGACTATAAATTTTAAAAGATTTCAGTGCATGAAATATGGAGTTGGTTGAGTGCGGCATGTGTGTGTGTGATGATTTAGCAGTACAAACAGAGACACGACCACCATTGTGGCTCTCACCTCTCTGGGGGGCCGATTGGCTGCCTTAAGCAATCTGAGCATCCAAGCCCCCAGCCTATCATTTCATCATCATCATCCCTCATCACTCTACCGATCCCTCACTTCACCCCCCTTCCCTCGCCAAGCCTGTACCGTAATTTCTCAGTGTCTGTCTCACCCTCAATCTCTCTGCCTCTCTTTGATTACTGACATGTGATGTCTCATCCAGCTTAGAGATTTCTCTGCTGAGCTGCCACTCGAGTGTCGTTTGACACACACACAGGCACACATACACACACACACATCACACACAGCCCTCAGCTGTGGCACAAGGCATCTGCTATCTCAGACAGTCATGCCGTGTTAATGTAAGCACAGAGCTTCTCGTTCATTATCAGTGCCGGGAACTGATGAGAAAAGGCTTGTTGTACTTCCAGCATCATTCTCGTCCCTACATTTTTTTCAAAACCATTACCTAATATTCTAAATGTATGCATTATTTCTTCACAGACATGCTCAGAATAAGATAATAAATTCTAAATGTAAATACAGTTATGAGATGGTATCACAAGAAATGGGTGTTCTTATGCTTGACGTGGATGATGACTGGAGTAGCCAGGTTTATTGTTTTTTTTTCTAAACTGCGACAATTGCAATATGGTAAAAGAAAATAATTTTTATATCAACTTATATTTAACAATACACTATTATTTTAATATTTGTAAATAAAACAATCCAACTACTTCCAATGCACTTTGTCCTTGTGGGAAATAAACGTCAGCTCATGAAACTGTGCTTTATACAGCTAGCACTCTTCAAAATAAAGGTTCTTTATTGGCATCAGGAGTTCCACAAAGAACCTTTAACATCCATGCCATCTTTACATCACACTAAAGGTTCTTCATAATGGACAAAATAGGGCTCTTTAGAGTATTAAAATGTTCTTCACATGAAGAAAAACTGCTCTTTTAAGCTTTGTTCTTTGAGGAACCAATAATGGTTCTTCACTCTTAGAAATATATGTAAAAAAAAGTGACATTTTCACAGTGATACCATTGAGAAAAACAAACTGTTTTTTGGTTACTCAAAGATCCTTTCAGTGAACAGTTCTTAAAAGATTATTTTCCTAGTGTGAGGAACGTTTTATTAATAAACAGACCCTTTTTTCCAATATAAAGAACCTTTCGTCCAATGAAAGGGTTTTATGGATGTTAAAAGTTCTTCATGGAACAATTGCTGCCAATAAAGAACCTTTATTTTTAAGAGTATTTTTAACTACTGAGTTTTTAAACAATTTTATTTTACTTTATTTATAATTAAAAAAATGTTGCATCCTCTGCATGACTCATTGAGCTCCCAGAAACCCAGTAGCAGTCAACGCTTTATTTTCAGCACTGATTTAAACAAAAGAAAACATACCCAAAATCTTTGTCTTTGATCTATACAGTACGCCTTACAGTAATGAGAATTTTGATTGTCTCCATTCAGAAGACTACTTCAATACTCCCAAAAATAACCAATTTGTTTTTCCATTTCTTCATGTGTGCTGATCTAAGGAGAACGGGCAGACTTAATGCAGAATGACAGAAATCGTGTTAGGGTCTTGACAACAGCACATATTTGTCTTTTGAATTCAGAAAGCTGACTTTGAGTTGAATAGAGATGGGGGAATGGTGTACTTCATAGTATCTTAAACTACTTCTCTGTTCTGTTTTTTCCTCTTTACATTTTGTGATAGCATTTCACTCTACCTTCTTTTTTAGTAAGTAGAAACAGTTTTGTCACCATGTCATCAGTGAGTGAAACTACTAGAAATGGCCTCAAGCTGTATGATGTTTAATTTATTTGTGCATAGAAACAGCTCAGAGTACGATCTTAAAATATAGCATATACTATTTACTGCCATAGTAAGAGCTAATTGGAATTTGGAATTTGGAAACAGCACCGCTGGCAACCGCAGGGCTCTGCAAAGGGTCGTGCGAACTGCCCGCCACATTGTTGGAGGTGAGCTTCCCTCCCTCCAGGATATCTACACCAGGCGGTGTACAAGGAAAGCCGGAGGATTATCAAAGACTCCAGCCACCCGTCCCACAGACTGCTCTCTCTGTTGCCCTCAGGCGGCGTTTCGCAACATCCGATCCCGCACTAGCCGACTGAGGGACAGCTTTTTCCCTCAGGCTATCAGGCTAATGAACAGTCAGAAATGACCCACCCTACAACACACTCCCACTCACACAACATGCCATGCACTGCACTTTAACACAGTTCAACTGGACTACACACACTGCACTAACACAACCTATCTGCTATCACTGGACACCATACAATGCACATCCACGACACTGCATATGAATAATCTGTTGCACCTTTGCACATCTATCTGCTGCTCAACCAATCTGCTGTTAATTTATAATCTGTTGCACCTTCACATTATTACTATGTATAGACTACATAATGTATAGATAGTGTACATAATGTAGATGTGCCCATACGTGTATAATGTGTCGCTGATAATTGAGTGTGTCTTTATAGTACACTATGTGTACTGAGTATATGTATGTGTATTTTGCACATTGTCTTCTGTATAGTCTGTAAATATGTACTGTCCATATGTAAATTGTTGTTGTTTTTTTTGCACTGTCTGGAGCACTGTAAATGCTCCAGTGCAGCTTTTTGCACTGTCTGTCCATATGTAAATTGTTGTTGTTTTTGCACTGTCTGTCCATATGTAAATTGTTTGTTGTTTTTGCACTGTCTGTCCATATGTAAATTGTTTGTTGTTTTTTGCACTGTCTGTCCATATGTAAATTGTTTGTTGTTTTTGCACTGTCTGTCCATATGTAAATTGTTTGTTGTTTTTTTGCACTGTCTGTCCATATGTAAATTGTTTGTTGTTTTTTTTGCACTGTCTGTCCATATGTAAATTGTTGTTGTTGTTTTTTTGCACTGTCTGGAGCACGCTCATAAGAATTTCACTCACCAAGGCACTTGTGCTGTGGTGATGTGACAATAAAAGTGATTTGATTTGATTTGATTTAATTAAGAGCTAATCAGAAATGTTAGCAGAACTGGTGACCATACAATCACAAGAGCAGAAACAAAGTCATGTTCTCTATAGTTAAGGTCAAGTCTAAACAAACTAAAAATAGAGAAAAGCTGGTCGAGGGTTAAAAGTTTAGCTGCAGACAACATGTTTACAAAGAGGAACAGATTTAGGATGCTTGCTGGGTTTTGAACTTCAGGTGGACCTTCCGCTGTCTCAAGATATTAGATCAAAACATAAGACCCATCCGATGTCTATCCGATGTGAAGGTCAAGGCTAAATTCCACAATCTCCAGCATCATTTACCAGAAAAACAAGACGTATTGCCATGGAGCAACAAAATCTTTGGGCAGACCTATTCAGAGACTTTCAACGTGCATGCATTACATTTTAGTACAAAGTTTTGAGATGCAAAATTAATCAAATAGGCTAAAAGTTTAATTACAACGCTTATAATTACAAAAACACTCCAACTTCAGCAAGAAAATTGTCCTAATGATTTGTAATGAGCATTGAGTCTAACAAAATCAAACCACTGTGCCTCCCAAACCTTTGGAAATATATTACGTAATTTGGGAATTGAAAGACAAATTGAAAATTACTTTTTAAACTCGTTACAGGTATTTTAAGGTTCTGTGGAAGGAGCAGCTAAGCCTGCTGACAGGCAGACAGATGAAGCCTTCAGATCGAGCTGTAATGACATTTTCTTCTTGCTTAGTTTGCTCCCTGTTGGCAAGAGTTCATCATGCCCACCCGGTGGGGAAGCTGTCATCCAATTTAGAAGAACATCCCAAGTAGAACAATTATTTTATAAGAACATGCGGAAAAGATTATCAAGTTTAACAAATCAAGCTGTGGATAGGTAATCATCCCAAACAATATTATAGACAAGAACATTTGGCTATGCCAAAGTGATCCTGTGTGTCAGACAGGTACACAATTTTTTGTCTAGATGGAAACGTGTTACTTCAGGCAGTGAATTGTATCTGTCTGCACAGTCAAACCCCTTTATAGAAGTTTAATTCAAACCTCTTCATTTTTACTTGTTAGAATTTTTTTAAGGGTGCAATTGCCCCAAAGCATGTTCAGCAAGAACGTGTTTTATAGCAAGAACTCAGAGCAATTATGAATGCTGTGCACCGCAAGAAACATAAAAATGCCTGGAATCAGAACTTGTTATTTTTCAAGGTAAAAATGAGTTGAGATGCAAAAAAATAAAAATAATTTCCCCAAAAAATGAATCCCGCAGGGATCATAAAGCATAAACAACTAATTTAGATGTGTTTTTTTGCTCTGCACAAGATATGTGATCCTTTAACCTGAATTAACATGCCTGTCTTCAAGAGTTTGTTTGTGCATTAAAACATCAGTGAGCATCAACTCTGCAAACTAACATTAAAAAAATAGGTCACTATTTCATTAACGCTGGCATATGATTGACAGACTGATTAACACTTGGTTCAAGGACGTATAACAAATGAAAGTAGAAAAACAAACATGGCAATAATACGGTAACACTGATAATGACGTTACTTATGATTAATAAGGCACAAACGTGAAAACATGAAGCTGCTGTGTCAGAGAAAGGTCTGCGAAACAATCAACTTCCATTTTCCAGGACCAACAAAACACCCAAACACAAAATGCTATTACTGCAAGATATCATCTACTGTCATTCTCTTGAGAAATCTCACCTAATTTTCTGGACATGCGAACAGAAATGAAACAACAGGGAATTTAATTCAGTTGGTTATAGGTTGGGTCACACTAACAGAGAGGTTTTATTGGTATAACTGATGCTTGTCCTCTGGAGAAGAGGAACTAAAGAAAAAGAGGAGCTGAAAACAAGAAAATGATTACAAGCTACAGTATGTGTCTGAGCAAAACAAGATGGTCTTTTGGTCACATTAGAGTGAGCTCAGCACAAAGTGGGGCATGATTACTTCTTGCCATTTAAATATCAACATTTTAATTTTAGTGCAAATGTTTTAATTGAATCATACTGGATGATACAATAAATAACAACTACATAGTCAATTGCATTATATTAGGCTACATTAATGGACTTTACATTTGTAGTTTAACAGTGATAATAATAAGAAAGGTCTTTTGAGCACCGAATCAGCATATTAAAATGATTGCTGAAGCATCATGTGACACTAAAGACTGGAGTAAGGGCTTCTGAAAAGTCAGCATTGCCATTAAAGGAATCAATTACATTTTAAAATACAGTTCATTTATGTTGCAATATTTCATAATTTGTGGGGAAAAAACTTGCAGACCCCAAAAAGACCCAAACTTAATATGTGCAGACTACAATTATGTACTAATAAAAATTAAAAGCCAATTTACACCAAGAACAATAACTATACGTCGACAACAATGCACAATATTGTTCTGTTTATTATAGCCACACACAAGTTTTATCATCTGCCAGTTTAAATACTCAAGGTCATTAAAAGTTGTGGATTTTGATTGGCTGCCATTCTTTTTATCGGTCATCAGTTGGAAAATGTTGTTTTGAAAGTGTTTCCAACAACATTGTGCTTCTGTTATAGTTATTGTCCTTGGTCTGAACAGGCCTGCTGCATTACAAATGCTGTTAACGTTAACACCTGTCCAAGTTAACATCGACTAGTTATATAACTTACCAGAAACTGTGGTTCTGGTTCCCATCTCTTATGCCAACAAAAAATAAATAACTTGGCTAAAGAGTTAAGGCCCAATACTGCTACGGTTCCAGTCTGTTGCTGTGTGAAATATCCTGATGCCTAGCATGGCTTTTTTAGTTTTTTTACAGCTGCTGGATGATTGAGGAAATTCCATTAGTATAACATTCACACCAGTAAATTTGCTGAAATGAAGTGGGGCGGGTGGAGGAAAAGCAAGATAAAGAGAGAGGCATTAGAAATTGTATAGCCATTCCAAGATGGAAAACAACATTGTATTCTTGGGTGTTTTTCTCAGTTTCTGCACAGCTGGCCGATTAGAATTCAGTTTTTTGTGGCACATTTCCTCTAATATGCATAATTGACAAATAAATTTGCTCAGTTGTGCAGCCCTACAGTTCGGGTCACTATCTGCTCCGACTCTCTCCAGATGAGCTTGGTGACATGCCACACATGCTCATTGACACCTGAGCACACCCAGCGGCTGTCCAAATCCCCGCTACCTCGGATGATTCATGAATGCGCTTAGCCATTCAGCTAAAACCCAACACTAAGATCAACTTCGCAGTGCCATTCATCAGACTTTTGGTATTGGATATAATCTGTATGAACACTCGAGGATTTTGGGGAGGAGATTGGAGCAGTGTGACAAACTCAATTCCTCTGAAGTTTTCTCTGGTTGAAATATCTGCAAGTCTAAGATAGCGGAAAGAAAAGCAGAAAGCGCATGATGCCCCAATGGTTGGGTTTGCTAAATAGTACACCAGCACAGAGACGTGTGACATTACGCTTTCAGGTTGGACAGATATAATCAACGGTGTCTAACCTACTAATTAAGCGCACAATGGGCAAATCTAAGAGTGTGGTGTGCTTACAATGAATGTCACTTTTAGAAAAGGGGGGCTTAAATAATGATGTGTTCATGCTACCAAAGCAGCAATGAATAGTAAGGACACAAGCCCACACAGGAGACCCCCCATAAACCCAGCACCGCTAATAGATCGTTCACCATGTGTTATGTAGAAAACTCCTGCTGTGAAATATCTAATGTACCATAACTAACTTGCTGTGCCATTACAGCGCCTTTTTGCCACTGGGGAACATGGTACGCTTTGGTGAATCAAAGGCAATGAAAAGAGTGATAATCCAAAAAAGGACAATTTTAAAACATGTCTACAAATGGCCTACACAAGCAATGTAGTTTATATTAATGCAATGTCACATGAGGTGGCCCTGCCCACACTGAAACCTCATTGGAATAAAATCATGCTGCTCGTGTTTATAACTTAATCATCAAATTAGGATGAAGATATATAGATTGTATAAAGTTGAGAAAGATTGGATAATAAAACTAAAATATCAGGCCCAGTGACAAATAACCTGTCTGTCAGATGCTATAAAATGTTTAACACTCAAATATCCAACAACGGTAGTTTAAAGCAATGCAATAATACCTGTTTTTAGGTTTAATGTGAGTTAAAATTGCAAACATGTGGCCTTGCATGCAAAAATGTATGATAAATCAAATTTACAAAAGGTATTTATATATATATATATATATATATATATATATATATATATATATATATATATATATATATATATATATATATATATATATTGCCAAATGTATTGGGTCACCCCTTCTAATGAAAGGTTTGACTACTTTAGTAATTTCCATGAGTACAAATCTTAATGTTTAAGCATATAATGTTATTCTAGGGAATTGTGTCCTTATAATTTTATAGCAACAGTTTGGATAGAACCCTTTTCTATTCTAACATGACAGAAAATCCATCACCAAACACCAATGACTTGTACATTCATTATATGGACAAAAGTACTGGGATACCCCCTTCTTTAGAAGAGAAAAGGCACTTCCAAACTGTGGCAACAAAGAAATTCATGTCAAATTTGTATTTCCACCTCTGTTGCAACAGTTTTGAAGTGTATGAAATGACTGTACCCATATGTACAAGTCATTTGTGTTTGGTGATGAGTTTTTTCAACAAGGTCAAGGTCTGCATTTAAAGTCACACCAGAAGTGTTCAGCTGGTATTAGGACTTGGCTTTCTGCAGACCAGTCAAGTTCTTCCACACTGACTGAATCATCATTTCTCTTTGATCCTTGTCTTATACACAGAGACACTGTCATGTTAGAATAGAAAAGGGTTCTGTCCAAACTGTTGCTATAAAATTAGAAGCATACAATTCCCTACACTGTAAAAAATCCAACTTGCAAATTGTTAACTCAGCTTAAAATTATAAGTTAGGTGGACACATTTTTGAGCACAGTGTTGAGTTTACTTATAAAAAAGATTAAACTGCATGTTTACTACTACTTTGTCCAATGAAAATAAAAAATTAAGTTGGGAAAACGTAAGATTTTGATTTCTTCATTCAAGCGTTCACTTCCTGTCATTGCACATGCGCAGTCTGTTTCCGCGGCATTTTGCACGGGGTTTCCCCTCATCAACTGCATTTTAGAAGGGGCTGGATGTTCTCTGATTCAGGTAAGTTTTCTTTTAGTTTTATTATCGAAAATAACTTAAATTACACAAATGCTTAACGTAAAATATAACGTTGTGTTTTGGAAAGTATGAGAAATGTATGATATTTTCCAACGAGCTCAGACAGCTATTTAGCGATCTTCTAGTTCACTTCACGTGCTTCATTTGAAGGCCATGTTCAGTTTACTTTGTAAAATTTGAATGAAATGTATCAAAATACACGATTTTATTGTGTAATTTATAGTTATTTACAATAAACTGGATTTAAATGGATTGTGTGTTGTGGATGGAGTTAATTGAATCGTCCAGTATTTAAGTTATCAAAGAAACATACGAAAGCCATACGAAACAGGCATAACGTTACGCCTAATGCAAATTAAAAACAATGTGGAATTATTTTTATTTATAAATCTTTGCTTGATTTGCGTTAGCGGAAGGCTTTAAGACCAAGCAGTATCCTCTGCCAGTTGGTCAGTTCAATATCACCGTCTGCGTTTTGCTTTGTGCAAATCAATTTTGGCTAACGTTAATGCAAAAAACATGATTATTGTTCATCTAGCCACGCCACAAAACAGAGCACTAAGTTATTTTTAAAAATAACATTACCACGATCAACAAGGAAAGTCGTCACCTATGGTAGGTTAGTATTGTTAAAAAGAGGGGAAAACAGCATTTTACTTTTAGTAAGTTATAGGGTATTCTTAACCTTGTTAACCGTGTGATTGTTTCTGATATTAGACGTACAAAATAACGTGCTTTACGTAACATCCGGTCTAAAACACCGAAAATATATAATCATGCTGAATTATCAGCAAATGTCTAGTATTTCCGGAACTTATGTTTTATTTTATTTTTTTAGCATAGATCTTCTTAGCACCATTTAACTAGATAAATGTAATTTGGCATTATTTTGCATTGAATGTGATTCATCTAATATTCTCCTTTTTTTTGTATGTAATATTTATGTTGTGTTTTAAACAATTAATGTAAATTTAGTTGGAATGTAACACTGCACATGTCAAACTGTTTTTGTTTTTCTTTTCATGGGTTTGGAATGCAGTGTAAGCTTGCGAATTTGCCCACAGTCCTCTTGAAACACTACAGGTTTCGGCACTATCAAGGGCGTTCCTGGCTGCACCCTTGCTTGTATATTGACTGCGTCTGCACTTTTAAAACTGAAGGTGAGTTAAAAACACATTTGACTAGATCACACAAACACACTGCTGCAGTTACTGACCACTTTAATTTTTCATGTGAGTTAAGTGATTTCAAAGATGTTTGATCTTAATGATCCTCATCCTCTCACATCCTATACAGTTTAGGGAAAGAACATGATTGCGCTAAAGAGATTCCTTATCCATTAATTGTTCTTCACATAGCCACACAATGTACATTAAAAGTGGATCATTGTATTCTAATTTGAACTCTAACGTCTCAAAGTATGTCACATGTTGAAGAAATTGTTCCCCAAAATGTAAATTACATTTTGAACCTGTATGACTTCCTAATGCAAAAGAAAAAAGCGGGTGTTTTAAAGGGATAGTTCACCCAAATATTCTGTCAATAATTACACACCCTCATGTCATTCCAAACCTGTAAGACCTTTGTTCATCTTTGGAACACAATTAAGATATTTTTTGATTAAATCTGAGAGCTCTCTGACCCTGCATAGACAGCAAGGGTCCTACCACGTTCAAGGTCAGAAAGGTACCAAGAACATTGACAAAATAGTCCATGTGACATCAGTGGTTCAACCATCATTTTATGAAGCTATGAGAATACTTTTTGTTAGTACTATTCAAAAGGAGGATAATAAATCTTGAATAAAGGTATTTTCATTTGTTTGCAAACAAAGTATTCTCATAGCTTCATAAAATGATGGTTGAACCACTGATGTCACATGGACTATTTGTCAATGTGGTACTGCTGAACCTTGAACAAGCTGCTGTCTATGTCAAGGTCAGCTCTTGGATTTAATAAAAAATATCTTAATTTGTGTTCGACAGGCTAAAGGTCTTACGTGTTGGACGACGTAATTGAAATGGTAATGACAGAACCCTCCATGAATTTGAGTCTGCATTTTTTTTTTTAATAGGGCCTTATATCTAACTTTAAAGATTAAAAAAGACCCAGAAATCTCAAAAACACTCAATTTTATTTGCACTTATACACTGCTGTTGTGTTGAAAAGACAGACAGTGATATTCATCCTAAAAAATCTTATTTTGTTTCTTCTGCATTAGAAAGTAACACAACTCAGTAGGGCAGACAGATTGTTCCTTACAGAAATAAAAAGATGAACTACAGGAGGAAATGAAGGAGAAACATTTCAGCATGGCAATTGTTGACTCCAAAATGGAACTGACATTCTCTCTGAGAAGAAAGGAGATAGTTGATGAAGAGCCTCTTGTGGCTGATGTCCTACAACAATGGCCAGCATTGTTTTTGGAAGATCAGGTGAGTTTATGTATTTGACATTATTTATTTATTTAAATATTAATTATCTTGTGTAGTCTTAATTCTTACTGTTCACTGTGTATGTGTGTGTGTGTGCGCGTGCATGTGTTTTAAGGTCTGCCGAGTTTTGCAGAATTACACAATTCAACCTGAAGAGTGCTTTTTTTTTTTCCTTCTCTGGATGAATACGCATCAAAGATGATCATGTTGTACCGATTACGTGGTGGAGCCTATGGAGATGAAATGAAGACCCTCCTAGACCAACTTGATCAAGTAATTATTTAGCAACTTAAGTAACTATTTAGTTACCTGTGAATGAGCATAATAGTGGACATTTAAAGGTAAGCCCTAAGCTTTTGGTTGAATATAACTTTTTCTGATTCTTTCAGGCTTCTCATGTGCTTGCTCAAAGGAAAGCTACAGCTCTCAAAGCTAAACCTTTGTTTATGAGGGAAAAGTCTGGAAGCTTCCTGAAGTCTTGCCTGGTAAGTGTGTGTTTTCAGTCTATCAGCATACGCACTCATACCTGAGGTACTAACCTGATCCTGTAAAGAGAAAACTGTTTTGTCTGGTGTCCGAAACTAATCTGCTAACTGTTCTATAAGCCAAACGACAGGGAAAAAGTAGAAGGAGACAAAGTGTTGGCAAAAATGTATTCATTGAATAATCCTAGTTGCATCCTTCTCAGTGATGAGTCTGACAGCACAAATAAAAAGTGTTATATCCAAGCAAACACAATGGAAAATTACGGCATGTTTGTTTTTTGGGTGACCTATCTCAAACAATATAAAAGCTCTTTGTGGTCCAGCATAATTCAATCAATTAAAAAATGGGGTTTGATTCTGTCTTTATGCTGCTTTTACTGCAGGCCACAGACCCAGAAGACACTCAGACAAAAGGGATGAAGATGGGAGTCATAACTGTCATGGAAGATGGCGCTGCCACCATCCATTCAAACCAAACTGTAAGGTGCCTGTCTGTAGTTCTAGAGGAGCAAGTTGTGCTGGATAATGTGCAAGAACTCCCTACAGCTGTTTCTCCTATTTGGCTTGATTTATGCCCTCAACATTAGCTATCCTAAAGAACTAAAATACACTTTTGAAACAATTCCAAAAGTGTTTATTGGCCTTGACCCCAGTGCTTTGCAAGAGTCCAGTCCTTCAAAACAAATATTCAGTAGCTGTATAACAGTACAACATATGCCAAATACAGTTTTGAGTTTTAATGTAAGGCTTTATGACTTTAAAGTTTTGTTTTAACAGTTGTAATACTTGATTGCTCTGGTGCATGTGTTGAAACTCTGAAGTCTTGTCTATTGCTACAGCATTTTAAGATTGTTATTCTGGCACTTTTGATAACTATTTTATTTCTACAGCACTTTAAAAGGGTTTGTTGTTTTACTCCAGCACTTTAAAGGCATTACAAGATTTAAAGGATTAAGATTTGTGCCTCTCTTTTTGCTTTTCATTTTATTACAATTTTATTTTATTTTGATGAGTGGCGTAGAACAATATCTGAGTCCAATTCTTGCTTTTCATACTGACAGAAAATATGTCGCTTGGCAGAATTGTCAAATAAATATTTTTCTGTAAAAGTGGCAGTCTTTTTATTGTGTTTAGAGTATGGTTTACAATCTGTGTTTGATTTTTAAAGTGAAGGTCATACAGGAATCTGTGGAAGAAGTTTGGATGCAAGAATTAAAGCAGTAAATTAAAAGAAGAAAATTAAGTTGAACCAACTTAAAAAATTGAGGTAATTTGCTGCAAAGCTTTTGAGTTTACTGAACTTCAGGTCTGTAGTTCTCCTACTCGTTTCTTAAAGTTCACTCAACCCCTTTTTAACTAAACAAACTCATGATGACTAGTTAGATGCACTTACTGAGGAAGGTTAGGCGTGCTTACTGAAGAAGGTATACCTAACTTAAACTAGCAGTTTCAATCAACTTTCTATAATGATTTGGCATAACTTTAACCACAGTTGAGTAAACTCAAAATTGCTTTGCAGCAAATTAACTCAATTTTTTAAGTTAACTCAACTTTTTATTTTTTACAGTGTAGAATATCATTATATGCTTAAACATTAAGATTTGTACTCATGGAAATTACTAAAGTAGTCAAACCTTTCATTAGAAGGTGTGACCCAATACTTTTGGAAAAATATTGTGTGTGTGTGTATATATATATATATATATATATATATACACAAGCTAACTTTGGATTTGGACGTGCCTTGATGCCTTCCTACCTCGAAATACATCCTCCGAAGGCAGCATTTTTCTGTTTTCGGATACAGTCTAGATGTGTTCGACTTGAAGCGGCACTGCTCAGAATGGTCAGTGTGTGATATCAAAGTACCGCGAGAGCCATAAGAGAGCAGACTGATCATTATGCATTCGAATCGCTCTCACGGTACTTTGATGTCATACACTGATCATTCTGCACAGCGCCACTTAAAGTCGAACACACCTATTGCCTCCTCTCATGTGATTTTCCCTCATTCCTCTCAATGGGCCTCCAGAAAAGTCGAGACACACATCCGGTTTCTGTAGAAAGACAATGGACCGAAGGGAGGCCTGCCTCAGCAAGTATTCTACCTGCGGGTGTCGCTGTTGGACAGCGTTACTTTATATATATATATATTAGAGGTGGGCATAGATTAATTTTTTTAATCGAGATTAATCTAGATTAATTTTGGAATTAATCTAGATTAATCTAGATAAATAACTCATTGAATTCTGCGAAGGCATTCAGAATATGTGTGCTACCCAAATAATGACTAAAGTAAGTCTTTGAAAGAACGGGTTTCTCAAGCCAGGTGGCGCGATAGACCAGGGGCTCATCTCCTGTTTCCAAAATGCATCACAAACTTTAATCTCTTCCGTCCCAATCCCACGAAAAACTGGAGGAAAATCCGTTCCACTCCCGGAAGAATGACTCCCATTCCCTCCCACTCCCGTGTTGTTGTTTTTGCCGATAACTGTCAATTACAGTAAAAATATAGTACAGATCTGGCGTGCCCACCTTATTAGTTGAATAAAACCCAAAATATCGTTTTTGTTATTATATTGAACTGAAAAGCCATCTTATTATGCACAGTGTTGCACAGATTAAATTTCATGTAAATCATCCATGCTAACACACGTCTTCTATTTTTTTTTGACATTTCACTCTCTATAGATATATTTTTCTATGTACTGTATTTTTAGATATATTCGAGTTTGAAGTTTCTCGCTCAAGTTCACATGAGACCTAAGAAGCGCATCCTGTTTGCTTAAAAAGCGTTTCGTTGTTATTCTGAGTGCACACAAATAAACATAGAGTCTTTACAGATTCGAAAGATGTATTGAGGCTACTTTTATCTGTATGACCAAAATGACGGAGATTTTAAGAACACGTGGCGCACGGAGCCTGTCTTGCAACAAGCGCTTTCACACAAACACTTCAATAGCGCACATTTCTCTAGTTAACATCATATTGGCGGCCATGTAAAGTTGCTACTACATACATCTTTCAGATGAAAAGCCATATTTGAGGTTGATGAATAGCGTTTGGATCAGAGCGGCGCTAGGGGTAGGCTAAGGGGCTGAAACATTCTGAAATGTTTTCAGAAAAGCCCGAATGTTTTATGACCATGCCCTGTCATCATCATCATCACTGAGTTTTCATGCGCATTAAAATGATGAACCAGTTTACTCCCGTCAGGAACCGCCCACGGAAGCTTCGTACTTCTGACTGACATATACACTTGATAATAAACTTCATATAAACTGGCCAATCATCGATATGAAGTAATAGCAGATCTTGGATCTTTGGGCTTAGCCCGGATATCCCTCACCTAGAATCGCCTCTGGTTTGGATGTCCTGCTCGATTGTATTACCATAGACCAGCCGTTAACAATCTGTCCATCACGGACTGCGAGCCTCTAGTTAGAAGACTCGTTCTCGCCCCTACAGTGCAATTCGGCTAGGTATACATCCGCTAAAATATCAGGGTGAAAGTCATCATAGCTTTGCGTAGTATAGACCCAGCTCCCAACCCAACTTTGAGAATAGATTAGCGGCGATATTTTTTATCGCGATAAAATCTCACGTTAACGCAGCACGTTAACGCCGATGATAACAACCCACCACTAATATATATATATATATATATATATATATATATATATATATATATATATATATATATATATATATATATATATATATTTGAGCTGTTGACCAAAACATATTTGAGTTACAGTTATATAGTGAATATGGGCTCAAAGTGCACATTCTGATATTTAATTTGAGGGTATTCTCATCACAATAGGAGGAAAGGTTAAGGAATTATAGCTCTTTAATATGTACCTCCCCCTTTTTCAAGGGACCATAAGTAACTGGATAGTTGATTCAACATGAACAGATGTGGACTATTCCTTCATTATTTCTACATCAAATAGCAAGTAAAAGAGGAGTTGATTCTAAATGTGCCATTTTCATTTGGAAGCTGTTGCTGTGAACCCATATCACGATCAAAGAGCTCTCCATACAAGTGAAACAGACGATTGTTAGGTTTCAAAAACCAAACAACCCAATCAGAGAGATAGTAGGAACATCCGGAGTGGCCAAATCAACAGTTTAGTACATTCTGAGAAAAAAGAAGGCACTAGTGAGCTTAGCAACATAAAAAGGCATGGACGCCCACGGAGGACAACAGTGATGGATGATCGGAGGATCCTCTCCATGGTAAATAAAAACCCTTTAACAACATCCAGCCAAGAGAAGAACACTCTCCAAGAGGTCGCTGTGTCACTGTCAAAGTCTACAATCAAAACTTCACGAGGGAAAATACAGAGAGTTCACCACAAGGTGCAAATAAGGCCAGATTAGACTTTGCCAAAAAAAAATTTTTTTAAACAGACCACTTCTGGAAAAGCATTCTTTGGAAATTCTGAAATTAACATCAACCTGTATCAGAATGACAGGAAGACAAAAGTATGGAGACGGCTTGGAACAGCTCATGATCCAAAGCATACAACATCATCTGTGAAACATGGTGGAGCAGTGTGATGGCATGAGTGTGCATGGCTTCCAGTGGCACTGGTTACTGGTGTTGTTTGATGACATTGTAGAGAAGCAGCCGGATGAATTCTGAAGTGTATAGGAATTCTGTCTGCCCAGATTCAGCTAAATGCAGCAAAATTGATTGGATGGTGCGTCATAGTACAAATGCACAATGACCCAAAACACACAGCAAAAGCAACCCAGGAGTTTTTGAAGGTAAAAAGGTGGATTTTTCTGCAATGATCAAGTCAATCTCCTGATCTCAACCTGATTGAGCATGCATTTCACTTGCTGAAGACACAACTAAATGTAGAAAGACCCACAAACAAACAACAACTGAAGTCAGCTGCCGTAAAGGCAAAGCATCATAAAGGAGGAAACCCAGTCTCTGGTGATGTCCACAAGTTCCATGAGTGTCTTAAGGCAGTCACTGCATGCAAAGGATTCTGAACAAAATATTAAAAATGTACATTTTATTTATGTTTATATTTATTTGTCCAATTACATTTGATCCCCTGAAAATCGGGGGACTGTGTATAAAAATGGTTGTAGTTACTAAGCATTTTATGCTTATATATTTTTGTATGCGTATTATATTTTATATGTATTGTTCAGCCCCTTAAATATAAGTTTAAAGTCTGAACTTAAATTTAAAATTGATTATTTAATTGTAATTATTTTCTGGTGGCATGCTGAGCCAAAATTATGAAAAGTGTGTGTGTGTGTGTGTGTGGCAGAACCTGATTTTACCAAGTGTGACATGTCCCTGGATCAACATCTGTATTGACCCTGGAACAACATTTTTATTAACCAATCAGATTTGAAGAACATGTTCATAATTTTGTGTAGTGTAGGCTTACAATCAGTGTTCGTTGCTTGTACATCGGTGTCATTCATCTATAATTTCCTCAGATTTTAGGGATAACTCATGGATAAGGTTAGGTTTAGGTGTAGGGAAATGGTCAAGATTACATTTTTGGATTAAAATGTTGTTTCAGGGTCAACAATATATGTTGACCCATGGAACACATCTAACTCAGCAAAATCAGGATGTGTGTGTGTGTGTGTACACTGTATATTAAAAAAAATAAAGGAACACTTTGAAAACACATCAAATCTCAATGGGGAAAATATTGTGCTGGATATCTATGCTTATATGGACTGGGTAATGTTTTAGGAATGAAAGGATGCCACGTCGTTTGATGGAAATGAAAATTATCAACCTACAGAAGGCTGAATTCAAAAACACCCCAAAAATCAAAGTGAAAAAAAATGATGCAGCATGCTAGTCCATTTTGCTGAAACTTCACTGCAGCAGCTCAAAATGATACGCAGTATTTTGTATGGCCCCCATTTGCTTGTATGCATGCCTGACAACGTCGGGGCATGCTCCTAGAGACGGATGGTGTCCTGGGGTATTTTCTCCCAGATCTAGACCAGGGCATCACTGAGCTCCTTGAGAGTCTGAGGTTCAACCTGACGGTGTCGGATGGCCCGAAACATAATGTCCCAGTGGTGTTCTATTGGATTTAGGTTAGGCGAGCATGGAGGCCATGCAATGGTATCAATTCCTTTATCCTCCAGGAAATGCCTGCATACTCTCGCCACATGAGGCCGGGCATTGTCGTGCACCAGGATGAACAAAGGACCCACTGCACCAGCATTAAAACAGTGCACTTAGTACAAATTCGACAACGAAAAATGCTACCTGTTAAATTATGTTTTATTAACGTCTACACCAACTCCAACCCTAAACCTGCCCTCACAGTAATGCAGATACATTAAATATTGTTGTTCAGCATGAGAAAACGGATGCAATATTGATGCGCGCATGCGCAGTAAGCAGAGGTAGGAAAATCTGACGGTAGGATAAAATGTCAGGACACCGGACTTCGGTCTTAAAGGGGAAGCTGTTCAATATTCATTCTGTCTGCCATTCAAATCTCTCTGCTCTTGACTAAATCACTTTTGTAACTTTAATAAAATAAAAATAATAATAATGATATATTTATATACATTAATATAATCTATACATGATGATACACGTGTTAGATAGATATAATTAACGCAATGAAGACTAATTCATTTACACAATGTATGTAGCGTTTCTTATTTATTGTAGTTTTTTTTGTCCTATTGCTTATCCTTATTTCATCACTGACTGTTTATTTATCTTCAGCGAGCTTGAGTTTTTTTGTTGTTGTTTTTTGTCTCTTTTTTAGGCTTGTATTAGTTTGATATTAACATTGGTGACAAGGATTATGAAAATTCTATGGTATCAAAGATTGAAATATCATAAAAAACTTTTTAAAAGAAAAAAATTACTATATCGTGATATATATCGTTATCGTGATATAAAATTTGTCATATTGTGATATAACATTTTGGTCATATCGCCCACCCCTATTTCATTCCGATACCTAATGACAGTCAGGGTGCCATTGTTTATCCCAGTGGACTCAAACTAAATTCCTGGAGGGCCACAGGTCTGCAGAGTTTAGCTCCAACCAGCTCCAAATCACACCTGCTTGGAAGTTTCTAGTAATCCTGCAGACCATGATTAGCTGGATAAGATGTGTTTGATTAGGGTTGGCGCTAAACTGTGCAGAGCTGTGGCGCTCCAGGAATTGAGTTTATGACCAATGGTTTAGCCTGTAGAGGTGTGTGTATACCTTCATGGATATGCCTCCCCAGACCATCACTGTCCCACCACCAAACCAGTCATGCTGAATGATGTTACAGACAGCGTAATGTTCTCCATGGCATCTCCTGACCCTTTCACGTCTGTCACAAGTGCTCAGGGTGAACCTGCTCTCATCTGTGTAAAGCTCAGGGCACCAGTGGCGGACCTGCCAGTTCTGGTGTTCAATGGCAAATGCAAATCGAGCTCCACGGTGCTGGGCAGTGAGCACAGCGCCCACTAGAGGACGTTGGGCCCTCAGGCCACCCTCATGAAGTCTGTTTCTGGTTGCTTGGTCAGAGACATTCACACCAGTGGCCTGCTGGAGGTCATTTTGTAGGGCTCTGCCAGTGCTCATCCTTTTCCTCCTTGCACAAAGGAGCAGACCCCAGTCTAGCGGATGAGTTAAGGACCTTCTATGGCCCTGTACAGCTCTCCTAGAGTAACTGCCTGTCTCCTGGAATCTCATCCATGCTCTTGAGACTGTGCTGGGAGATACAGCAAACTTTCTGGCAATGGCACGCATTGATGTGCCATCCTTGAGGAGTTGGACTGCCTGTGCGACCTCTATAGGTTCCAGATAAAGCCTCGTGCTACCAGTAGTGACACTAGTGACCCTAGCCAAATGCAAAACTAGTGAAAAACCGTCCGAAAATAGGAGTAGGGAAAAACAATGTTAGTGGCCTCCACCTGTAAAACCATTCCTGTTTTGGGGGTCGTCTAATTGTTTCTCATCTAGTGCTCCTGTTGCTAATTTCATTAACACCAAAGCAGCTGAAACTGATTAACAACCCCCTCTGCTACTTAGGCTGGCCGCACTAGACAATTTTAAGGCTGATTTTAAGCCAGATTTGCACACCCTGAACGATCGGAGAGTGTGGCCCAATTTACAGCTTTTCACAAGTGATTTGTTGTCCAAAGAATCCTCTATTGTGTGGTGTCATTACGATTATTTAACTGCTCCCGATCGAGACGGAGCATCCCCGAACTTAAATCATAAATATCCAACACTTTATATCATTCAAAAATGTTTGATATTTACCACTCTTGATTGGGCTGCCTCTGACATGATACTCACGCTAGCCAATGAGAGCAAGCAAGTGTCACCTACCAGATGTTGCGTGCTTCTAAAGCTGAAACTTGGCAGCCACAAACATGCCATGAAAGCAGAGAACATAATCCATATTCTTTTCCATACTTTCTTTTTCACTGTGAAACAGAGCACTGATGTCATATTTGTGGTTTTGTTTTCCTCCAACTTTTAGGACTCAAAATAGAGCTGATGCTTGGAAAATAAAAAAACTGTATGGTTTTCCAGTTGACCTTGTTTTATGTTTATTCTGCTTCATTGGGAAACTATACTTTTTTTACACAGCAGTGACTTTAAATGCTAAGTGAATTTTCAAACTTAGTTTAATGGCTGTTGGGCTGATCTTAGCATACCTGTTAATGAAAAGGCAAGGAATGTGTTCGTCCCACAGATGAGCTATTGATTTAAATTAATGCCAGTACTTTTGGGAACGAACCATAAAACAACCCATTACAGAAGGTAATTGCTCATTAAAAATGTTAAATTTCTATCCTGTGGCCAGCACAAACAGATCTGTAATACATTCGGGTCTCAGAATTTATGAATAGCACAGCAAGCCAAAAGTCTTCCAGGGTGATGGCGTAAATTAAAGAGGGATTTGCACATTGAATTATACAAAAGAAAACATGTTCCAACGTACTGTTTAACGAATGCTAGAGTCAGTGGGAGTTTTACATGTTTCAACTGAAGCCAACTGTCTGTCTTTCTCTTAAGCCCATCTTAAAGCTGATGTGGGATTTTCAGTCCCATTAACATCACGAATTGAAACTATAACTGAGCCAGTGTTGAATCCTTCCTGATGGGGATGCTCAAATAAAAACTCAAAACTGTGGTTCCAAACCTCTATGACTTATTTATACCTGTGAAACACAAAAGGAGGTAATTAAATGAATCTTGTAAGGTAAATTCATTCAATTTGCAATACTATAATGCTTAATAAACCATCCAAAAGTTTCAGCAAAAAGTGCATTCAGCTCGCTAATCATTTTCCACGTGAAAGAGATCATTGCTATGTCTTCTATGGTGTTTTGAGCATTTGCTATGGGCAACGTTATACAGTAGGTGTTCTAAGGTTTGCTAGGGCATGTCTAGGTATCTGATGTTCACACTGGCTGCTAAGGGGTTACTATACATCGAATAAAATTATACATAATAAAACAAGAAATCCTAATATTCCACCCAACCACAGCTGTGATGTCAACCAAGTGTCACAAAAAACATACCTTGAAAAATCCCATTCTCCATTACCTGGAAGGATGTGTTAGTGAGTTTTCCTCTTGTTTGTAATGAACAAATGTATATTACTGAAATTATATGTACTCTTTTAGGCTTGGAAATCACAGTATTGATACTTTACTGACTATTACATGTCAAACTTCTGCTTCCTTTCGGCAGTTAAATCAGTTTTTTCTATTCTATTCAATCACCACAATACGATTGGCCAGAACAAATACAGAACAATGTGTGCACAATGTAGTGCAGGGTAAACCTAATGTAATCGATGACCATGCATTTCATCCACTTGCTCGTTAAAAAACTTCATTAATGATTACGCTGCATTGCTGGCTCATTCTTTTATTACTTTTTGACGTTTCATAGCCTAACAAAATCAATGCATATTTACATTGATTGTGGAATATTTTCTTGAGAGGCCTGGCACAAAAAAAACACTAAACAAATTGACTGAGAAACAAATTGAAACAGCCCGTGCTGTTCTGCCCCACTGAGCACAGTCTGGTGTTTTTGTTAACATACACAGAAGATCCTAGCTTCTGTACATTCACTCCAAAGATGCTATAGGCTTATAAAACGCAGTAATAAATCAGTGTTTCCCAACGTTTTTTGTCATATATATAGCCCCATAACTCCCTCAATTAATCTCAAGTACTGTTCTTAATCACATTCAAGCTGAAAACAATCAATGGGTTGAAAAACAACATTCACAAAGCAGCTTCTTCTAAGATTGACAGAGTTTGAAGAACATAGAATCTGCCACATAAATCCATAACTACATGTAATCTGCGAAATAACTTTATATATTGCACTGACACTGATTGGAATGGCTGAGACAACTGATTAGATGAAAAGAAATGGACGAATGAAAAACACTCCAAGGTTTATGAAGAAGTGCAAATGACATGTCTGTCTATACACACACGCTCTGCTACAGGTGTGACCCTGACTTCCAAAACCAACACTTGCATCTTATATAATTGTGTTTTCTTAAGAAGGAATTGAATGTGTTAACCTGAATGTGTAAATTGAGTTATATCAAATCGTATGATAGCCCAAATGTTCATTTAAATGTTGTAATTTTTATTTCACAGGTTTATTAATCAAATTAAAATCACTCCTGGTTGCGACTCACGGCCCTGCAGTTTCATCATAATACATTGAAACTGACACAATATTAAAAAAGAACAGCATTGTGACTGACAGCTTTTATGAATACATTTGAACTTGTCATACAATAGGTACACTGTGCTACCTGACATGGCCTTGCAGTCTCACCTACTTACTTTAACTGTTTTTCTAGTATGGATCTCAGATCCTCATCTAGAATGTCTGCACACTGTTACCAAGGAGACTGCACACCCACATCCTATTGTATTTTTGGGAGCAATTAACGTAGACTTGTTATCCTGCTGATGTTTTTTCTGTCTCGTCTTTTTTATTTTCTACATGATTTGGTGTAAGGGGGCGAAAGGTCTCAAACAATGAAGACTCAATGAGACATAATAATTTTATCTACAAATTAAATAATCCATACAAGTAATAATAATTCAATTAAATTGAATAATCCATTACAGTTTCCCCACCATTTCCACTATCTATGCAAAAAAATACAAATAAACATGATATCTTAGCAGACACCTTAATTTGAGCAACTGCTCTGTCTGGTGGTTATTTTAAGTATTACAAGTGAAGATCAGCCTGTTAGGCTATTTAAAGAGTGACCTATGTGAACGTAATACATCGTTTTAGTGAGGTGGATAGAGTTTATCTATATTTTTTTCTTTATCTGCATTACGTCACACACACACACACACACACACACACACACACACACACACACACACACAGGCACTAGAAGTATATGCCAAGCCTTATCTAACATGAGTGTGACACGTTTGACCCGCTTGACTGCGTTTGGCCAGTCTGGGATTACCGCTTCGAGCAAAACTCAAATTTATATTTATGAATGCGTGTAGATAGTCAGTAAACAGTTTAAGGCCATAATAATGGAATTCTTTAAATGCATTCACTTCTTCTTGATATACTGAATTTTCAATGACATTATCCGAAACCATTTCCGACTCTGGAGAGAAAAAAAGCTTGCCTCGTTTAAAATGCCACTTCAGGGAACTATTATTATTAAAGGACATCAAAGCATGACATGCAGGTGCTGTGGTCGACTGGCCAATACTTTATAAGCGGAACTGCTTCATACTGGTATTGTAGATTCAATCCTTAAAGGGTTAGTTCACCTAAAAATGAAACGTTATCGTAATTTCCTCATCCTAATAGTTAGTAAGGTAGTTGTTAAGGTTAGGTATTGGGTAGGATTAGTGATGTAAAATAGAGTCATGCAGAATATGTGCTTTAGAAGTACTAATAAACAGCCAATATGTTAATAATAGGCATGCTAATAAGCAACTAGTTAATTGTAAGAATTGGTCCCTATACTAAAGTGTTATGAGGTTTTTTTTTTTATAACATAAAATTAACATTTATTTTTAAATATTTTATACAATATAAGTTGAAAGTAAACATAGGCAAACAAAAAGTTGTCCGTATTACTTGTACACATTATTGCAAGTCTTCTCAATCATACAAGCAGTTTGTTTGAGAAATATTACATTTGAAGCTGTTATTCTCTAAAACTAAATTGAAGTCATAAAATCATAAACTCTATTAAATATACATCACCATTCAAGACTCATTAATTATTTAATTCAGTCATTAAATGCATTTATTTATTTTATTGATATTTTTATTCAGCAAGGTCACATTAAACCAATCTAAATACAAATTACATTATACATTACAAAAGATTTCTACTTCAAATAAAGGCTTATCTTTTGACCTTTTCCACTCATTAAATAATCATAAAATGTTAGACGGCAAAACGGTTAACATTAATATTAATAAGAAATGTTTCTTGAGCAGCAAATCAGCATATTAGACTGAAAAGATCATCTGACACTGAAGACTGGTGTAACGGCTGCTGAAAATTCAGTTTTGCCATCACAGGAAATTACATTTAAATTAAACAGATTTTGTGTTAAATTATATGTTAAAATAGAAAGCAGTTATTTTACATTGCAATATTTCACAATATTACTATTTTAATATATTTATGGTCATATAAAGGCACATCTTACTTATCCAAAACTTTTGAAAGGTAGTGTATTTTAACAGAAATTTTCTTCTTTTGTGTATGATACACAACACAGTATTATATGATTTTTATTATTATTAATTATTAACATTTAAAATAAGAACAATCTTGTTTTGTACAAACGAAAACAAATATATATATATTTCTGTGCTTGTTTTGACTGCATTTAAACCTGAAAACCTTATAGCTAAAATGAGGACAAGATATAAATCCTGTGTAATTTCAGAATGTGTGCTTTTGGTGATGACAGCTGTTCACCACTTGTTGGTTTTTCCTCAGCTGTACAGCGTAAGGTTTTGCAAATGTGTTTTGTAAATCACAAGTGTACGCCTCTGAGCCCAGAGCAGCTGCTTTCTTCCAGGTGTCAGCGGGATACCACAACATAAATATATATATATATATTTACATTCACGCACAGACGCACACACTTATTTGCAGAATCTCTTTGGGAACTATTGTGATTGCTGTGAGTCGGGCACGTGGCCAGTCTCTCAACATGCTCACTGCATCAGACCAACATCCTGTAGCTCTTACAAAGTCGTCAGTTTCATTTCTGTTCTGCTTCTGCAGCAAAACTGTGATAGAGGGCGAACAAGGAGAAATTACAAACTTTAAAGCATAACAAATACGGTATGTGGTTGACTTCATATGGTTTGAAAAACTATATAAGGATAGGTAACTTCTGCTTATTGCCTGCATTTGAACAAAATGTCAAAAGTTTACATACACCTTGAAGAATCTGCAAAATGTTGATTATTTTACCAAGAGGGGTCATACAAAATGCATGCTATTGTTAATTTAGTTCTGACCTGAATAAGATATTTAACATAAAATATTTGTACATGTAGTCCAACAGAGAAAATAATAGTTGAATTTATAAAAATATACCCCGGCTCTTAATGCATGGTTTTTCCTTCTGGAGCATCAGTGAGTGTTTGAATCTTCTGTAATAGTTGCAAATGAGTCTCTCGGTTATCCTCAGTGTGAAAAGATGGATTAATGTTTTTTTATTATTATTAATTAGTACATGTGAAATTAGCATCATATCAACAACTCTGATCTAAACCTGGACGGTACACCGATATACCACACCATGCCTGTAGACACTAAATTGAGTAGATAGAATAGGGTCTGTCGGGACCCCGATTATGCATTTTCAGCAGTTCTCAGTGATTACCAGTTATGACATTGGACCCAACCTTGCTCCTTCCTCTAGCTCTCATGAGTCGTGTGAACAGGTGTTCCTCTTCCCAGTCTATTACCAGCCTCCACACAGATGTGAAGCCGCTGGGAATAAACAGGGAATATCTTCACCTCGTACACCGCTCTAAGCAGCCTGTCATTCACCTTCATTTCTGCTTTGTTGAATGACTGCAAGGTCAGCTTCTCCCCATACAGGTTGACATTACACCGCTCAGATAACACGCATTCTCTGCACTGTCACGGCTCAGAGGCTGGAATACAAAGCATTCTGGAATGCTCAGACTAAAAAAAATGGCTCTGAGTTTGAATCAAACTGGCATTTCCTTTTAAGCTTTGACGAGGGCATCTGAACTGCGATACCTGAAAAGATACGTGGTATGGGCATATTTATAGTGTTCATTTTCTTTAATCTGTGCAACCTTAAAGCAGCAGTTCCTTAAAAACGAGGTCTGAGATATCGATCTTGTCACCAGCTCATGCAGAGACCCAATAATGTACGTCGTGCCACGGTCTAGATACTTTCCACCTTCTATTTCAGCTGTGGCGAGCAGATTTTAACAACAGTAATCAAGGTTTCCCAGGCAGCAGCAGAGCATGACAAAGGTCCTAGCTTATTGTTTCTCCTCTTTGCCTCTTTTTCCCCTACAGCTCTCCTCTCTCAACAAGATTAGAGATCCATTACTGAATCATGTCGGGCCAAAGCAAACAGAGTCCCGGTTTCCAGCTCGTCCCACTTGGCACACACAGCATCCATCATCACACCAGTTCACTTCCCTTGATACCGGCACAAAAAGCCCACATCCGTCTTAATTGGACATTAGCTGGACATCACTGGTAACTCTCAACCTCTGCTTCGGTACGACAACAACAGATACAAAGGAAACAAACGAGTTGACAAGAGGAATAATTGGCTGTCGTTTTACATCCCATCGTTTGTTCTCACCAAGCTCTCTAGAGAGGAGGAAAAAAATATTAGGAACTAATGTCAGTAGACCACAAACGCAAGGAGCGAGAAAGATGGGAATTTGAAAGCAGCATTGGGGCTTAATTGGATAATGGGAATTAATCACTCAAGAAAGGTTTCAAATAAATTATTGCAACTCTTAAGAAACTCAGTGTAATTAAAGATGGAGCACCACTTGTCTTCCGTTTGAAAAGAGTATAGGGAACTTGTACCCGATTATATTCTATTTTAACGGAAGCGTTAATGTGTTCATTAAGAGCAAGCATTAAAGGGATAGTTCACCCAAAAGTGAAAATATTGTCATAATTTACTCATCCTCAAGTAGTTCCAAACCTGTATGAATGTGTTTGTTCTGCTGAACACAAAGGAAGATATTCTGAAGAATGTGGGAAACAGAGCAGTTCTGGGGCACCATTGACTTCTATAGTATTTTTCCCCCTACTATGGAAGTCAATGGTGCCCAAAAACAGCCTGGTTACAAACTTTCTTCAGAATATCTTCCTTTGTGTTCGGCAGAACAAAGAAATTCATACAAAAATGGAACTACAAGAGGACGAGTAAATGATGACATAATTTTCATTTTTGGGTGAATTATCCCTTTAAATGTCGGCACCACTAGCGCCACCAAACAAAATGGGAAAAACGAAGGCTGAATCCAAAATCACACCCTGTACCCTCATTCACTATTTCCTACAACATTACTCAAGTTCAAGTAATTTTTTAGCATGTTTAATAACAGCCACATGACTTACCACAGTGCTGTACAAAGGTTCAAGAAAATCTTAAGATAAAAACAATTAAACCATTACTCCATGAATATAGATCACGTGAATGAGTCAATGAAACGAGTGAGTGAATTCAGACTCTGGCTGTATGCGAAATCACCCCTTGTACCCTTATACAGTGAACTACTTGAGTAGCCATTTGTAGTTGTGTTCAAAATCATTTAAATAGTACACTATATATATATATATACGATAATAGTGGCAATTTGGACACAAACAAAACACTTTCCCCCAAGCAGGGGGGAAAACACTCCACTTTTCTACCATTGGATAAAGAACGCATAGTCCCGCCCCAAACTCAGGGGCCAAATTGCAGTGTTGTGAAGGTGAGCTAAAAGTCATGGACATTTCTAGTTGAGCAGGTTTAATATTTAGTTACAACAGTTATTATTTTTTTATTAAACAGTAAGACAATTAGGTTTGTGCAACTTGTGGTAAATGTAGTATGGTGACGTATGAACTAGCATATCCTTCCATGCTACTGTGAGGAAAAGTAAGAATGCAAAAACATCTGTGAGCAATCAGTGGCGTGCACAGGCCTCCGGAGGGGCAGGGGCGAAATGGTGGTCCCCCTCGGCCCTCGGCTAGGAGTATCACGATTTTTAAGATTCTTTGTCATGTTGGTTTTTCTATTTTGCAAGCTGTTTGAGCATTACAGCCAAACTAATATCCATATTATAAAGACAAAGCCTTTCAAGGTAACACAATATTAAAAAGTATGGCGGATATGTAGGCCAAAGTGGGTGAAGATAAAAATAGTTGTCATTATTTTATCTTTGTTATTAAAAAATGAGAGCAAAGATACACCTTACAAATACACATAATATATAAATAAAATAAACCATGTTTTATTTTCAGGTACAATATGTGTATTTAGCAGGAGTAATATGTTACTAAGTACTGAGTAATATATCTATTTATTAAATAAATAGAATGAACAAATATAAAAATGAAATACTATGTAGATTGATTCCTATTTTAGAAACTGTATTAAAGTTTTTCAGTCAAGATTAAGAGTAGTGAGTGTTTTTTCTCTTTGTGTTTGGTGTTTTATTAACATAAAAGGAATAATTCACCCAATAATTAAAATAGGCTAGTGTTTTATTTTTATAACTTCATTTACTCAAGAGTTGTATTTAAATTAAATATTTGGTCAATAGGCTATTAAACAAGGATATGATTGTCCTGTAGGCGTAACAGCAATTATCAGTCCTATGACGCCCTTTACAGGCATTTATAACATGTAATGTTGAAAGAAAAAAATTAATAAAACAGACACCATCACAGAATTTGTAATGGTTTTACTGGTTATAATGGGGCTCGTATTGTTTTTAAACTGTAATGATTCTGTTGGTCTCTACTGCTAATTGGTCATCTTATATTGGTGGCTTGTTAAAACCAATAAATCCTAATGGAATATGTCCCAAAACACACTACAGAAACCCATATTTTAATGGTTAGAAGTTGATGGTTTGTAATGGCATTTGTGATTTATTAGTGATTCGTCTGTGATGGTTCTATTATGTTTTTTTCAGCTGGGTTGCCTCATTATTTTTATATACAATGCATTTTAAGTCATTTTAAAGGCTGCTGTTGGCTATTAAGTCTGTTTTTATAACCACAAAAAACATTGTCTTAATACTTCTTTGATTATGAATGTAGCCTACCTGAAAGTGACATGCGGGCGTTGTTTTCATCTTATTTCTTTCTTTTCTCGGCGCCCGACTGCTGATGTCCGGCGCTGAGGGGGCATAGTCGTCCATCAATTATGATCATCTGCATTGAGCGGCAAACACGAGGTGTGAGAGCCGGGCGCGGGCGCGGGAATGGCGCGTCACGTGTTTTGTGTGTGTTTTTAGCAACTGGGATGGTTGCATACCTGTACATATGACAGTTTATTTCAATGAATAATGCAAATATATATGTTATGATTCGTTTACGTCATGGCGTAGGTAGTCACGTGGCCCTATCCAATCCTGGTTTAATATCTAAAGAAATGCAGGGTGTCACACACATAATTCAGATAATTAAATTCTTAGGGTGAATTCAGGTTATTCAGTCATCTCAGTATGTATTCATCCTAAAGTCCTCCAAATTGCATTTATTTATCCTATACTTCTTGTTATTAAATAGGATATGTAGGCCTATGTGCTACATTTAATATATAACTAAATCCTGCCCTCATGTGGACATAGTCTGTATTTTTTTCAAGTTGTTGCTTATAATCCCATTTAGAACAAACCAAATTTAGAATATCAACACCATCAAGGTCTGATGAATCAATGTCTTTTATGCTTTCTAGTCCTATCTGTTTCATATTCATAAGTGGACTACATACCCGTAGCATAAAGACCAAAGGCCTAATGACTTTCCAATTAGCGTTTCTGTTTTTGCCCTTTCAGGCTTCTCTTCTCTAGAGCTGATTTACTATTTGCTGTTCTGGTCTCACCTCTGAGAAGACCATTGTGAAATCTTCTGGGCAGATCTCTGCTTCAGTACTCCATCAAACTAATTGAGTTTCTCCTGGCTTTTAGCAGGCTCATTAACTCAACTCTGATCACAAGGCAAACCGGTCTGCGTCACCAAAGATGATAGTAATGGTGTGTTACTCAAGTGACCCCTTCTCTCCATCGGTGCTACAGTAAATAACACCGCCTCAAATTGTGGTCCTTGTATACGACGCTGCAAGCAAGCGTGTCAGTGCGGATCTTTGAAGTGTGTGGCTCTTGTTTAAGCTACTGCAAATATGCACAGATGTGACCCCCTTTCATGCCTGATTTGAAATTGTTTATTAGATTCAAACGACTAGAATCTAATTTACACTTGCTCAATAAGATCCAGACTGTTTTGCCCATTGCCCTCCTCGGGTTCTGTCTGTGGCCATACTGTGAGAATAAAGTGTCTTTGAGATCAAACATTGGTGCTGAGCAAATGGATCTCACGCAGAGAGGGCAGCAGATGGACTGGGCATGGGAACAAGGTAGCATCTCTCCAAACAGACTTTCAATGTGCCACAGCAAAAACAGGAAGAGGCTGATGATAGTAAATGATGTAAGGGACGCTGGGCTTTTACTCCACTAAATACTTGGGGCTATATTTGAGAGTCAGTGTCTGCTCCTTAAAGTGTGATACCTTGCCTCAACCTGATGTTTAATAACAATATTCTTATCCTGAAAACAAAGTTGACCTTTTGGTTCAAATCTGTCTTCATTTTATAGTTGTCTAAATCTGTATCAATTTATCAATACTGTGATTACCCTTAAACTGTAGTGAAAAAACATGATAAGGAATTCACTCAATTTATCCAAAATATTTCAAGTTTTGTGTACTGCCTAATAGTAATTTGTTATAAATATCATTTAAAAAAAATGCTGTTGTCCTACATCTTCTTGACTGGAGTGTCTCTCCAACTTTTAGATGGGTGTACTGTATTTTCAGTTTAGCGCTCCCAATATGTCAAATCCACATTTCCAGTGCTTGGATGTGTGAACTTTTAAGCAGATACTGTAAAACTTCACATTGAAGAAGGGGAAGTAACATCTTTAAAACATAACATACGGAGCCATGGTCTGCTGATAGATCTCATGGGGATAGAAACTTCAGAAAGTCTGGCGATTATGGGACAAGTTAATTCTCATAGGAGAAGGTGATATTTCTGTCTAAGGTACAGGAGATGAGTGCATAAGTCATGATATTCTGTAAGTATAAAAATGTGAAATATGCTCAGTTTATCTAGTCTTATATTTCATTTAATTGAAAAATGATTATGGAATATATTTAAGGTAAGTCTCTTATGCTGACCAAGGCTGTATTTATTTGGTAAAAATGCAGTAACGACAGTAATATTGTGAAATAACTATTTTCTATTCTAATATATTTTAAAATGTAATTTATTCCTGTGATGGTAAAGCTGAATTTTCTGCAGCCATTACTGCAGTCACATGACTCTTATATGCTGATTTGGTGCTCAGTATACAAACTAATGGGAGGAAAAACAGTTGCTGGTTGATATTTCTTTGGAAACCATGATATATGTTTTCTTCCAGATTCTTTGAAAAATCGTTTTCTTCTGACCTCCAACTTTTGAACATACACATAATGTGGAAATGAACAAAGAAAGCACAAATACAAACACATTTTATTTCTCTATACTTACAAAAGACAATAAAAGGTCAAGTAAAGCATCCAGTTTACAAAGAAGAAAGGAATCCACAAACATCAGATAAGAATGAAAAGAATAAATAAAGATGTAAAAATGCTCAAGTTTAAGCAAGCTAACTATTGGAGGCTGTTCAAATTGTCAGTACATACTTTGAGTTTTTATTCCTGAGGTGATTTGTGTAAGAAATCCATAAGAATGATTTTAAATCCAGATATTTGTATGATTCTGGACTATAATTGAAGAGTTCTATTAGATGTTCTAATGAGTCTATCCTCATTTGTATTTGATCTCAGAGGTTTAGCTGTTCTACGGCCTGTCTGATAGTGCTGCTTCAGTCCATTGGCTGGTGTTTTAGGCAAAACAACATGTTGTTGTAGTCTCCTTCAACTCATGGTACCCCTGGTGGTTAGGCTCTGTAATGAGACAGAGAGTGCTGTTAGGGGCGTACATTTAGGGTGAAAACCTGATGTTAAGTGTGAAAAACAAAGTGCACAATGCGGCTGCTAGAACTTATGAAGAATTGTTTTCTTTAAAGCCTCCTTTAGAACAGAAAAATTGTATTATATGTACATTTTTGTAGTATAGATTAGATATATTAGCAACGACTGCCTAGACATCCAGAAAAGTGGTATGAATTAGGCCTATTAGACTTTTTTTCACTGATTTTAAATTTGAAATTCAATAAAATAGGTTATGGAAATATGGAAAAAATATTAGCCAAATTTTTTAAATTAAGAAACAAAAACACAATGTGTGTTGCGAAGCAGATTCATATTTAAATACTAAATATATATGGATCTTTTTTGTTGCATATTACCTCAAAAATTATTTTCACACATACAGTAGAGACACAAATTATTTCCAACACCATATATCATACATTTAAGTCACTTTGATGATTTTCTGAACGTCCCATATGACAGCCACGAAAACACCAATAAGCAGGATGCGTTTAAGTATATAGATGAGAGTGACTGTACCAAGCGTCATGTCTTGTTCCACAAGAGGGCGCTGCTCTGAACAGTTCACTGCGTTTCCTCTAGCTGCTCCCAGCACAGTCATGATGTCTACTAGATTGAGTTTGCCCTCCTCTCTGGCCTCTCTAATCTCCTCCTCGAGCTCCTCGGCAGCCTCCGCGGCCTCCTCGGCCTGCTCCCCCATCAGCGTGCCCTTAGCACCCCTCAGCCGAGGAGGCGCGAGGGAGCAAACGGCCCTCAGGCGGCTGTACGATTGCAGCTGCGCTACGTTGGCACGCAGGAAGAGGAGCAGCACATTGAGATCGTTAAGCGGGCAGCCCAGTTTCTGACCGCTCATGAGCCCCAATCCAGGCAGCACCTCGTAAAGGGAGAGGAAGGTTGTGTCCCAACAGAACAAACGCAGCAGGCTAAAAAGAACAATAGGAGCTAGCAGCACATAGACAGCACCGTTAGCTACGCTAATGACCTGGAACACAAGTAGGCCAGTCATTTTACACTGAACTAGCTCAGGCACCCAGGGCTGGTCACGGAGGAGGCCGGTGCGCACGAAGCAGCTGAATTCGTCTTGTAGAAAGGCGGAGAGGTGGAAGTAGACGAGGTATAGGCACGAGGTGGACATGAAGGTCAGGAGCAGGAAGCCTCGCAGGAAGAGCATGCTGACCAGGAAGTAGGAGCCATGCTTGCACTGCATGTATCTCTCCAGCAAGGGGTACTCAAAGTAACGCTTGCGCTTGGCTCTAAAAAGACAAAAATAAAACGATTTCATGTATTTCTGAAAAACAAAAAAAAGTCTTTTTGAAAATAAAATCTCCAAATGTTGAGATTTGCATGTACCTCTCAAGCTCAGCCTGAAACTGCAGTGGGTTTTCTGAGTGCTGTTTTAGGTCCAGGATGCTTTGAGCCAGGCGGACAGAGCGGTTGTAAGACTTGTCCAGCTCGTCGATGATGAAGAACAGGTCAGAGGTCAGGCTGGGCACGGCCAGATGCCGCCAGATCAGAGCCGGCAGGTACATCATCATGGCCATGACCAATAATGAGTATGGAAACATCTGCACAAGCAAGACCAAAACCAGTTCCATCATGAGAACAGTTTACTGCAGATTTTACCACAGAGTACGATAGTAACAAGTATGTATGCTTTTATTTATTTATTTTATTTATGTATTTTTTCATTCATTCGTGTTCGTATAAATGTGTTTACTTACTATAATAGTACTTATAACATTTGTATTAATATGTATGTGATAACATTTGTGTATGATTTAATATTTGTTTATAATATGTGAATCTGGACCACAAAATCAGACATAAGGATCAATTTAAAATTCATATTTATACATAAATAAGATTTTCTTATTAAATAAAACTTTTACTAATATTTCTTTACTTATTCAATAAAATAATACATGCATTTATTTATCAAACTTCTTATAAGTATTAATCTCTCAGATAAATGTAGGATATAATTAAAATGGAGATAAATAAGATAACTGTTGAAAAAATAAAAGTCAGAGCAATAAAATTCTGATTTTTCATAGTTCACATTCAGGCTCATATTTAAACGTGTGGCTTTAGAGTCTAAAGTTTAGATTGTAGATTAGAACAGATCTAGTTTCTGATATCTTCTAAAACTCCATATAAAATATCTCGTTTTTCTCTTGAAAATAGTTTCCTATTGCTTTGTATTTTATGACACTGTTTAGGAAAAACAGCATTATTTAAAAATGTCATTTTTCATGTATTTTCTAAATGTTTTACTCACTTTATGTACCCACATTGAACGTTCTTCTAAGTTCCCATCTGTGTCAGACTCATGGTGCATGAGAGAGTCCCAGCAGTACGTATCCACATATGCTGCCTGTTTTATTGTGAAGTTGTTGGGTGGAAAGCAGCTAATCTGTGGGCCTGGGAGGAGAAACAGAGAAAATGAAGACATAAAGGACAGTATTCTAGCATCACTTGATGCTGTATAAGTGCAGAATCTGGGTGGCATGTCTGTAATAGCACTAGATCTTTTCCAGGGATGCAGAGGGTGAAACCACCAAAGCAAGCAGGAAACACCCTTCTGTGGAGAGTTTTGCTGCCTGGGCGAGAGGGTGTGACCCAGCTGCTGAGAGGAGGCCAAGCACTACTTTATATCGACCACTTAAACATCTGTTTCACCCTCCAAAACCTACAGTCAGCCTCCAATTTACTGACTGAACACAACATGCCCCAACCCACGGCTATAATGGATAACTGCAAACTAGGAAAGATATTCATAGACATCTGAGTTTCCTAAAAGCTTCCATCTTAATCTATTTATGGCAATAAATATGCAGTGGGCTCAAAAACTTTGAGACCACACTGAAAATCAATATAAAATGTAATGGAGCATAGCGGTGGTTCTGGCAGGCCACGTTAGTCAAGCTCGCATCAGCTGATCCACGTATACCTATAGGATCACGACACCTATCGCAATTCCCTTCAGTCATTATTTAGCATCTATCGATTCGCTCAGGAACTAATCACCCACCTCCATCCCCAGCTCCTCCTCTCGTCCAGTCAGGACTTGGCAGTGAATATATCATTGAGTCAGACCACTGAATTGTGTTGTTAAAATAAACAAGTAACATTAATGGCATCTGCTACATTTATCATTGATGTTGGTTCTGTTCTGTTCTGTTCTGTTCTGTCTGTTCTGATCTATCTATATATCTATCCATCTATCTATCTGAATGTTATACAGTATATAATACATATTAATATTACATATTAGTTCATAATATTGAAAATAAAAAATATAAACATTAAACATCAAAATAAATAATTTATATATAAATATAAAATCTAAATGTGAATAAATTTGTGATATTCGTCATGTGAACTACTTTGGTCACGGTTTTCAAAATGCCTTTTGGATCATACTAAAGTCTAGCTAGATAACATGACCGTTGTTTTTTAAAGTTTGACAATATTTATATATATATAGCAAACTGCATTAGCATGTGACACATTTTCCTTCCACTGGAAAGTTTGTGTTGATGTATCCTAACAATAACTTGAGTGTTGTCAGACCACTATCAGAAGCAGGGAGAATCAGTCTGCTTGCCTTCCACGTCTCAATTTAATTAGCATATCTTCTCGTTAGTCTGAAATAGAGAGCTGGGAAAGAGCAGACTGGCTGTAATTACAGACCCTTGTCATCTCTACACGTCTCTCTTAATCATCCTCGTGCCAATTAACATCTGTGTGAGCTGATTGCAGACCAGCTCCAGAGGAACTGATTGCAACCTCAAAGTCAACTGCCTACACAAAACAGACAGTTCTCTCCAGCGCACTGTTGGCAGGGAAGCTCGAGTTAGTGACATTTATAGCCAGCAATTGGCATCCATACCAGTCACTAAAGATATCTCCCCTGAAGGCAATTCCAGTTGGTTTGCGATGTCATATAAATTGCTATTAATCATTAGCAGATGCCTAATTCTCATATTTAACCACAGCTTTCCTTCCTAAGTAGTGCAGATAGCGCTGTCACCTCAGATGAACACTAATTACATCCAGGGTTTCATCAGCCCAGCCCTCAAGCTAATGGTCAGTCAATTAACTCAAGGGTTTGTGAAATTACTGCAGTGCCAGTGACGCTCTGATGTCCTGTGATTCTCGCACAGACACTAGAGAGAAGAAAAGTACTGCTAACCGATAGAAACCTCTCTGGCAAAGGCCATGGACACCAGAAGGAGCGGCAGGCCCACAGAAACGAACTTGATGACTTTATCCAATGGCAAATCCAGCTCCAGGTGTCGAATGCGATTGTCCCCATTACTGTCCCTCAGCAGGGCATCAGAGAGCATCGCCTGGGCGGCCATGTTGGCGATAGACATGCTGGCAACTGTGGACGGCAACAGAAAAGACCAAATATATTTTTCTGGTTAAAAGTTTTTGTGGTTTAATCATCTGTGCTGTCATTCATATAGACATTTTACACAAAATATGTGCATTAACATCAATAGGAATGTATAAAGGACAACTTAACTTATCAAATAGCACTTTGATGATGTGGTTTAATAGCAAGCGATACAAGAACACATATAATGAATGATTAGTCTTACTTACAAGATAAAGTATCGAATTA
The DNA here is from genome assembly GCA_027564155.1 of Gymnocypris eckloni scoliostomus. Classification (NCBI taxonomy): domain Eukaryota; kingdom Metazoa; phylum Chordata; class Actinopteri; order Cypriniformes; family Cyprinidae; genus Gymnocypris; species Gymnocypris eckloni. The sequence continues at coordinate 8,462,600 of CM050435.1, read as the reverse complement.
TGCCTTCCGTGAAATTATTCTATTAAACAGCAATTATGTCTTCCATTAAATGCGTTAGCAGCAATCCGAGTTCGCATTAACCAAACCGTGATGTGCTGCCACTTTAACACATTTAAACACTTTAAGTGTTTGATGATTATATAGCACAATGTTGTGCTTTGTACACCCTGCGTACGAATCAGAACTATAACCCGTCTTAACCCCGGGTTAAGAAAACTTTCACACTGTTTTAACTCAGATGAGTGTTTGCCTCATTAAATATTCATAAGCTTTGTACAGTTACCTAAACCTTCATGTACATTGAAGAAGAAATGTCAAACATAAAACGAATTAATTGGAGTGACGAAGAATTTTGTTCTTACAATTGTGGTCCAAAAATCTATCCAAGACAAACTATTAAGGAAGGAAGGAACAACAGCGACACAATGCGTTGATGTATTTGTTAAATCAAAATACAAATAAGAATTGAATAAATTAATTCTAATGTTAAACAGGTAGTGTCTTGTAATCTTCCAATTCAATGCTACTGACACCTATATATATATATATATATATAAATGTGCAAAACATACACATAAAACGCTAACCTGTTGTTTACAAATGTACAGTAGTCTGGTTTAAGGCTGTCAAATACGAAGCTTTTTAATTTTAAATATGGTTTAGAATGATGCAGGATTAATATATTAAGTGTGAAAAACCGTATGTGTGCACAATTACAGTACCTTATGAATTGCTTGTCCAGTAGAGGAATGTAGTGTGGATCAATCCAGCAGTAAACTGGTCCTGAGGCTGGAGAGGAGAGGGATGCTGGCGTGGATCTTAAGTACTGGAGGAGGTCTGATCGAAATGAGAGGCTGTACTGGGCTGGTTTACAGGGTAATTAAAAGAGTTAGAGAGGACTTTTAAGCCTGCTGGGGCTAAAAAAGCAGAGAGAGCAAGAGGGTGGAGATGGACTGCAGGTCTACTGAATTCCCTAACATGCTCATCAGCCCTGTGGCAACAATCCACTTCAAATGTACCCAGCTATGTGGCTTTTCTTGCCTCTGTCATTTCCCAGGTTATTTATATTCTTCAGCCCTGCCTGTGCAGCCATGCTCAAGAATTCACAAACACTGTTATTACAGATGCATACAGACCTTCACAAAGTTTAGAGCTACTTAGATTGTTGTTTAACCCATTCATGCTCAGAAGATGTCTATTTGAACATACTGTACCGCTTTTAGGTATAACTTTTATAGAAACCTAAGCGAACATTCGGACTGAGAAGTTTGCAAGTAACCATCCAGAAATGGCCACATGAATTAAAAACATACACATAACACCATATCCAGTGAGTTGTCTACCAGTATGAAGGTGTTTTATAACATCTAAAATCACCTAAAAATATCCACAGATGGAAAAAGAGTGGAGACTTCAACAGCTGGAGTTGCCAGTGGCCTTGAATAGGTTTCTAAAAAATCCTTGCAGGAAATCATGAGGTTTTATCTTTATTCACAGCTAGAGCTTTTGATGAAGCCTAACTTTCCCTTGAGGTTATAGTTATTTAGGTTACAAAAATTATGACCAGTGACATTGTGGTTTCAGTAATTGTCCAGGCCTTGGGTTTATAAATATTGATATTGCAATTGTAATGCTGCCCCAAAACCAATATCATATAAATATTTATATTAGTGCTGTCAAACGATTAATCACGAATCCAAAATAAAAGTTTTTGTTTACATAATATATGTGTGTGTACTGTGTATATATTTATTATATATATATATATAGAGAGAGATACACACACACATACAGCATATATTTAGAAAATATTTACATGTATATATTTATATTCATATAAATTATATCATACATAAAGATATTTAATATATAAAAGTAACGTATTTTCTTATATATACATGCGTGTGTGTGTGTTTATATACATAATAAATATACACAGTACACACACACACAAACACACACATATATTATGTAAACACAAACTTTTATTTTGGATGCGATTAATCGTTTGTCAGCACTAATATATATATATATATATATATACACACACACACACACACACACACACACACACACACAATTATTAGGTTTTATTATAGCTATTTCAATTTTTTTCTGTTTTAGTTTAGTGCTTCACCTTTTTTGCCATCTAATATTATAATTTTCTTTATTATTATTTTATCTTAATTGAAATGAAGCCATTTTGTTAAATTAGTTTTAGCTAACAATAACAATCCTAAAACAAAATGGTGATCATTTGATCATTTAGCAACACGTTGCATGTATTTGTGTTAGCTATATATTAGTTTGCAAAATGACACCCAGGTCCACAAGAGTCATAGTTTTTAATTATCAAAAATGATCTACTGAAACACAATAGATTATGACAACAATGTATACAAACAAATAATCAAAAAGCTCCCCTATCATCACTTGCTCTGGAAGAACCTTTTAAAAAAACAGCCAAGAAAAGGATAATGAGAAACATGTACTTCACAAAGACCAACTGCAATAACATTCAGAAACATCCTGTCTTTTCTAAACATCACATCAGAAACAGTGATTAAATCTGTAGACACAGTAAGCCGAAAAGCTCAGAAATATCTTCACAGTTTTTGTTTCGTCCTTCACATAAAATAAAGCGGTGCGTTTCAGGGTGTGATACGCACCTGTAAATATGCCTCTCGTTTTTTTCCTGCAGTGTTCTTCAGTAAACGTCATGTGTAGGTCCTGCGGCTTCAGAAGGGCACGAGAGTTTTGTTCCGTACGTGAAAGAGATGCTTGGCACACTGCGTCGAGTCTCCCAACATGCGTTTGTTTTGAACAGCGGACAGCATTATTGTTGTGCCTCTGTCTTTTGACAGTTTGGAAAATAAATATGAAGTGTCTGGGTAAAATGCATCACTATCAAATGTACATACATTGTGCTGTCAGGCATTTAGATTGTTTATTTTTTAATCTTCGAAGACTGAATATTTCATTAACTCTACAAAAATAAAAAAAAAAGAAAGAAACATGCCTAAAACATCCACTCGTTGCATGGTTATCAATATGACTGTAAGAGGGTAGACATTATGTCATGCTAAGACACCTGAGAACCAAAGAGACATCATAAATGGATTATATGTGTGAGAGTAGCATGAACGCTTGGCTAACGGTCCAATATACAGTACAATGTTCTTCTGTCCTCCTTCCAATTCTCACTTTAACATGAACTTGATTCATTCATCGAGTCCCTCCTCTTCATTCTGATTGGATGTTCCACTGCACTTAGTGTCCAATGGAAACCTTCAGGCGGTGTTGAGATGTGTTGCCATGGGGATGAGTAGGAGTTAAGTCAATTTTGAGATTTTCGTCTATCTGATCCTTTATTCAAGTCCTTCGTTGTGGTTAAGGCCCAGATCTCTACGAGCCATCTGTCTGCCTCGCTCGATTTCTTCATCTTCTTCTTCGTCTTCCTCTTCCTCCTCGTCGATTCCCTCCTCTTCCTCCTCTTCGTCGTCCTCCTCCTCTGTGCCGTCCATGGAATCATCGGTTCCTCCCAGCATGGCTTGCTGCATCGCCAGTGTGGCGGAGTCTGAGGACAGAGACTGCAGGCCGTCCATGCCAAGAGAATCTGACAAACATACACACAGAAACACAAATACGGATTTTTTACTGTACACTGCCAGGAACACTCATCCATTTAACAACTAAATTGGTAAAATTGGTAAAATACTTTTTGTTATTGAAAGAAGCCTCTCCAAGTCTGTTTTGCTTGATCAAAAAAAAAGAATAACAATTTTAAATACTGTTTTCTATTTGAATATATATTACAATGTAATTTTTTCTTTTATTTAAAAGTTGAATTGTCATCAGCCATTACTCCAGTCACATGATCCTTCAGAAATCATTCTGGTATGCTGAAGATTTATTATTATCACCAATGTTGGAAACAGTTATGCTTTTTTTTCATATTTTCAGGAGTCTGTCGTAAATAGAAATTTCAAAAGAACAGCATTTATTTGAAATAAAAATCTTGTAACATTATGAAAAAAATGATCAATTATAAATATATTTACGGTCACTTTTAATCAAATGCATCCTAGTTGGATATAATCATTACAGACCCAAGCTTTTGAATAGTAGTGTGTGTGTGTGTGTGTGTGTGTGTGTGTGTGTGTGTGTGTGTGTGTGTGTGTGTGTGTGTGTGTGTGTGTGTGATAAAGATAATTTATTATATGTAAAATATAATGTATTGTTTAATTTGTTCACTGCATAAACTATAATGCTCATTCCATTTCAAGTCTAAAAACATGACAGAACGTAGACGTAACTTTAATTATAAGAGTAATTGATTGTTTAAACTCTCTAAATTAATTATTTAATAATTAGCATTCAATATATATGTACTATCTGCAATTAAAAAACATATTTCAACTGAACTGAAACACTACAGTCTTCTGAACAACTTTGTATTGCAGAATTCTGAATTGGTCTCATATTTGATGAAGTTTGCATTATTGTTCTGTTTATTTCCCTTTGAAACACTTGACTGGAGAATGTGTTCATATTACATACTGTCTGAGTTGTTTGTGGAGTGGGATCCGTGTGTCTGCAGGACTCCAGCTACAATGGAGTCGGGCCAGAAGCGCTGCGTGGGTCTGTGCTGAGATTTCATCTTCTTGGCTTTGGGAGCAGGGTCAGGATTACTGGCATCCAGCATGGGCTGCAGGATACGCCTGCGAGCGTTGATAAACCTTTCAAAAGACAGGAGAGAGTTAGAAAAATGAGACACATCCCAGGATTTCTGCTGGATACTATGTGTGAAGCATATCCATGTTTTGTGATTCTGTTTGTGGCCATTAGATGGCGTCATTTTGCTGTGTATTACTCTGTAGAAACACCAGTCGTTCTTACCAGTTGTTCACCTGTAATAAGGTAAGATTTGTTTGTGCTGCAACCTGTCGTTTCTCATCTTCTGTAGGATAAGGATGCTGAAACCAAAAATAAATGATAAGGTATTATTTAAAAGGTATATCTTCATTTTTAGTCTTTTTAAGTAAATGTACAAGTTTGTATTTATCTATTTAAGTTCTAATGAAATTCAGAACCAGATATGATTCAAATGAAGTGCATTTTAAACTCCACAAGCCCCTCTTTGGTGAGGCAGCAGAAGAAAACGCATCCTTTTTCTCACCATGAGATGCTGGAAGAGCCAGGAACGCATAATATTTGTGGCATGTTTGGGAAGGACGCCTCTTTTGTTTTTTGATTTCTTGTCATCGCCGTCCAAGAGTGAGGACAAGTCCAGGTTCACCTTGGAAGGAAGAGAGACGAGAGACGAGAAAGTGAGCGGGGGAGAGGGAGGGGTAGTTGCCACGGAAACAAAGAAAGTCGCCAGTCACCATTTCTTTGGCAGGGGCAGGAATGTCTTCAGTCACCATAGCAACGCAATGGGAGTAATGATACCTAAAATTAAAGCCAAGGAGGGTACATTTACTGAAGCCTTTCATCAAGTAAAAGAGCTGCGGAAAATGCAGTCAATTTTTCTCTTTTCATCAAACTTATTATACGCTCTGAAGTACGATTAATGTAAGGCGAGCGGAAATGCAAAAGAGTTTTAACGGATGCATGCTAAATTAACTATTTATTTTCTTTTGGTTTACGCCATTCAGAGACTGGCATATTAACATTTCAGAGAAGTTTAAGATGCATAATCTGCGAGAGCTCCGTGTGCGAATAAATAAATTAATACAAGAAAAAAAGGAAAAATTTACATTTCCACTTTGAAAATAAGGATAATTAATTTCCTGCTACCATTGCCACTGAAAGCCATAAAAAGCAGCAGCTCCCCACTGATTTTAAAATTTTGAAATAAATAAATAATAATCAAGCTCTAAAAACAACCTCCTCATTACATTTGCAGCTGGGTGTCATGTGGCTCTTTCCCCATTCCTCTACACACACACACACACACACACACACACACACACACACACACACACACACACACACACACACACACACACACACACACACACACACACACACACACAGAGACACACACACACAGACACACACACACACACACAGACACACACACACAGACACACACACACACACACACACACACACACACACACACACACACACACACACACACACACACACACACACACACACACACACACAGACACACACACACACACACACACACACACACGCACACACACACACACACACACACACAGTGTGTAAGTGTGTGATTCAGGAAGCGGGGGGAATTAATTGGAGGCTTCATGCAGGGGTATTATTACTGAAAGCTTGTCGGAGATGTAGCTACGGGCAGAACTCTATTCCCAGCCTGCGTGTAGTGAAGCGCCTCGGCCCAAAGTTGGGTATCCACACAGGCTCCAGCTGTCTATCAAACCCCAACTCACCTGACTCATAGATGAGGCATTAAAACACAAACCAACAGTTCTAGAATTCCTGAATAATTGCATCCTGTACACACTTGAAGTGAGCAAAAACATCATGATCTTAACTACACGGCAAGCATTAATGTGGAATACCAATCAGATTGAACTTTGAAGGTATAAAAGAGGAGCAAAAGAGTATATATGCGTATATTTAAATAGTTAAAAAAAGCTAGCAATGACAGCGGAACAAAAGCAATTCATAGTATTTGTACATATAAATTGAATATATATATAATGTAAAATTGTATTTAATAATAAAGAAAATTTGAAAAAAGTATAATTAATGTAATATAAATTATGTATAGATTTGTTTTCTAAAAAAAATTATGACATGCATGCTAAATTCACTATTTTCTTTTGCTTTACACCATTCTGAGGGTTTAAGATGATTAATCTGCAAGAGCTCAGTATGCGAATAAATAAATAAATAAATATATTAATTAACAAATCATGATCTTAAATGTGTAAAACCATTCATACATGAACTGTTGCATTCACTAAATGGGGCAATTAATGCATGAATGGATTTATTAATTATTTACACAGAAATTTGTTCTGCTTGTGTTTCATGAATAGGCTAATGCTGTTCTAAATTAATAGGCCTCAAAAAAAGTCTTCATTAGGCATTAGGCATCATAATATATAAAACATATATAAAAGTGTCTGAAGCAATGCAAATCATAACAAATAATTTTTACATGCTATCTATATTTTTTATATTTAATAAAGACAGAAAATATAAAGTGGATGGAGAGAATGTCAGAAAAGGTATTTTGCTTCTTTGCAACAGCAGTGATTCAGTGTTGTAGACATGGTGCCGTAGTCTAGACAGATATCTAGAGTTTCATTAGCTGTGAAGATACAGCCCTGTGAGCATGTGCTGTCTGTCGAGCGGTTACCCTCACCTGATTGTTTTGGAGTTGGATGGTTCCCTGTGGTAACCCCTGGGTCAACACCTGCCCCTGCGAGGTAACCATTGCCACCGGCTGATACAGCGTCCCACCTGTGGGAATCAGTCACAGACACACTTTACCTGCCTGTTGAAAACATACTGTAATTACCCTGCAGCACCATTTCACCTCTCTTTCACTGCGCCAAAATAAAACAAAACGGTATTCGGAGCGGCTCAAGAGGAGAACCAGGAGTGCTTGTTGTGATGCTAATTAGCTTGATTTCACAGTAATTAGACAGTCTTTATTCACAATGTGAAAGTATTGTTCTGTGTAAAGAGAGAAAATTAGTAAAGAAAGAGCTATATATAAATGTAGACAATGTACATGGAAGTCTGCATTGGCTTCCATTAGATGTCATTGATTTGGAAAGAAAAGCAGCTCTGAAAGCTGAGATCTCTGAATTTATAGCAAGCAAAAGCGACTGATGATTGGCCTCCTCACCTGAGACCATCTGAGAGTTGATAGTGGTCATGGCAACGCTGTTCTGTTGCAGCGAACCGGCAGGGACCACGATCCCAGAGGGGTTTATCGAGGTGAGGGATGGGGATGAGTTCTGAAGCAGGTCCTGAAGACGACGACGAAACGCTGGTTAGTGTCCACATTACAATTTCTTGGGAAAAGTCATTTGGTAAAAAATTGCCAATTTAACATGTTAGTTTAGTATTATAAAATAAATTATTAATTGCTAAAAACTATTTTAAAAAGACAACAAAAATTTGCACTTAACAATTAAAAAATGATAATTAAAGTTAGTGTTTAGTATGATTAAAATAAATTAATACAAAATGTGCAATAAATAAAAACAATTAACAATAAAGTTATATATATATATATATATAGAGAGAGAGAGAGAGAGATAAATAAATAAACAATAAAAGATCAATAAATAAAACAATAAACAACTAAAACTGAATAAACTAAATATAATGGTTTAAAAGATCTTGTTTTTTTTCTTGACAAATTCACTACCATTACAAATTTTGGGGTCGGTAAGATTTTGTCGTTTCAGAAGGAAATCTCTCAATTATTCAAATGTTATGCTTAAGAAACATTTCTTATTACTATCAATAATGAAACTATTTATGCTGCTTTATATTTTGCAATTAATTCTGTCAGGATTCTATGATGGATGGAATGTAGATCAATTTAAAGTGTCCTTGCTGAATAAAGTCTAAAAAACTAAAATCTTATTGACCTCAAACTTTTGAACAGTAGAGTATAAGTGGTTCATTCTGATCAATCTGATCATTTGATCATTTTAATTCAATTATGATCGATTGACTGTTCTACATGAAAAGTGTGTACTTTAAGTCTTCTCACGCAGAGGTCAGCAAAGTTCAGCAGGAACAGCGAGGGCAAGCCAGATGTGACCTTTTGCATCCCCGGGAGAGGAGCTTGTGTTCGTGCAAGTGTAAATGTTACTGCTGTGAGGGTCTGTGCATTCATATGACACTGTGTTTATGTGTTAGAAACATCCTTTAGCCTTTAGACTGAGGGTCTGGGAGATTGTATTTGTGACCTGCTGCAGGCCGAGGCTGGTCTGTGATGGGGAATACGGGCCGCCCAGGTCGTTCCGTAGCAGATTGTCACTGTGCATCTTGGTCTTGAGGCAGGTGATGTAACGGTTGCAGAAGTCTTTACAGAGCTCGTTCACCTTCTCCAGCTCCAGCAGGTGAATCCGCAACACCTGGATCGCCTTCACCATCTACATAACACAAAAGTAGATACAGGAATCAGTTTAGGAATAAATCTTGCATTAGAGTGCTCTAAACCAAGTGTTATTTATATCATTATAATATTTATGCCTATTTTGAATCATCTTGTATTTGTATAGTTTTTATGTGCTTTGTCTTTTTGATCTACCTAAAAAAAATGCTAAAACTAAAACTGAAATAATGTGTGTGTGTATACACACACATGTATATGTATTATTATTTCAGTTTTCATTTTAGCTTTTTTTTCAGGTAGTTGCCAAGGCCAGGCAGAGTCTTTAGGTTTTACATCTAATATTTATTTATCATATTTTATTTTAGCCTTATTTAAATGACCAGAAATTATATTTAGTATATATTTATTATATATACTAATATACTAAATATATTTATTATATATACGTATATATACATTATATATTTATATTATATATTTTAGTATATATTTATTTAATTAATTATATTATACCTTTTATTATATTTTCATGATGCTTTTTATCATTAATTGTATGAAAAGAGTAGCCAGGACTGTCAGGGTTCTGTCACTTCGGTCTAGGGTTATTCATGGTTTTGTGATAGAGCCCTGATACTCCCGTCATGTCTGGATTTCATGTGAGCGCGCGGCTTCGAGTGTGCTCGAGTGCTCGAGAGTGTGCGCTCTCTCGTCTGTGTGCCTTGTTTCATGTTGGAGCGTTGTGTTCGGATCCCGGCACTCATGTCTTGAGTTTCGGTTTCGTGTCGGGGTTCGGACACTCGCGCTCCACGTTCTGTCTCTTTGTGGGAGTGTACGGTCTCGAGTTCGCTCGGCCGCACGCTCTTCTGTCCACGTGCTTGCGTGCTTTCATGTTGTCATGTCTTGTGTGAATACGTGGCTGATGAGTTTTCTCAAATAGATGCGTGTTCATGTCCTGTTTTGCACATGGCTGGTGATTTTTTTCCTGGCCATGTGTTTGTGTTTTTGTTTTGTGTGAGCACATGGCTTTTGTCTTAGTTTTTTGTGTGCCATGTGCTCTCATGTCTATTTGTCTTGACCCCACCCATCTTGTAATTTGCCCCACCTGTCTTCCCTCGTTACCCTCCTCATTTGCTCCTTTATAATCTCCTTGTGTTTGCAGTTCCGGTGTTGGTTCGTCGTCTCACATCGTACGTCAGCCACGGCGATAGCATAAATAAAAATAATGCAGTCAGAAAATAATGCCTAGCTATTCTTGTGTCAGGAGACAGAAAACTGCTATAGCACTGTATACTGTAATGACATTTGACCAAATGTGCAGAGGATGCTGAATTTATGCTTTTATTAAATGTGTTACTGTACTGTATTGTGGTGCATAACAAGTTCATATACAATTCTTTGGTATTTGAACTTTTCTAGTGTTTTTCATCTACTGCAAGATTACTTTACAGTAGTAAAATGAAAATGATCTGTTCCCAAAAGTTCATGAATTAATTATTGTTATTATCTGTAATTTAATTTATGTTTTACACTGTAATAGTAATACATTTATGTTTTATACAGTAATTTTATACTGTAATAGACTGCAAAAATGATATCTAAATCCTATTAAGAGGTTTTGTTAAGTGTTATTAATCTCATGAGTGTTCACTGGGCAGGAAAGTCTTCGGTGTATTTTAATTCTGTGTATTTAGTATTTAAAGCATTTAAGAATATCTGTAATAACTAGATTGAACAGTTTGAAACACACATTTATGCTGGCTTGTCTTAAAGTCTTGTTTAAGAAACATAAATAGTTTGCTCAGTTAGATGTTCTAGATGTTTGCTAAAGTGTTGCTAGTGGGTTGCTAGGCTCTTGTTATGCAGTTGCTGGGGTGTTGCTAGGCTATTGATAGTGTGTTCCGGGTGATTACAGACGTTCCCACCTCTGGTAATAACAGAAAATCAAACATTGTTTTCAAAACTGATCCAGTTTCAATGCTTTGATATTATTATTTATTTTTCTAATGTAAGGAAATTCAAAAGTGTCACTCTTAAACTTGCACTAAAATGTGATTTATACCATCTAAGTAGCCTATGTAATATTAATAGAACCGCATGTCTTCTTTAATGATACAAGCTCAGAAACATTTATAACCGGTTTAATTAATAACCGACTTTGATGGATATTGAAATGTCGTTATTTATTTTTCATTTTAAACAGTATAGATGATTACTTAATGGTAATGCAATCAATATTTGTGAACACAACTGCGCATGTCAGACAATAAATGGGGCTTGCTTTGGTGTTGCCACCCCTCATAGACCCCATGCCACCCCTTTGCCACCCTAAAAATGATTTTCTAGATCTGCCTCTGCTCTACTCAAAAGAAAAGCAGATGTGTTTTTCTCACTTTCTTTCCCACAATTGTTTGAGGTTACCTAGCCAGCCCTCTCTATCACTATTTTCCTGGTTGTGTAGTTTAATGCTACAAACACTTTTGAGTTCTGCTGATACAGTTGGACGTGACTGAACTTTCCATTCCAGCAACCCATTCAAACAGTCACCGCCCAAAGTCAGAACTCAAGGACGACCAAATGGGCTAAAAAATGCTTTGCCAAGGAGGAGATAAATCTGCCAATTACTGCAGCTCGTTTAATCAGGGCTCAGTGCCATCTCTCTGAGGCGAGAAGGAAGCGCAGCGCGGGCGCTATAACTGTCGCGGTGAAGAGTTAGTGAACGGAAGACCCGTGTGACCAGTGTGTCGTAAAGCACACAGATGCAGAGTTAATTGACTGAGCAGCGCTAGTCGGCCGAGTGCCCCGGTAATGATGAACAGTGACCTTTTTCCTCCTCCTTCCCTTAATTTCTAATTACTGTTAACTGTCTTGCAGGGCACAGAAGAGGAGAGATGATGAATATGAGGAGGAGAGCTAAAGCATTAAAGCACAGAGAACAATAGAGGGAGAAAAAGAGCTATGACGAGAGATGGCCGAGTGTCATTGTGACTAATACTACTGACTTTTTATTTTCAATAAAATGTTACTTAATGTCATATCTCTAGGCTGTTTAGTAATTAAAGTACCTAAAAGTATGTATAAAGTGCAAATATGCCAGCAGAGGGCAGTGCAGATGTGACATTTCGATATAATGGAAGTAAACATGTTTTTAAGAGCTGAAATTAGAAGAACGGCAGGTGATACAAATGAAGCAACAAGAGCTCAATGAGTGCTTGCCAGGTTGTCTAGCTCAGGGTCCTCGCTGAAGAAAGGCTTGTGGTCCTGTTCTTGCTGGTGGACGAAGTTCTCGATGTCGACGTCAAAGCTGGCGGAGGTGATGCATTCGGATCCCTGCGTGGCTTGTTCACACTTCTCAAACAGCAATGCCAGAAGAGGAAAAAGAGGATGCCTGCAGGACAGAGATGGCTATTATTATTTGTATAGCATGCAGTATGTACAGTATACTGTGTGAAGTATGCAAATATAAAACGTCCCAGATGACTTGCTAAAATGAGAGCTATTCAACTAGAACACACTGTGTGAACTGTATCCCATAATGCCATGCGCTTGACTCATCCTTTCATTTTAAAATAACAGAATGAAGTTAGAAGAAAAAACAAGTGGTTTTTTAACACTCCCTATTGACTCATTATTTGATCAAACAACTTGAATATTTTAATAATTTTTACACAAATGTGGGTTCCAAATTCAAAATAACTTTAATAGTAAATAAATTATTTCTACATGCAATAGACACAATTCAACATATGTTGAGTATTATACTACGTTTTGAAACATACATTTCAGTTAAAAAGTGATCAAACACTTTTACATACAAAACAATTCGATTTCAATTTTTCAATTTTTATGGTTTTCTGTTCAACTTTCTATTCATGAAAGAAACCTGAAAAAACTAAAGCACCAGTTTTACAAACATATTAAGCAGGACAACATTTTCAGCATTGATATACAAATATATATATATTTTTTTAACAAATCAGCATATTAGAATGATTTCTGAAGGATCATGTGACACTGAAGACTGGAGTAATGATGCTGAAAATGTAGCTTTGCCATCACCGGAATAAATTACATTTTAAAATATATTAAAAGACAAAACAGTTATTTTAAATTAAAAAACTATAATACAAAATACTGTATTTTTGATCATTGTGGACATAAGATACTCTTTTCACAAACATTAAAAAAACTCACCAACTCCAAACTTTTTAATGATAGTGTATATCCTTTCATGCACCATAATGTTTCACATATTCTGTAGGAAGTTGAGTATATATTGTGCAGTATGCAATAAGCAGTACCCAGAAAATTATATATTTTTTTGCTGTAGGCAGGACAGATGACAATACCCAGCAGCTAAATTTATAATCCTTGTCATCTTCATCTGATTGTAGGCATAAGCTCCGTCTAAAGGTTTCTTCTAGCAAGTTGACATTTGTCATGTTAACAGCATTAACATTTCCTGTATCATCAGAGAATGAATATGTTTGCACTGGTTTAAGTCTGTCTAGAGAGAGGCTTCTGCTGAAGAGCAAACCTAATGAAAGCTCACTCAGCTCAGCCTCTTGAAAGCCAAGCCTAGCCTGACATGCAGAACTCGGATTTAATTAACAAGAAAACAATATCACTACAAATGATTAAGGGTCATGCTTTTCCATTAAGACTCTGTCCTATGCTGTCATAATGCATCATATCCAGACTATAACAAAACTAAAGAGCAGCAAGATCATAAATTGAAAATTGATTAATGATCAATGATCATTGAAAGATGGTTGTTTAGAAGTGTTTTAGTCTCCATTTGATGCAGTCATAGTGATCCGGACTGCATTTTTACGATATGTCAATATGTACAATATTTCCAACTTGTAAAAAGTCAAATATTCGTTTCTGGTTTTTATAAGTTCATATAAGTTATTGTTAAGTGTGTAAGGTCAGTAAGATTTTACATTTTTATAAAAAAGACTCTTTATTCTCCCCAAGGCTGAATTTTAAGGGGTCATCGGATGCGACATGCACTTTTACGAGTTGTTTGAACTGAAATGTGTGTTGGCAGTGTGTGTACACAACCACCCTATAATGATATAATTTTAATCTCGTTAAATCATTTCCCCTTTCTCATATCAAGTCATTCTCAGATGCCTGTCTGTGTGACATCACACAAACCCAAGCCCTCCCATGATTGTTGATTGACACTAGCGTTTTACCTTAGACCCGCCCTGAGTAAGCTGTCATCAGTCCACCATTGTTTCGACGCCGGAGCAGATGTAGACAAGAATATCTCCTAAGCGATTTGGATGTAATAATGAATATAGCAGTCATCATTTACTGCTGACATCTGAGCCGCTGAAGACACAGTGGATTACCTTTGTTTTTGACCTAAATGCATTTATGTTCGCGCAAATCATTCATGATCCGGCCTCACCTACAGAAGAAGTGAGTATAAGGCTCTTTTATGAATTTTTGCAAACTGCCTTTCCTAATAACGTGCTAGTTAGAAAATTCCACGGCTTAAGTAAGCAGTATCATGAGAACGGCTTGTTACCTCAAAGAAGAGAGGGGCGGGGTCAGCAGTGCTCATTAGCATTTAAAGGAACATGGACTAAAACAGCTTGCTGAAAACAAAGCTAATTTTGACAGAGTAAAGAAGGTATTTTTTACACTACCATTGAGAAATTTCAACCAAAGTATGTTATAGACTTTTCATTAAGACCCTAAAGAATCATATCGACTTGTGTAAAATGGGCATCCGATGACCCCTTTAAGTGAAAAATACAGAACAAACCGTAACATTGTTTTATTTTAAGGTTTTTAAAAGCCATTACTCCAGTATACAGTGTCACAAGATCATTTTATTCTATTATTTGATTTGATTATTCTATTTTATTTGAATATCCTGTTTAATACACCAATAATAATTTGGTGTTTATCATCAAAGTTAACAGCTGTGGTGCTTAAAATGTACTGTTACCACAATAATATTTTCCAACTAAAACTAAAAACTTCAAACTAAAAACAGGTATTTGAAATATTTTCTAAGAACGTGAGAGTTGTTACTGCCACTTTTGATCAATTCAACGTGTCCTTGGTGAAAATACATGCAAAAAAAAGTAATGGTGACTCCCCAACTTTGGAATGGGAGCTTATGTTTCTTTAGTCACAAATAACAATTCCTGGTACATTTTGAATCTGTTCAATAAGAAGTCAGTTGCAAACTCAGAAATGGCACTGAATAATTCACTGAATGAGTGAATCTTTTAAAAAGATCCTGTTCATAACAGTCATTTGTTCCCAGATCGGACACATTAGCTTGTGCTGTGTTTGTTAATGCATGCAAGCAACAGTCAAAATAGTATCCAAAGTAGTGCCCTATCCTATCCTATCCTATCCTATGTAGGTTCCTGTGTATATATGTATTGTTTTTTTCTTGCGGAGCCTGTTTGAGAGACTGAGAAAGGCTGTGAGACTGGATGAGGGGCCCAGGCTCCGGCTGTAACCCACCACTCTCATTTGCAGCCTTTAATAGCTGGCTATATTAGACTCTAATCTGCCTGATCCCAATTTAATGCCGCTCTCCAGCTGACGTGACAGGAATACTAAACAGGCTCGCAGTGCTGAGCAGCGAGGCGATCTGCGCTCCCTCCGGGCTCGTCCCGCTCCCCTCCGCCGTGCCAGCCCCTCTTCCTCTCTCCCCAGTCACACTAAATCCTGGAGGGCATGGCTGGGTTATCTCTCCCCTTCTCTCTCTTTGCAGGCCTGGATCATAACCCGGACACAGCCCTAAAGGCCCAAAGCCAAAGGATGCTATCAATTTAGCTCTCCGAGGATTTGGCAAGTAGGCTGAGGAACAAACTACCCAGAAATTAGAGCATAAAATCAAATTGGAAAGTAAAGCCACAAGGCACAGGTTCATCCGAACACTCACATTCCCTGGAGTGAGTCTAATAATGCTGCATTATCTTTATTAGGAGGTTATATTTCATAACATTCATCTGCAGCAGAAACTGCGCCCGTTTTTGGAAACTTCAGTCATGCCTTGCATACAGATGCGATGATGGACATAATTCTGAACATAACATTTCGGATTGCATTATCTCAGACGATATAACAAGCGCAGTCAAATCTTTGTTACTAAAGATGGCCAGAACACTTACAGCAGTTACTCTATAAACTAATTGCCTCGGTTGTTTCAAAAGCTAAATGAGGTTGGAAAAACTCTTAAATGTAATTTGATCTCTCTGAGCAACTCCAGACTTTTAAATCTCTTCATCTATGCGTTCTGTATGAGGCTGTGTGCCACAAAGTGCCGAGCTAATCGGTTAATCTTTCAAAATGTGCCGGTTAAACTGAAACACTTAATGCTATTTGTCTTTAACCTTTAGTTATCATCTCTCAACTCTTGCGGGAAAGACTGTCCAGACTGCCATCCCTCAAATGTGATAGAGTGGGCTCGTATAACTGTAAGCAGAGGGGCTATTAGAAGGATTTTTACATTTTATGATAGACAAAAAAGCAGTTGTTAGAAAATAATAGAATAGAACTTTTGAATTCGAACTCACTTACTGAACTGCAGCATGGCTTCACAATGAACTGAGAACTGTGTAATGTTGGTTTTAAATTAAGTTTAAAATTATGAGTGAAATAAGTTCCAAAAACAAACACACCAGTAGTTCATTTTACAAACAAATGACTTATGAGCAGGTGGTTTTAATTAAATGAAACTTGGATGAAGACTCAAAACACCAAACTTAATATAAATACTTGTGTATATAATATTTTGAAAAAGAAAGGAAGAAAAAAACACTTTAATGCAGGACCAATCAAATAATTTACATCATGACATGTCTTTTTTTCTACATATTTTCTTTTTGCTGGCTAAACAACAAAAAAGAAAAACTATTGTAATTCAATTCACAAACAAATGATTTGTATGAGTGGGTTCTTGTAATGAAATTAATTCTTCAAAGACTTCAGAGTTGTCGAATTGAATCTGTGGTAATCAAATTATCATTCGACTTACTCACTGAACTACAATTCGGCATCAAAACAGAGAACTGTGTACTTCATGTTGTAAAAAATATGAAATTTAAATTATGCATGAAAAAGTTTCAAAAACAAATACAGTAGTAGTGCAATTCACAGGTTATTTTAAGTAAATTAAATATAGATTTGTTAATGAAGACTTACAAACTTGAGACTTAAAATAACCAATTGTGTACTTTATGTTTTAAAAAACTAAATAATAGAGATAACAATAAATAATAATAAACAAAATAATAAAAATATGAATTACACAATATAAAAATAAACATTTTGGAGACACTAGATTTAAATAATCAGTTTACAATGATAATCCTGCATTTTATATTGATACAGTCATCTCATAGCACTGCGTCTGTTCGCTTTGAAACTACATAAAGTACCCAGAGCTGGTAAGGTGCCAGAACAGCGAGACATTATCTGCAGTGCAGAGGTCTCAGGACGGAGGGAGCTGGGGAACTATTAACTCATAAAAGTGTCATTTACCGAGATAAGTGTCTGCAGAACTGATCCAGCGAAATGACGAATAAAGTCAGACATGGCGTTTTTATTTCCATTCGACCAATACTAGGTTTCATCATCTCAGCTAATGAAAAACTTAAAGCTTAACCTAATTGGGTTTACCTGCTTTTTTTATTTCATGCTGAATTTGTCATGAATATTTCAGTGTAGATGTCTTCAAGTTAGAAACCAAAGCCCTCGAAGATAAAAAAAGAAGTAAACAGCCAATAAATAAATCTTTTCTAAGAAAACGAAAAGCACATCAAAGCAATTCCGAGTCCAAAAATAAAGCTGGACATATTTTCATGCTAGCTCGAGCTGCATTTGTTTTGGTAGCGTGGTGGGCCACCCACGGGCTGCTGGGGAGATGGGGGTGTGCGCTCTGTGTGCTCACCCGGTATGTTTGCCATCCTAATCAGGGCGAGCCAGTGGCTGCTGCCTTTATTAAACCCAGTCTGGGGTGCCCTCACGCTGAGAGCGCTCACACACACATTCACATGCACACACACTCCCTCCTCCAGGCTACATGTCTGGAGCTCAACCTGTATGGGCGAGCACACACACACACACACACACACACACACCACTCGCCATCAGGGTTTATATGGGACCCCTACTGCTGCATTTCAATGAGCGGCGGTGCTCTTTTTCAATGCTGTTTTTACCGCTCTCTCCTTCACCTGCGGGGTAAAGGCTAGCTGTGTGATACACAGCCGGCTCTTATCATTGGACCACAGGTGTGAATTTAGAGGTTAAATACTAGGAGTGTACATATGTGAGTGTACGGTATTCGTACCGAAAATGTTCAGGTCTTTCGGGTACAGTACGCATACCGAACAAATACAGTATTGTTTTAACCACTGCACAAGTGGAACTTCATTGGAAACGTCCAGTTTTTTATATTGTTAATTTTGAGTAAAAAAAGTCTCATCTTTCAAATTATGTCAATGTTTTTCGGGAAATTCAAGCAATAAATGCCATTTTGATACTCTTGACAGATCGCAGTATAAACGCCTCAGTTCAAATGGCATCCCTTCTTCTGTACTACTAGATTTAATCTGAAATAAACATGAATGAACATCTCACGCCTTACATAATCACTCAATCAGTGTTTCAACCACGGAAAGATGTCAATAAAACAGCTTGTAAACAAAATGTCCTCAGTGTCCACAGCTTGTTATTTCTCTAGAGAAAAGCATTTCATGAAATATTAGACTATATACTGTTTATATTTCACTGTACCTGTTAATGATGTCTTAGTTATTTACTGTATGTTTAAATAATCCTGTTATGAAGCAAGCTATGACAGCCACTGTGTAAATGAATATATTTCAACAACAAATAGAAATTGGATAATTTAGAGGCTAATTTAAAAACTGCATTATGAGAAATGTACATGTTTGCATAATTTTGTTTTGCATTCAGAAGTTGAGTGTTGATTATTATATTAAAATAATAAATAGTAATTGTATTTAAGTTTGGGCTCTGTTGTTAATTGTAACCTTATGTAAAAGTGCTCAATAATGGTTAAGAGCATAAGCTGAGGTAGATTATTTTTTTTTATTATAATTGAATTTATTTAAAGAAAGATCAATTTATTAAGTAAACCACTGTTTAATAATAAAAAAATCGTTTTTATTTCCCCTACTGTACCAAAACCATACCGAACCATGATGTCAAAATGAGGTACCGAACTGGCATGTGTATACCGTTACATCCTATTAAATGCAGAGATTCCACATAAATCAATCAGAAAGATGAAAAATGAGACAGAGTCACCCCCATGACGTGGTATAGTTGCTAAGGTGTTCAAATTGGTTTGTGTTGCACTATAGCTGCTATGGTGTTCTGGGTAGTTTCTTGGGTGTTGGTATGTGGTTGTCGGGGTGTTATTATACGGCTGCTATGGTTCTCAGTATTTTTTGTGGGTGTTAGGCTACTTTGTGTGGTTTCTAGGGCACTTCTTAGCTGGCCTGGATGCTTTGTAAAATGTTATGTGGGTGTTTTTATAGCACTGCTATACTGATCTGGGTGGTTGTTAGGATATTGCTTCTGTATGCAGTTGCTAGGCAGATCAGGGTGTTTTAGATCAATGTTTGTGGTTGCTAAGGTGTTCTGGGTGGTTGCTAAGTCTCTATGAAATAATGTTCAAACGATACAGAGATTTGAGCAGCCCTGAGCAATAATACTGCCTAAGCAAGCACCGCTGACAAGTTTAAGATTCATTCATAGACTTGACTTGTGCAGCTCCTGCTAAGACGAACACACACGTTCAATCTTCAGACAGTCAGTTTGTGAAGTTCAGAACACTCTGCACCCTGGAGACACAAGACAGGATGAATCATCAAACAGAATAAAACTCCACATCTACGGTTTTAAATTGAGGAACAAAATCTTACGCGGATATAAATGTGCCCTCAGAGATTTCCTTTGAGTACTATTTCCCATAACCTGCTAGTAACAATCTCAAATATACATCCTCGTGATCAGGACCGACTCGCTCTCAGGATGAATCTATGGCTCAGATAAGACGACTCTTCTGTACGGTATAGAAATCTCAGCACCATTACTAATACTAAGAGAGAGTCGTTAAGATGTTGGGCACCAAATGACTGCGAGAGCTTCCCAACAGCGAATGTAAACAGAATTTATGGTGCATTACAGCGGCTGGGGAGAACTGGCTCACCATTTCCTCTCTGGCTGTCAAATTAAAAGCACTCCTGTTGGGACTGATATGCGCTGCTGCTACTGCTGGGTCTACTAATGCTGTTCTCTAACTCTTTCCTTTTCTTCTTTTCTGTTTGGTATCCCATCTTTTTCCCTCTATCTCTCTCTCTCTTCCGTCAGTCTAAGACACTCCTGATCCACTGGAGCTCAATGAAGACAGCATGACTGTGCACCATGAGACCGAAATCCAGTATCAATGCAAATCCACTCAGCACCCACCAATCTGAGTCACAGCGAGAAGGGAAAGTCATATATAAACCCATTCAGACATGTCAATACCCTAATATAAGCACACCTTCGGGGGTCTGAATGCTTTATATAAACACAAATACTTCAAAAGATGGAGACGCAAAGCATCAGGATACAATTCTGTACACACAAAACAGCTTTGTCTAAATTTGATGGATTTAATATGGATTTTAATGGACACGTATATTGGTTACATTAGATTTGCTTGTAGTAAAAGTGTAATTTATTTCAATTTGATATTATAATAATTAGAGATGAAGTTGTAATTCATTTGCCTTAAGAAAGGATTGAAAAACATTTTAAAACTTGACTATATATACATACGGTAGGTTTCTTTATTCAGTTCACTCATCAAACTCTTTTTCTTTCCATTTCACTCTTATCATTGTGAAATAGTGATGAATTGTTACAGGTATTAGAGTTTCATCTCCTGGATGCTGGATTTTATTGGACCTAATTTTGGATTTGTCGCAAGTACCCCACAGGAAAGAGACCCCCTGCCATGTTTCTAACAAGAAGAGAAGGTCTCGGATGCTTTAAAGAGAGTGCAGTAACTCGTTAAGATAATTACTGTATCGCACATTTATTCCACTGTTAATAATTAAGCAACGCACGCCAGAGCATAGACTCAATAACTCAAACTCGCAATACTAGCAATTAGAGAAACGAGAGGAGCAGAAATAAACAACAACCTGCCGAATTGAATCAAAACAATACATGAGGATACACTACAAACAAACAGATACTCACAACATTCTGCTCTGTTAAATACCCACAAACTTTTGAACGAAAGTGTATAATGTATAAAGTCAGTTCATGCTCTCCATTCATTTTGCTAAAATAATTAATATATAAACAGTTTTGTCATTTTTTTTCTTGTTCCCGCTATAGATCGACATATTCATGGTTGCTTGGCCTGTATAACACTGAATCGGCAATGATAAGAAATTATAACGCATATATTTGCATATATTATGAAGCAACTAAATAAATACTTATTATTTAAGCAACAACATTTACATTTAATAAACGATACATTTATAATACTTTATAAACAAAAAACAATACATTTATAATACTTTAGAAACAAAAAACTTAAATTACATTAAATTGCATTATTGAAAATTTGCACTTTAATTGCATTAGACACCTGACAGCACGGGATGTCAAATCTAATACGATTCTCCTTGGTTTCTACATCACCTGTGCGCTCATTGTGAATATATAGAGCACTTAAGATGTGTCATGTAGGACCAAACCAGAAATCTGTGTGTGTATGTGAGAGAGAGAGAGAGAGAGAGAGAGAGAGAGAGAGAGAGAGAGAGAGAGAGAGAGAGAGAGAGAAGGTGGTGAGATATATATGCTAGAGTAAGAAGCTGAGTATGTGCTTGAGTATATGTGACTAGGAACGAGGGGGAAGTAGGAGCAGACACTGTGTGTGTGTAGTGTGAATGTAGGCTGCGTCTAGGCTTTTTTTTTCACACCGCCTGCAGGCCGCCTCCGGCTGGCTGCTCACATCAAAGGCAGCTTTCTCTCTCTGAGGAGCTGAGAGACTGAGCCCCAGGCCTGCCCAGGCCTTCACAGACCTGCCTCGGGGGTTAGCGTGAAACCACGGGCCTCTGCCACGCCGCCGCGAGACACCGCTAATCATAGCCAGCGCTGCAGCCGGTCGAACGAGCCCTCGCGGCTGCCTTCAGACAGGAACCGACGATGCTACGATATGCATGCGGCTCGCAAACAGCCACGCTGTAATCAACCGGGAAGGGGAGGTTTGGGAATGAGGCTTTAAGTATTTAAAGTGTCAGTGTGCCATGTATTATTTACATCATGAATAAACGAGGAAAATATGACTTATGCAGACGTGTTGCTATCCAAATCAAGCATCTAGTCTGTATGCTTGTATTTAGATCAATATGTTATGAGTGTTTCAAATGACTATAAAACTGCATTATTTATTTCTGATGGAACAATGGTGTACAGGTACCAACATAATATTCACTGGGAAAATATGGAGGAACACAAAACCTTCATACTTTGTCATATACATGCACACTACTGTTTCAAAGTTGAATTTTTTATTTATTTTTATCATTTTATTTTAAATTCAACAATGAATCCTGCATGTAAAATTGATCCTGTTTCCACTAAAATATTAAGCAGCACAATTATTTTCAACACCGATAATAATAAGAAAAACGACAGGTGCAATGGCTGCTGAAAATTCAGCTTTGCCATTACAGAAAGAAATTACATTTTAAAATATATTAAAATAGAAAACAGTTATTTTAAATTCTAATGCTATTTCACAATATCATTTTTCCTGTATTTTTGCTGACTTGGAGTGCACAAGAGAATTCTTTCAAAAATGTATTTGTATTTTTGTTTATGCATTTTCCAGTACTTTTCCAGTAAGCAACCACCTTGCAGTGCCCTAGTGACCAAGCAGAACAACTTAGCAACCACACAGCATCCTTGCATCATATTTTGCATTTGTAAACAATGCTCACATTTTCTTCAGAGAAAGGACAAATCTAGATTTACTTATAAATGATGTCCTTAATAAGATTGCTGCATTAGTGCATAATACTCACCTGTAAACGGCTCGTTTGTCTGACTCCAGTTGGGCTTGGGGGTCAAGGGTCACGCTGACCTGTGTGGCCCCTGCCGCTGAGGCTGCAGAGAGGTGGACATGCTGGGCCTTTGAGTTTTGCTGCGTAGTGCCTGTCATCTGAAGAAATACAGAATACTAAATAACTACAGATCTGCAGTCTAGACCATATTACACCAAAATATTTAAATAGACTAGTACTTCTTTGTCCATTTTGTTGCTTAACTAATCAATCTACGAGCATTAATTGCTTATATATTAAATATCAATGAATTAATGTCTATTCATGGATAATCCAGTGATTCAAATATTCTAGAAATGAAAGGTACTTCATTATAATCATTTGGGATTATTTTCTTTTTTATTTGAAACTTTATGGACTATAACCAAAATAATAAGAACCAGGGGTCGACCGATAAGTGTTTTTCAGGGCTGATGCTGATACCGATTCTTACAGATCAAGTCGACCGATAATAGATATTTTGACTGATGTATATGACTGGTGTAAAAATTTTAAATAATGTCAAAATTAAGAATAACAAGGGCTCTGACAATATTTTATTTCTTAAATTATCTCTTAAATTATTGTCTCGGCAAATCTGTTTTAAAAATGACCGATACCGATGACCTTAAAAATGCTTAACCCTTTACGATTCCTGTAAAATTTGCCTAAAACGCCTAAAAAAGGCATACCCAAAGTAAATTGCATGCTGTTCTTGGGCCATTTGGATGATATGCATGGTGTTGGTCTCCTTTGAAAGGTGACACTCTGAGGTTTGTTTCCCAACAGTCAGAATCACTGTAAGTCTTACTGATATTGAGTAATAGCACTTTGAATACACTAAAAAAAGAAAAAAATAATTCCGCCTGCATTTTTTTTGTAAATAGAAGCCTGCAGATGACTATAGCTGGGAGGTATGAACTGAAAATTGGGATCACAGAATGAAGCCTTACCAAGCCAAATTTCGCATTTGATAAACAATATATTAGAAAATTAATGTTTTACACATGTTTATCTAATTTTATGTCTAGGCGCTTCCAAAAAAATTACACTTGGGAGACTCCAAATGACCCTTTGTAACCAACAACACATACAATGCTGTAATTCTTGAATGCTTTAAATGTACAGTCATCATTTTGGGCTCTAATGAAAGGTTACACTTAGAGCTATTCAATTTCTCATCCAGATTCACTGTCAATAATTGCTGACACATAGTAACTGAAGCATAAACACAACCACAACCCAACCCCTAATAAGAACATTACACAGTAGTTTCGTAGAAACGCTATGATTTCAAATTCAACTAAACTTTGCATTTATTGGCAACCATAAACAATATTTCCTTATATGTTCAATGGATGACAAAAAAAAACTTACATTTGCCAGATTATTAGAGTGAGTAAATGAAGATCATGTTCCTATTTAACAGTACTAAACCTTTATTTCTTAGACCAGAATTAACCATGTTGAACACCAATCAGATTATCTCTCTTTTTTATCAAATTAATTGTGTCCTTTCCAGATTGTTTGGAATTATTTTAAATGTAAAAACAGCTAATAATTGCTGACAATTAACTGAAGCTAAAAAAAATGTTTGGAGATCCCAAACCCATCCTGCTAATACCCCCTCTGCGCCAGTGGCCCAGAGATGCAGTTCAAGATCATCTTGCTCATGTGCATGTTATTGGTGGCTCACAGCCAGGCACTGTGGTCTTATCAGATTTAGTTTATGAACGCTTCACTTTTGTGTTTTTTAATGGGTTATGATGGTTTTTTTAAGGAGCTATAAGAGCGGAAATGTGCACATAGTAATCTGGTTTGTTATCTTTTCCGCGACAGAGGAAAAACAGCACACGTCCAGATAAAGTTCTAGTAAACTTGAGACAAGAGCTAGCAATGAAACATTTTTTTTCCTAGCATACATATTCAGGGAGGCTCTTCCACTGTCTCTGACAACGTAAGACAATGCAGCATATGGTCTCATTAAAATCTGGAATCTAAATTGAGGCACTTGACCCCTAAAATATTACGTAGGTCACTTTCTGCAGGAAAACGTTCCACCTAGTCATCAAATAATACTCTGGCAGTCGAGGTGGGCAGAGGTCTCGCCCTCTAGCAATCGAAACACTGTCAAGATGAACAAATACCCTGTTTGGGATGCATTAGTGGGAGAGAGAGTACAACTTGTCGGTTGTATATGCTTCCCTGTCTCTCCTGCCATGTTTTTCTCTCTCGTGATGCTGCTTTGAAAGCAAGCCTTCTCCTGCCTCCCTCCCCGGAACAAAAATGGTTTGAGGGAGGAAGCTGGAAGTCTTAATCCCAGCCTCAAATAGGAAATAAATTAGCTTCTTCACACTTAACTAGCTCTCATTTGCATGTCTCCACCAGCGCGCTGCTCTTCTCCCCAGCCTCTAATCCTCAGGGCGGAGGGAGACAGCAGCCGGACAGGGAGAGAGGGCTCTTCAACTGTGTCCCTCTGATTCAGGACAACAATAAATTAGATATGACATTGCACAGAACTACAGAGGCTCTCTTTGTTACAATTTGAGAAAACATTTTCTCAAACAGAAATGAACACTGCAGAAAAATTGTCTTAAAGGAGAAAAATTCTGAAAAACACTGCTCTGTGTCCCTCTGATTAACTCAGGACAAGCACAATGAAGATATGACATTGCACAGAACTACAGAGGTACCTTTCTTACAGCCACAATTTGAGAAAAAGCCATGGTTTTTCTCAAATAACGTTGCAAAAAAAAAAAAAAAGCTTAAACATTATACATTTTATTTCTTATTTATTTGTTATGCAACTACAGAGGTGAGTGAATGTATTTTTTATATTTCTAATGAACGGTGATATTATAATAATAATCAGTATTATAATCAATAAAAAAGAAAGGTTTGTTTGTTAACTGACCTGTTGGCTCTCCTGGTACGATGGTGGAGGGACGCTCTGTGTGGCCATCATGGTCAATGCTGGTGCTGGGGACACATGTTGCATCATGGGATAGCTTCACATGGAGATCCTGAAGGAAACAAAACAGATACATGAAAAATTATGTACTGTAGAGTCCTGTTTCATGATCAAATTCATATCTACTGGCCTACTTACCGGCGGGAAAATAATTGAGCTTTTTGTCTTTTATAGCAGATTGCATATTTTTTATTGATAACACTGATGGAAATATATAAAGAAATATATCCTTGCAACTTTCCTCAGTTCTTCACTGAAACAATTCCATGACACACCACTAGGTGCTGCTGTATTAAACTGACAAAAAAACTTTCATTCAATGTTGTAGTTAAAATAAAATAAAATAAAATAAAAACCTTTCTAAGGCCAGGGAACACATCAAGGTCTGCATACAAAGGCTATTTGTAATTTGTAGTCATATGGATTACAAACCTTAAGGCAAAAACCTTTAAATATAAAATACCCAGAGTGTCCATCTAATTCAATTCTGTAAACAAAGATTCTTACATAATATTAGAATTTACAAATAATGACACTAAATCCAAAACATTTGCAACAAGTTCAAGCGAGACAATCTAATGCATCGCCGACAACCCAGTAAAAACTGTTAGCACCACGTCTGTCCAGAAAACCAAATAAGCACCTTGAGGTGCAGATACATGATGACGAGTTACTTTTTTCTAAGGTAAACATGACAACCCCAGCAGGCCAATCAGGGGCTCATTAGTTCTGTTGTCAGAAGAGTAATTGACACTGGGCAAGGGAAGGGTGGACTCCAGAGACGGTGCACCGTGGGAACTCTGACTGCAGATAATTGGCCCCATGTTACAGCACATGGACCCCGGAACCCCATTTCTAAGTGAAGCTTTATCAAGTACAAATGTTCTGTTCTCTTTGCTCACATTTTGAAATGCCACAAAAGGTTTTCTTGTTTTAATTTTTTAATAAATAAACGCTACATTTCTTTTAAGTTATATATGCTCTTACCAAGTCTAGTACCTTAAACATCTTTGAATGTTGGAAATTGTCTCTCCCATATAGATTTTTACATCAGTCTAAGTGCATTCAAAATAAGATTTAGTGCCAAACAAACACAAGAAGACAGCTGAAAGCATTTAAAACTATATTCCACTTACTGAGTCTTAAATAAAATTTTCATAACAGAACCTCATTGAAATCACTCCCAAATTCAAGTGATCATTTCAGACAGTTTGACCCCCAAAACACGGTCTTCAGTCCACCATTGAGCTCCAGGCTTTTAGTAGCAGCCCACAGATGTAAGAAGCAGAAGCTAACAATCGTAAAGAATACTAAAAATACATAAGCAATCATATATAATTACTCTGAAAGAACAGTACAATCACATCTGCTGAGTTAATGTGGGTGGGACCTCTGCTCCGTTCGGTAATTACACGAGACACAAATCACTCATTTAAAACGTGACCTATAAAATTCTTTCTGTGCTTTAGTAGTAGTAATTGTCTCTCTTGAGAACAGCTTGTTAGCTCTCTCTATATCTTAACAGCTTGAAATCAGGCATAGAATCATGTTTATGCAGATTTTCCTATTGTTTGCATCAATAATTCTGTGGACAGCAGAACAAGAGGATTGTCAAGAGGATTGTGGGAAAATCAAGGAGACAGAGCAGAATCCAGTACAGAAGCCAAGTCTCTCAGACGGCGGACAGGATGTAACCTTCCTCAGACAGCAGACAGACAACAGTTTGAGCGGGAAAACAGGAAAGATCTTTTTTTTCTCTCGCAGCTCATCTTCAGGTTGGCAGGAGTGTGTGGAAAATGGTCGAAGGGGACAAGACAAACCAAACAGCTATTTTAAGGAGATTGCGCACACACACACACACACACACAGATCTGGGTTATCATGATCATAAACACCATCAGCACCTCTGCGCTCGGACCGTTTCGTGTTGGACTTCGTGGAAACGTGAGGAATTTTCCAAGCACAAATTAGATTCTGGCTTGGCGTTGCATATTTTATGAAGCTCGTCCAAATCATACAAATTGAGAACGTTGTGTGTGTGATTTGTATACTGATTACACACAACGCCTGTGTTCTCATTCCAAGTGCTATCAGCCGAAAGGCATCTTCGCTGTTATCTCGCCTCATTTTAATTGCAAATTTTGTGAGCGAGTTGGTAATTAAATGGAAAATTGCACATTAATTGATGAGACTAAAGATAAAGCAATTCCAATTATTGCGCGGTATTTTAAGGGGGCCTCTCAAGTCTCGGTCCCTGGAGTAGCGTGGTACCCACAGCAGCATCATAATAATAATGCATACATACCGTGTACACTGGGTAACAGCTCTATCCACAAACCTATGTTTACAGACATGGACACACACATGTACTTTATAATGAGCAAAGAAACCTCTGAAGTCTCGGCGGGTGAAAGGCGTGCACTGATTAAGCCTTCCGGCTTGCTCTTTTAAAACACATCATCACACCTTCTGACTTAATATACCGGGTATTGATTTCAAAGTATCGGTCGATGCAAACACATCGATCCGTTCATTGATATGCAGTCAGAAATGATTTCTCGGTCATGCACCCGATGGCCTAAACAGCTGCGTATCTGTTAGGACATGCACTTTTACAGTAGGACAGGAAAGCAATAAGAAACGAATGAAACCTTTCTATAAGATATCAGGATTTTATTGAAAAAGTAAAGTTGGAAAGCAACATAATTTTCAGCAATAAATGGCCATTTTAATTTAATCAATCAAAAAATATAGACCTAGATAAAATAGTCACATTGCTAGACTCTTGCAGACAAAAATCAAATGACTAAATGAAGATAGTAAAGTAAACTATAGGTCAAATTTGAAGTTAGTTGCAAAACAACAATGCATTTACACTACAATATGAAATGGGTTGGTGGAATTTTTAAATGTTTTTGAAAAAGTCATTTAAAATGACTATTTTCTCATTTTAAATGTAAATGCATTTTAAAAGTGTAACTACAGAATATATATATTCTAATGTGCTAATTTGATTCTCAAAAAACATTATCAATCATGAAAACAGAAGTGCTGCTTAATATTTTTCTGGAAACATTTTTGTGGTCATACATTTCTTCAGGATTATTTCATGAACAGAAAGTTCAAAAGAACAGCATTTCATTTTAATTATAATTTTTGATCAGTTTAATGCACCCTCGCTGAATAGAAGTATACATTTCCTTCTTTAAAAAAATGTATGTATGCATGCAATTGCATTTAATTCTAAAAAACTAGAAGCCATAGCCCTTTTGGGTATTAGTGTATTCATAAAGAATGTTCTCACATTAAATATTACATTAAAGGTTGGTACAGCCTAAAAAGTATTGCAATGACACCAAAAATAAAAATAAAACAGATCAAATCACCTTAAAGTTATAGCTTTAATCAAAGAACAAAAATAATTTAAAATTAGATTTGTTTTTAAATGAAATATATTTTCAGAAGTGCATGAATCCTAAAAAAGATTAAAGAAAATGTACTTTTAATATAACAATATTCTTCATTAAGCATAAAATAAATATAACAAACTTAATTGCCAAATAGTACATAGTATAAAATTATTTAATTACACTGTTTCATGAGAAACCATAATAGATTCAGTTGTAAAAGAGACATACAATGCAGCAGCCTGTAACTTCATGGCTTGAGCTCATAATTACAGCTGGCAGGGAGAGGGGTTTAAAGGCTGGGGAAATGGAAAGTAAAGTGGGGATGTATTGAACATGTCTGGTGTGTGTCTGGGAAAAAGGGAGAGTTTGAATGTTAGCCTCTTCCCATCGATACTGCTCCGCCAGACCCTCACCCACAATCGTTTGACTGTTTGATCCCAGTCGATAATTAACACAGCCACCTGAAGGAAAGCTGCTACTGACGAGGCTAATAGAACAATGTCAGAGACGTTGTTTAGTAATGACAAAGCCTGCATGCTAATTTAGAAACTGAAAGTATATACTTCAATGATGAAGATGTTACAGTAGCATTGAGATGCACAATAATGTCATTTTGTCACAAACTCTATATTAGCATTTAGCTGAGTTTAAGAATCAAACTAGCCTATAGTATGAATAAAATAATGTTACGATTAATAATTCATTATTACTTCAACTTCACGGTTTATATGTTTAAGAACCGCAGCTTTAACTGTATTCACAAATTTAACATGGCATTTAACTAAACATCTGCAACTACTCTCGCTATCAGCTACAAACAAATGATGGAGAATGGCCATGTATTGAATCTCTCAGTCCGAGACACGCATCCTTGTGCACAATGCCGAAGGATCAAAGATGTGTGTGCGGGCAATGACTTCCTGTTAGTTAGAAACATCCTTTGTGGACGGGCCGCAGAGAGCTCCGCGTGCGAGCCGGTGCTGAAAAAGAGCAGCAGGTTTTTTCCCCGTTAAGCAGAAACAGGTGAGCTCTGAAATACAGGAGGAAGTGGTTCGTGGTTTATAGACCCCATTCATCATCATCCACATAGTCTCCCTCTGCGTCTCACAGCTAGCCCTCACATCTGGGAAGAGGGTGTTTTATATATCTGTTTACCAGGCAAGCTGGCAGGCTGAAGAAACAACAGACCTTCGCTTTCTCATGAGACACTTCCAACGTGGCACACCGCTGTACTGTTGTTTCAAAACTGAAAACAATTACATAAATCGTTTTATTTATAGGTGAAGTGTGTTTCTGTGTCACTAATGTCACAAATAAAATATATACATATTTTAGTTTTGTGATGAAAAAAAATCCTTTAATCTGAATCAATGTTATCAGTTCATATCCATCCTATTTCTATGTAATAAAATTTCTATGAAAATATCGTATTCACAATGTGACTTTAAACATTCTGACTAGCACATAACTTTTTAAATGGTTTTAAAAGTCCTGTATATGCTCACCAAGGATGCATTTATTTGATCAAAAATAAAGTAAAACTTTTAATATTGTGAAATATTATTATAGTTTAAAATAACCTTTTTTTACAATTTAAAATGCTATTTATCACCCTCATGTCGTTTCAAACCCGGAAAACTTTCATATTCGGAACACAAATTAAGATATTTTTGATGAAATCCGAGAGCTTTCTGACCCTGCATAGACAGCAATGAAACTACCACATTCAAGGCCCAGAGAGGTAGTAAGAACATCTTTAAAGTAGTCCATGTGACATCACTGGTTCAACCTTAATTTTATGAAGCTATGAGAATGCTTTTTTGTGCAAATAATTATTTGTTTCTTTTCCGTGTCAGAATTTGATGCATGTTTATGACAGTACCAGTGTTCCGAAGATGACGGGTTATGAACGACATGAGGGTTTGGGCTTATGGGTTTGGAACGACATGAGGGCGAGTATTTAATAACAGAATTTTCATTTTTGGGTGAAACATCCATCCCTTTAATATCAGTGTTATATTTTTCCTGTCATATTTTCAATAACAGTATTTTTTTAACTCATTAACTGCGCATTGTTCGCATTAAAAAAAGTACAATTTTCATTAGTAATTTTGTCAATCAAAGTGAGCGCCCCGCCCTATAATCACACCATTGGCTGAGTCAATGTTGCTGTTGTCGGGCAGGTCCGGCTCGAACAAACAATGTTTTGAAAATACTACAGTGTTTATACTTCTCAGGGGGAACCAACCTGTGAAAGACTTTCTTACAGTTGTTTTGCATATTAAACTGGGATTGAAAGAATTTAACCACCAAAAAAAGAGAAAAAAGACACTTCAGCTGTAAAATGAATTATTAGTATTAATACACAGTGAAATACTTCGTGGCAAACTCCAGCACTGTCCTTTGTGCCTAACCTGAGGAATTGTTGATCTTCAAAGCGAGAGCATGTGCCGCTGCCAAAAGTGTATCTGATTGTGATTTTCCTGGCTCCTTTTCTATGTATCCTGTGCGGAAGTTTGTTCATCACAGATGCTGCAGGGAATGCAATGAATAATTTTAAACAGTGCGTGTGTCAAAAAGCCCAAATATCATGAATCTTAATGTCCTGAGTCAGGGCTTCTCCAAAGTGAATACATAA
The DNA here is from genome assembly GCA_027564155.1 of Gymnocypris eckloni scoliostomus. Lineage (NCBI taxonomy): Eukaryota > Metazoa > Chordata > Actinopteri > Cypriniformes > Cyprinidae > Gymnocypris > Gymnocypris eckloni. The sequence continues at coordinate 8,430,379 of CM050435.1, read as the reverse complement.
AACCGGCCCACCTGAATACATTTACTACATTAGAGGTCCTTCCGTGGGCAGATTTGCAATGCATTGCGAGCGCGTCCCAATGTGCGCTAGGAGAGGAAAAGGACGGCGATGTGAGGTTTGATTAATGAAGAAGGGAAAAGGGCAGAACCCCTGCACGGGGACGGAAAAATCCAGACCAGGTTCTCAGGCCAAATACAAGCGCATTTAGACGTGAAAACATGCACCCCAGGGCTACACACCTTCAGGCAACATGCTGCCTTCATATACAAACACACACACACACACACACACACCAGTGTAAGACAGCTTGGGAGACTCAGTGTCCCAGCACTGCTCATTAACCTGTAGGAACTGCAGGTGGAGGATTAAGCTCTGATATTCATGAGCTCAATTCTCTAATTCTCTCTCAATGTTCAAATTGTTGCTTTTCGTTTGGTTTAAAGAGATTTCACCCCAAAATGAAACTTTTGTTCATTATTTACAGACCTTGATTTTCTTTCTTCTGCAAAACACAAAAGAATATATTTTTTTGTCCATACAATTGTTGTTTGTAACTCTCTTTAGTTCACTTGAAATGGAAATTTGAAATGGAAGATCAAATTCAGCACATTGCTTTATGGGATACAGTGTTCCACAAGGCCTGCGCTGCTTGTACATCGGCAATTTTGCTAAATTTAAAAAGCTATCTAGAGAAATGCTCCAAGAAAATCTGCATTCTGTGCACGGTATGCATACTGTATGTGTCCGAGACATTCAGAATCTTCATTCACCATTCATCCAATCTATCTGCAATTTCACTTGCCTTTGTATTTATGCTAATGATTGTTTGGATATGGTAGATCTAGAAATAATTCCAAAGTGTCCTGCTTTTTAAAATTAGAATAAAGTCTTCACTGAAATGGGTGTTGGGGAAACTTACTGTGTGGTGAAATTTTGTTATTCCCAGAGGCCCGATGGTTCGCATGCAAATGAGTTCATTAGCATAGCTAAAAGCTTTTATTATAATTAGCATTTTCTCAATAGACTGCACAAGTATGGAAGGAATGGATCCTAAAAGATTTGCACGTTCAAAATTGCATGATTTCTAAAATACAGACATGACTTTTGTATAACGTTTGAGACTTCAGAAACCTGCATCAACTGTGCCCTAAAATCAGACTAATGCTGGTAATACTGTATGGAACTGCAAAGGATATCCTTTGGTTTATTTTCAGTACTCTTCCTGGTAAGTAGCTGAGATAAAGGAGAGGTGTGCACGTACAACACGTAGACTGGTTCAACTGTATGACAAGCTAAGAGGGCAAAAAGCTAATAGCTCTCTTTAGAAAAGAATTCAATGCTGCTTGGCCCCATCCATTAAACTTAATACATTGGCAATCTTTAGAAAATGTACCAAAAGTTTCATTTCAAGTGCCCTTAGATTATTCTAACTTTTATGTGCTTGTGGGTGTGTGAACGGTGTGTATCATTCTGTCACCATGTTGCAATCGCATCTTGATGTCATTAATGCACACAAGAGCGAGCGGCCGTTCCTGCCGATGACACACCGTGGTTGCGTTTCCTCACTGCACTGATAAAAATCAGAATATTGAAGGCTGGAATTCCACCGGAATTGGAACTCCTGAGCTCATAGAGAAGGAAGGTAATCTTCAAGAGCTTGCTGTAAAATCGGTTTGGTTGCTCTCATGTTAAGCAGAGATACGGGTAAGGGGACAGTGTGTGCGTTATCTCGCTTTCCCAATCTGCAGGGCTGTTTAAATGGATACCTCCTAATCTTACCACGAGGCATCCAGCTCTGTCGCTTGGTGAGACTTTGGGTATGCGGCAAAAAAACTGAGAACCTGCCTGTGATAAATGTGTCGTGAGATCAGAAAGCAGTTTGTGCCAATACATCATTCTGTAAGAGTCGTTTCAGCAGATGCTTGTTGAGTGATTCTTTGACCGATGGAAACGGTGGCCACTTGCACCGGTTTTTAACCCGGTTTTTTAACTAACCTAAACTGACTAAATAAGAATACATTTTGATTATTATATTTATTGTGTATTTCTATGTATATAATTATAATATATTAAATATTAGTAAGAATATTAAGGATTATTTCAAATATATGAAAAATAACGTACATTGTATTTAACACATTTACAAATTATTTATTTTATTTTATTATCAAACACACACAGACACACCCACACCATTTACACAAGTGTAAAATATGTTTATTAATTATACATATATTTAAACAGTTTATAAATGTATACATTATTTTTATTATCAATATTTTGATGTAAAGAATCATGTTAGCAGTTTCCATGTATAAGTTATAGCAATAAAGATAATTTATGTATTTATAACGCACAAACACAATTAACTTTATAAGTCAAAGCTTGTGAATTGAAAACAAATAAAACTGAGAAATGTATATTGACACTCAAATTAAAACAATTAAATGGCAGCAAAAAAGAAAGAACTGCAATATAATTATGTGTGTGTGTGTGTGTGTGTGTGTGTGTGTGTGTGTGTGTGTGGTGCTTGCGTGCGTGCGTGCGTGCGTGTGTGTGATAAAAAACAGTGTAAAACGAGTGCATTGCTTCCCCGGGTTTGCTATAGCTCCAGCGATGAGGATAATAAATAAGGTGCTATGCATGTGTTATGCCACGAAAGAGACACAGAGCATGAGATGGCCTTGCCAGGAATGTGGCAGTAGGATTAGGGCAAGGGTGATCAGCATGTGGAAGATTCAAACCCCTTCCATTCCTTCCCTAAAAAAAGAGAAAACCTCAGGAGCAAGTGTGTGCGCTCACAGAGAGAGCCACGGGGGGTTAACGAGAGGGGGGATTATCACACACACTCTCGACTGCTCTGATTGTCAGCAGATTCCTAATGAAGAGTTTAAGTTTCAGAAGAGGCTGCAAGGAGACTCTGAGGCAGGCACGTATGTTCGGACTGGCCAACAGAGCCCGGCGGGGAGGGTCAAATGATCGGGGCATGCTGGACACTGATGAGACATATGGCTAAACTGTTAGAGTCATAATCTATCAGCTCCGGTGAAATTTCACAGTATCTTACCGAACACAGGGATTTGCGAGCGGAGTGCAGCTGTTTAAATCTACACAATTCATACGGGATCTGTAAGTGCGAGGTAAAGACAAGCCACTGAGGTAATGTTAACCCAATAACAAGATGTTTTACTTGGCAAGAGGCTGAAGAGAGTAGGTCAATAAAAGCCATGATGGAGAGAGAGAAAGATACAATGTAATTTTTATTATAATTACTAATATTACTTGTTAAAAAAACACTTTGCTGAGGTCCTCATCGAGACATTTCTATCAATCAATCAATCTATCTATCTATCTATCTATCTATCTATCTATCTATCTATCTATCTATCTATCTATCTATCTATCTATCTATCTATCTATCTATCTATCTATCTATCTATCGATCTGTCTATATCTATCTATATTTCATGCCCTACATTTCTTCCTGGAAAGAAACAGGGAAGAACATCTGGAACACAGGGAGAGCAAGGTGCCCATGGAGTATTTAGAATGCCAAAAGTTCCAGATAACTCCATAACATGATTCTCTAAAATGTTTATAAAACTCTTTCTACACTTTCTGATTTTGACAGGTGAAGAGACGTCCTGAGGAGCAGATTTAACAGGGAGAACGAATCACTTAGAAGAGAGCATGAGACGAGACCAGTGGAGCAAAAATGAGCATGATAATGAGGCAATGTTTGCTGCTCTTGGCCGCAACAGCTGATGTTTGTCTTTGTGTAGTGCCCGGAGCTACGCCGAATGGAATCCTTGGAAACTCCAAACAATCCAATATTAAATTTCCTCTGCAATGCCACAGGGAGAGAGAATCATGCGTGGGGGGGAAGGAAGGCAACGGGGAGATGAGAGGAGTGAGAGAAAGAGCGACAGAGAAAAAGAGAGAGAGACAAAATACACTCGCATAGAGGGTGAGAAGATGAGATGTCAGGGGGGTACGGAGAAATTGAAAGAATGAACAAGAGAGACCAAGAATATTCAGGGATAAAATGACAGGCTATACTGAATGGAAAGTCTCTCTCTGGCCATCTCCAGGTCTGAGCCAAGTTTCGAACCCGCAGGTGCATCAACAACTATGGCGGGCCGATGGCTTCCATCAGATATAGTGTTACCATGAAAGCTTCCATGTGCGCCTCAGGGAGACAGACACATTCCTCGGTCTATCTATAACATTTCAAATAACCCTCAGTCCAATTTCTGACTGTTTATTTTACTAAAATGGTAGTTCTTCCATCCAAAGGGGCCATTATCTAAATCAACGGTGCTGGTATGCCATGACTAGATCCATATGGAATCTCTGCAAGTAACTCAATTTTTCCTTAAATCCAGAACCACAATTCATGAAGTAGTTTAAATGCCTCATCCCCAATTTGATTATGCTTTCAGTTAATAAGAGTATAAATTATACCATATTTAAATCCACCCCCTGAAGAATGGGTGTGAGAGTGCTTTAAAACTTGACTTTCTCCCATTTACTTCACTTCTAATTCCTATTTGCATCCTTTACTGTGGGAATTTTCCTAAAGTAGAAAAAAAACAACAGATGAGATATACAACAGGTGTTGTTACATTTACCTTGCTCTTTAAAATCCAGTAATTTCAATAAGAATCAATGCAACTAGAAGTTTCGCATGAGGGTGTAAAGTTTCCCATGCAGATTTCACTCACGTTCACATTGGTCAGAACATGGTTTAGTTTATACATGGCCGTTTTCACCGAGGAGGCAAGGAAAGCAGTGCCTCCTCATACTATTGCATGAGACAAAATTGTAGTGCAAAAATAATATAATGGCAGTATTGCAAAATATAACATTAAAAAGTGTATAAATCACTTGTTTTCTAAAAAAATAACATTGTCCAACAGTGACAGCAGCAGGTAAAGTTACTGCATCTCTGTCGTTTCCCCTGAGCCCATTGAGTTTTAATAGGCCCCCTAAAGCATACGGTGGGTTTGGTGGGGGGTAACTGAGAATGGGGTAAAGTCATGACAGAGGAGGCAATGCCTCCATCGTGATATGATTGGATATGACTGGTTATGTTTGGCTGTGATTGGATCATGCGTTTAATCCCACCTCTTGTGTTTGTGGGTGTTCAGCAAATCAGTTTATTATATAGATTATAATTTTAAAAAGTAAGTAAACAACTCACACAAGTTAGATATAACCACTTTGTTACATCAAAATAAGACTTAAAGTGGCCTTAAAACATGATCTGTGGGAATTTTTAGCAAGTGATCATTTTATATTATTTTGGTAAAATTGACCAAGCTTTGATGACTGATGATCTCTAAAATCCAAAAAGAGTAAAAAGTTTACTATTAAAAATAATTGTTCAGAAATAATATATATCGCTTAGATTGTTACTGCCAAGAGTTATTATTTTGGAATAAATGTAAATTGCTTAAAAACACTAACTTTGATGAGATTCATACATGGCTTTAATAAACAGAATATTGATTAAATAGTTAATGAAAAAATATAAAACAAAAATATAAAACGAAAGCTTTTTTGTTCTTTTTATGATGGTGTAAGCAATGTTTAATTAACCAAGAAAATGTGACTGGGACATGAATTTACATTCGGTTTGTGTGTGTGTGTGTGTGTGTGTGTGTGTGTGTGTGTGTGATTAAAATTTTGGGCAAATATAATATATTATACTATATCATATTATATATCAGAATTGTATTATTGTTGCATCCCTAATTTTGAATTATCCATTAGAAAATTACAGTTAATGTAACGAATGTAAAATCATAACCTCTGGAGCAACCCCTGTGGATATGTTGACTCCTTTTGAACCCCTCCTATACTTCTATATGAGGCTCATGAAGGTGTTTTGTATGACACATAGTAAGAAAATGTGTGTGTGCATATACGCCAAGCTCAGCAAACACACTCCAGTGGAACCCCACGGTCAGGACGTCTCCTCTCTACCGTACACACACTGCAGCTATGCAGACAGATTGCCCTGCGCTCTCGCTCCCAGCCTCTCTGGCGGTATACAGAGAGGCCCTGGCCGGCCCCAGCGCTCTGCCCTGGCCATCTGGAGTACATTAGGGCTGGAGGGATATTGGATCCCCCTGCCGTGGCCGGCTGGATGGGTGGCCCAGCCAAGCGCAGCCCTTTTCAACAGCCCAGCATGATTGATAGGAGGCCTCACTCACTGACTCCCGCTGCAGTCACCACACACTGTGACCAGAACACACATGCTACTAAAAGCACTAGCTCCAAAACTATGACACGTGCACGCCAAACTGTGACACGCTGATGCCTGAGGAGATCGGCATGAGCAGACACGCTATAATGGGTGGTACTGTATAACGTTTTTACCACCTGATTACATAACAGGACTTCATAACACCAGACCTGGGCTGCGAAACACAACAGATGTCGTCAATAAAACATGAAAGCTCATCACACGCAATAAATCAGAGTACTGGCTACAAAACTAAGGATTAACCTGACAAATTGGCAGCAAAGTGAGCTGTAGTACATTTATATTCTGCTTGTATAGCTTGGTTATACTCATAAAAGCAAATAATCTCTCTGAAAGCGTAGAGTACTTCCTTAGGAATGATCAACAAAAAATTATAAAAGATAAAAATGAAAAAAAATTATCCTAAATGAGTAAATTCATTAATTATATTTGTTAACCCCTCCATTAATTATTGTGTTTGACATGATAGATGTTTGAATGATAAAACGGTGTTTTAGTGTCATGTTAAAAGCAAATCTCAAATTTCATACCCTGACAATAATGATATTGTAATAATACTAGAACTTACTCCCTCTTTTAGTGCCATGTCTAAATAGAAATAAAAATTGTTACCATTATGAGAACAAAGAAAAATGTTAAATAAAATAGAATAGCATTTAATTAAATTTACAGTAAAATTAACATTGTGTGAAAAAAGCATAAAGCATATCTACAGGTAGGGCTGTGACGATAACCGCATTACCGCTTCACCGCGGTAATGAGATGCGACCGCGGTGTTGAGGTCATCACCGTCATCACCGCACTGTTTTTCGCGGGATCCGACCAAATGTCTTGCAACGCGGGAATAAAACACGGTAACGGTCGGTAACTCTGGTGTAATTTGAACGGGAGTGGGCGGTCTAACAATATCCCGTTCCCCACATCCTTTCAGAACAGCATATCTGTGTGTTTTTACTCCCTCTTACCGCTCACGTGCTGCACGCACGCACCAGTGCTTCTGTGTCGCGCACAGTGCGCAGCATGTGCATAACGGCACCCTGACAGAACAGGCGATCTGCATGTGCATATAGGCGAACAAGGCAGTCGCCTCGGCAGCAACACGGTCAGGGGGGCAAAGGGACAGATATTTGTAGTTTATTTTTGGGCATTCGTTATCACTGCTTAGTTATTCTACATCTAAATGAACTTTGCTTCATAGTAATGCCGCTCCCGCGCCGCCCCCCAACTGAGCGTCATCAATAGGCTACTCTACATGCAAAACATTATAATGTTCATTCATAAATGTCATCAAATCGAATAAAACTATCCAGACATGAATTCCTTTTGCTGCTGGTGCTGTCTGATGAGTTTTAAAGCCAGACACGCGCTTCTGAAAGGTAAGATTATAGCCTAATGTATGTGTGTGAGAGAGAAAGCGCGGTGGAGATAACACAAGTGTAATATTATCTATTAAAGGCTTACGTACACCCAAAACCGTGTTTTGCTGTGTTTTAGCCAAGTGGAATACTCAATATTTAGCGTTTATCATATACAGTGTTTAATTGGTGTAATAAAGCGGGGTGACCGATCCGGCATCAGAGGATGGAGAGGGAAGGGATAATTCGCGCAATCACTCCGTTGACCCACTTAAGTGATACCAGCTTGCATCAGTTGCTTTTATTGTGTGCATATACTCTAAAAATCACGGTTATTTTATTAAACATTTTTTGTAATGTTTGGGTAGTTTTTTTTGTAACCCATATCTTATATGACAGTCCAGAGTTTGCGTTTGCATTGAGTGCACGCAGATATTTTGCCTTCTCTTCGGGTGAAATTAATTCTCAGTGCCACATACTTTATTTTGTCAAATATAGGTTTGTTTCATGTAATCTATAAAACAGTAAACGATTTTATTTTATGCAAAGCAAACCAAGTCACCTAAACGAGCGCATCAGGTTTTTGCGACTATGAAAGTTTTATTTTTACTTCTAAAATGCTTGTTAAACGAATTTAAAAATAAGAAATGTTGTATACATGTTTAAACGGTGAAATATGTTGTATTAAGAACTGTATTTGACAAAAATAAAGGCACTAAGACAAGAAAGAAAGAAAGAAAGAAGAATAAAAACAATTACAAGCTCAAACAAAAAGCGAAACCAATAGCGACTATATAAAATAATAAAATTAATAATTTTCTAATCTCAGCATGCTTTAATTTTGTGTCGCTAGTGGTTTGCGCTCAACACGCTTAAATTAAAATGTCTTTGGTCTGTGCTCTGGAAGTGTTCTGTTAATTCTGCTAAACTTGAATTACTACAACTCAAATTAAAACCGAAACTAACAGGGTAGAAAACTCCACTAAATCAAAACTACAATAAAAACGAAACTTAAATTTTTAGCCAAAATTGAAAGCAATATTAAAATAAAAACGAATTTTAAAATGCAAAACTACAATAACCCTGACACAAACGTATTTCTCTGGAGGAAGAGGATCCGTCAGATGAGATGATCGGCGTTCGGAGGTGCTGATCCGGACCGGGTTTGTTCAGATTAAGCCCTGACTGCTAATAGCACATGCCCGTGCTTGCTTTTATTTTAATGTAGTTGTTAATAAACAAATTATCCAATCTTTCACTTGCATCTTTAAAATCGTATTTGAGTGAAGTGGGGGCGGCACGTCAGGGTTTGGCCTAGAGCCCCATCGATGAGTGACAGAGCAGAATAAGGATGGAGTTTAGCTAAGTGTGGATTCTTCAACTGCGACTGCACAATGGCCAGTTTACTGCGAAGAAACACATCTCAGGCAAGTCTGACACGGGACATTCTTCTCAGGGAAGTTAAATTGTTTGGTTTCATGAAAAAGAGATTTAATTTTGCAATGTCTAAGCCAACGGTTTTGTTCATATTTTACATATAAATTTAAATGACAGATGTCTTTTTCTCTCTGACACTTTTCCGTGTTGACACCAAAAGGTTAAACAAATGTAGTATTTTGACAAGAAGAATAAAAATAACAAACATGCTATTTTTACATTTTTGTACAAACTGGCCTACAGTATTATTATTATTTCTCTCTCTGCGACACTTATTATTACGTTGACAACAAAATGTAAAACTAATTTGATTCTGGACAAGACGAATAAAATAAATAGCCTACAATAAAATACATTTTGTGCAGACCACATTTTTATTTGTTATCTCTCTCTCTCTTTCAGTAGAGGAAATGTCATTGTGAGATTCTGGAAACGAGATATATTTTGCGGGAACGGTCGGGTCAGGAAGAAGAAAAAACATATTTTATTTTGCACTTTAAAAAGGTTGTTATTATAAATGTAGCCTAACGAATAGTCAAATAATATTAATTACATCCTAATTTGCTGTTACAACCTATCCGTTTCAACAAACACAGTTTTCAACAAGTTGTGATTGGACAAGTGCGTTTATATCCACGGATTCTTACCCGAAAAACAATGTCTAAAGAAATAGGAATCGAAGTTTAGCACAAATCACCAGAACAAAGCACTGGGCATGTTAAGCTCGCTTGTTGTTTCTGCAGCTTGCTCAGGTTGTTATTCTTTTAATAATTTGTACAAAGAATGGGTTACAAACGATGACAAAGACTGTTCCATAATTCCTATTAAACTCAGAAGATATTGAAAAAAAACAAAGTTATAGAGAATTATATTATTTTGTTATTATTGTTAATTTAATTTGCTGTTTTAAGAATAAATAAGACGACTTTATTATTATTCATTTTCATGTTCATTTACAAGCTGCATGCGTTCTTGATCAAGTCATTCAGGGCTCTACTCATTCTTCCCACTGATCGCAACTTTCTCTTTTTGATACAACATTATGATAAAAGTTAATCAGCATGCATTGATTAATCTAGTTTATAGCTATATGGTAACGAAAGTGTTTAACATTCAACCCGTTTTCATCAGTATTATTTGTCACCTTCTCTGGTTTAAGAAGCAGTCTTTTACTTTAGTTTGAAAACCAAATCCTCCATTGCTCAGTCTGCTGCGTGCACCTTCGCGCTCGTGCTGATGCAGTGAGTGTAGGCTCTAGCTCGCGCTAAAATTGCATCTCTTCACGTGATCAGTGAAATCTGACTTCTGCTACAATATGCTGTGGCTCTGCAGCGTGCAGACGCAGACTTGCACAAGTGCGACCACGTCAATTTATTTTTTTACTGGGGGGGGGGGGGTTGTCGTGCGATTAACCGCCAAACCGCGATATTTGTTGCTGCTTCACCGCGGTAAGGAAAAATCCAATACCGTCACAGCCCTATCTACAGGTACATCTCAAAAATGTAGAATATCATGAAAAAGGTCATATTTTTTGTCACTCATTTCAGAAAGTGAAACCCATATATTATATAGATTCATTACACATAGAGTGAAATATTTCAAGCCTTTATCAATAATTTTGATGATTATGGCTTACAGATATTGAAAACCCCAAATTCAGTGTCTCAGAAAATTAGATTACATAAGATCAATAAAAAAAGGATATTTTAAAGAGAAATGTCAGGCTTCTGAAAAGTATGTTCATTTCTATGCACTTGGTTGGGCCTCCTTTTGCATGAATTACTGCATCAATGCGGCGTGGTATGAAGACAATCAGCCCGTGGCACTGCTCAGGTGTAATGAAGCCCAGGTTTCTTTGATAGCGGCCTTCAGGTCATCTGCATTGTTGGGTCTGGTGTCTCTCATCTTCCTCTTGACAATACCCCATAGATTATCTACGGGGTTCAGGTCAGGCGAGTTTGCTGGCCAATCAAGCACAGTAACACCATGGTCATTGAACCAGCTTTTGGTACCTTTGGCAGTGTGGCAGGTGCCAAGTCCTGCTGGAAAATGAAATCAGCATCTCCATAAAGCTTGTCAGCAGAAGCGAGCATTAGTGCTTTAAAATTTCCTGGTAGATGGGTGCATTGACTGTGGACTTCAGAAAACACAGTGGACCAACACCAGCAGATGACATTGCAGCCCAAATCATCACTGACTGTGGACACTTCACACTGGACTTCAAGCAACATGGATTCTGTGCCTCTCCACTCTTCCTCCAGACTCTGGGACTTGATTTCCAAATCAAGATTTGGAAATCAAAATTTACTTTCATCTGAAAAGAGGACTTTGGACCACTGAGCAACAGTCCAGTTCTTTTACTCCTTAGCCCAGTTAAGATGCTTCTGACGATGTTTCTGTTTCAGAAGTGGCTTGGTAGCCCTTTTCCTGAAGATATCTGAGCGTGGTGACTCTTGATGCACTGACTCCAGCTTCAGTTCACTCCTTGTGAAGCGCTCCCAAGTGTTTGAATCGGCTTTGCTTGACAGTATTCTCAAGCTTATGCTCATCCCTGTTGCTTGTGCACATTTTCCTACCCAATTTTTTCCTTCCAGTCAACTTTGCATTTAATGTGCTTTGATACAGCACTCCTTGAACAACCACCCTTTCAGTAATGACCCTCTGTGACTTACCCTCTTTGTGAAGGGTGTCAATGATTTTCTTCTGGACCATTGCCAAGTCAGCAGTGTTCCCCATTATTGTGGTTTCAAAGAACAAGAGACACCCACAATTTATACTGTATGGATGGTCATTTATTGAAACTCAAATGTAAATATTCTAATATTTTGAGATACAGATTTTTGACTTTCATTAGCTGTAAGCTCTAATCATCAAAATTAAGACACAAAAAACTTTTGAAGTGTTTTACTTTATATGTAATGAATCCAAAATATATGAAAGTTTCGTTTTTTGAAATAAGTTACAAGAGAAAATGAAGATGTACCTGTATGTACTTGTATGTAACCAAGCTGCACAAACCTCGACTTCATGCAGGAATACAAGAACCTCTGATGAAACATCTAGAATCTCCAAAGAACCATATGTTCAACTCACTCACCTTGAACAGTAAAAATCCTACAAAAATATACTACATATTTTTTGGAAGAAGATTTTATTGAACTCAAAATTCTGCACAGATCCATAAAAAAAATTGAAAAATACTTTTTAAGGAGGATAGAAAAAAAAGGTTAGTACAAGAATATGTAAATGACATTTGCATGACTAATTGCCTGAGATTATAAATATAGCCTATCATAAAAGTTCCTGCTCCAAAAATATCGCAAGAACTATTTCTAAAAGCAAGTTAAAGAAAAGTAATCTTCGCCCACAAAGTTGGCTAATAAATTGTCTTATGTCTGTGATGCATACCTGCACGGCACACACCTCAGGTTAATCCCTATCTCATAAACGACAAGAAGAGAGGAAGAAAATTAGTGAACGTGGCAGAGACGAGGAAATAAAAAAATAGCAAAGAAACAGGCGACATTTCGAGTAAATGGCATCCAAAACCCACTCCAATTATCTTTGGCAGCCATGCCAGGGAGGCTGACTTAATTAAAGTGAGTGGAAAGGGAATGGAGGGGGGAGAGAGGGAAGAAGAGATTGAGGGGGCAGAAGAGTGCGTATCAGCGCCAAGCACAAAGCCGAGCACCACCGCCGTCCACCACTCTTTCTCTTTTCAATTTCACTTCAAAGGACCAAGGCAAGAAATCATAAAAAGGGAGAGCGAGACTTTTTTTAAGCAATATAATTGCACTATTCATATCCAGTGTTTTTATCGTCATTCAGATAGGACAAAAAAAATACATAAAAAGAGAATAAAAAATGATTTTACTCGCCACTAAATCCCCAATAATCCTCTTGTGCTTTTCCAAGTCTGCCTTCGATGTTGACCTTTTCTCAGGAATCCTGTTGCCATGGAAACTCTTGCTGCGCTCCCCCGAATGCACATCATTCTGTACATATTTCCGTCATCGCTCTGACTGAATGCTCACGATTGTTTTAGCGCAAATGTAGCTTGTTTTGCCCCCTAAACTTTTGACTGATCATATTAGTATTCATAGAGACTAACTGACCGCGTTTGCATATGTGATTAACAGTGCACACTAACTCGCAAGTGATGTTTACAACATCTAAACAACTTCCATTAGCACTCAAGTTAATATTAATATGCTAACTTCTGCTTTCAATCTGATGCTAGCTGAACTTTTTCATGCCTGGTATTCCCAGCTAGCGTGATATGGCGTATCTCTCCTTAGTTCATCAACACGTCGTCAGCTCCTCATGTAAATGAAATCTTGAGTATGAAATATATAGACAATGCCAAACAGGAGGCAGCTGGTCGCTGAGGGCCGTCCAGAAGGACTGTGGGTGGCAGATTTATAAATTCAGCTATAATGTGTGACTTCAAAAATAAACTGCTTTTAACAGAGGACAATGGCTGTTTCATAACTGCAAGATGATGTGAGATGCTGTGATTTCAAAGCAACTTTTTATTACTGTGAAGATGCTAAAGAATATTTGATGTATAAAATGAAAGAAAATACACATTTTATACGACAGGGGATACGACAATAGACTTTAGATTAGGGAACACATATTCAGTATTAACTAAGAGTTTTCCCTCTGTAAACTCCTAATTTGCTGCTTATTGATAAGTAAGTAAAGTGGTTGTTGTAGTACAACCCGAATTCCAGAAATGTTGGGACATTTTTGTAATTTTAATAAAATGAATAGTAAAACACTTTCAAACCATATGAGCCAATATTTTATTCACAATATAACATAGTTAACATAACAATAACACTTTTATCCACTAAATGAACTCATTTTAAATTTGAAGCCTGCTACAGTTCTCAAAAAAGTTGGCACGGGGGCAACAAAGGGCTGAAAAAAACAAGACATTTTGAAAAGATTCAGCTGGGAGAACATCTAGCACCTAATTAAGTTAATTGACATCAGGTCTACAACATGATTAGCTACAAAAGGGATGTCTTAGAGAGGCAGAGTCTCTCAGAAGTAAAGATGGGCAGAGGCTCTCCAATTTGTGAAAGAGTATGTAAAAAGATTGTGGAATACTTTAAAAACAACGTTTCTCAACGTCAAATTGCAAAGGCTTTGCAAATATCATAATCTACAGTGCATAACATCATCAAAAGTTTAAGAGAAACTGGAGAAATCTCTGTGCGTAAGGGACAAGGCAGAAGACCTTTGTTGGATGCCTGTGATCTTCAGGCCCTCAGATGACAATGCATCACTCATTGGCATGATTCTGTCATTAACATTACTAAATGGGCCCAGGAATACTTCCAGAAACCACTGTCGGTAAACACAATCCGCCATGCCAACTGTAGATGCCAACTAAAGCTCTATCATACATTTACAGCTTTCCTGTAGCTCAACTAGTAGAGCATGGCGCTAGCAAGGCCAAGATCATGGGTTCGATTCCCAGGGAAAGCAAGAGCTGATAAAATGTAGAAACTGTAACTTAAAATGCAATGTTGCTTTGTATAAAAACGTCTGCCAAATGCATAAATGTAAATGTAATGTAAAGGAAGCCATATGTGAACATGGTCCAGAAGTGCCGTAGTGTCCTGTGGGCCAAGACTCATTAAAAAATGAACTGTTTCAAAGTGGAAAAGTGGTCAGAGTCCAAATTTGACATTCTTGTTGGAAATCACGGACACCGTGTCCTCCGGGATAAAGGGGAGGGAAACCTTCCAGCATGTCATCAGCATTCAGTTCAAAAGCCAGCATCTCTTTTGGTATGGGGGTGCATAAGTGCATACGGTATGGGCAGCTTGCATGTTTTGGAAGGCACTATAAATGCTGAAAGGTATATAAAAGTTTTAGAGCAACATATGCTCCCTTCCAGATGACGTGTATTTCAGCAGGACAATGCAAAACCACATACTGCAGCTATTACAACAGCATGGCTTCGTAGTCAAAGAGTCTGGGTGCTGAATTGGCCTGCCTGCAGTCCAGATCTTTCACCTATAGAGAACATTTGGCGCATCATTAAACAAAAAATATGTCAAAGATGACCACAAACTCTTCAGCAGCTGGAAACCTATATCAGGCAAGAATGGGACTAAATTCCAACATCAAAACTCCAGAAATGCATAACCTTAATGCCCAGACGTCTTCAAACTGTTTTAAAAAGAAGAGGAGATGCTACACCATGGTAAATATGAACCCGTCCCAAATATTTTGAGACCTGTAGCAGTAATCAAATTTGAAATGAGCTCATTTTGTGCATAAAATGGTAAAATGTCTAAGTTTAAACATTTGTTATGTTATATGTGTTCTATTGTGAATAAAATATTTGCTCGTGTGATTTGAAAGTCTTTTAGTTTTCATTTTATTCAAATAAAAAAAAAACATTACCAAGCATTATATGATGTCAAAGGTAATATTATTAATAAAAATTGGGGAATCAGCATCCAATCGAATATCCAACATCAAATCATTAAACCAAAAATAAAGAAATAAAATAGTAATAATAGTAACACTGCACAGTGCTATTTCCGTACATTTAGTGCCTGATTATGCTTTTTCAGTGAAATTTTGTTAGTAAAATTGCCAGAACTGTTCGCCCAATTGTGTTTTTTTTTTTAATGAGCATTGCAGGTTTTGTGCCTGTTTGGATACCTGTTTAATATATTTAATATCATTGTGGATGCTGCAGGATGATTTTTTAATGAACCTTTAGATTTAAAACGATGTTTGCAGGCTGAGCGCTGAGAGAGGCTCTATGGGCCAGACTGCTGTGGGCCAGAGCTGGAGTCAGGAGATAAGACCGACTCCAGCCGGATTGCTTTAGGGGACAGCAGAATACCTGGTAACTTGACAACCACTATTCTGTTTGGCTGAGATCATATTGGTCTATTTCTTCTTTCTTTTCTCAGACCAGACAACATTTTTCAGTCTAACTTCCAACGTTTTAACCCCTTCTGTGTCTCAATTACTTTTCACTTCTACTTCATGTCTTCTCATGTTCTATCCATTTTCAACTCTTTTATTTTACAGTGGCATGAAAAAGTTTTTGCCCCCTTCCTGTTTTTTATTTTGTTGCATATTTATCACACTTAAACGATTCAGATCATCAAACAAATGTTAATATTACACAAAGATAATGCAAGTACATAAATACAAAATGCAGTTTTAAATTATTATTTCATTTATTAAGGGAAAAAATCTGTCCAAACCTACCTGGCCTACATGAAAAATGAATTGCTGTTAAATCATGAAAGAACTATGATTAACCACATTATTTTAGAAAACTGAGTTACATTTCAAACCCAAGCCTGATTACTACCAGAACTGTTGAATCAAGAAATAATTTAAATAGAAGCTGTCTGACAAAGAAAAACATGTTTAAAGAGCAACACATCATGCCGCGATCTAAATAAATTCAAGAACAGATGAGAACAAAATAGTTGACATGTATCAGTCTGGAAAGGGGTATAAAGCCATTTATAAGGCGTTGGGACTCCAGAGAACCACTGTCAGAGCCCTTATCCACAAATGGAGAACACTTGGAACAGTGGTGAACCTTCCCAGGAGTGGCTGGCCTACCAAAATAACTCCTAGAGCGCAACAACGACTCATCCAGGAGGTCATAAAAGAACCCAGAACAACATCTAAAGAACTGCAGGTCTCACTTGCCTCAATTAAGGTCAGTGTTCACGATTCAACAATAAGAAAGAGACTGGGCAAAAACGGCATCCATGGGAGAGTTCAAAGGCAAAAGCCACTGCTGACCAAAAAGATCACAAAGGCTCATCTCACATTTGGCAAAAAAAATTATTGATTATCTCCAAGACTTTTGGGCAAATATTCTGTGGACTGATAAGACAAAAGTTGAACTTTTTGGAAGGTGCATGTCCCGTTATATCTGGCGTAAAACCAACACAGCATTTCATAAAAAGAACATCATACCAACAGTCAAACATGGTGGTGGCAGTATTATGGTCTATGACTTGCCAATACAGCTGGGTATCGAGTTCGATACTTTTTAGGCACCGACCAAATTGCCTCGATACCATAGAGTTCGGTACCAAATTTCGATACCTAAGGGGTTATTCTCATCAACGTCAGTGAGTCAATAAGCCTGCAGCACTAGGTGTGTTCGACTAGAAGCAACGCGGCACAGATTGATCAGTGTTTGACATCCGCGAGCTTCTGTATGCATATATTCAGTTTATATTTTAATATAGTTAAATTAATATATGAGATGTGTGTGTGTGTGTGTGTGTGTGTGTGTGTGTGTGTGTGTGTGTGTGAGAGAGAGAGAGAGAGCTCGGCACTCGCAGACACGATGAGGTTCCGTTCCCCCCCAATCCTGCCACTACCTTCACCCTTCGGTAATCCACGGAACAGCGGCTCTGTGAGGAGAGCAGTCTGCTCTCTATATCACAGGGTTTTGTGTACTACAGACAGACTGAAGCGCGCATGACGCCCGTGGTGATTTCTGCATCTGCCGTCTCACTAAATGAGGACATACATGAACAACATCTCAGGACTGCTCTGAGAGTCACTTCATGAGCATTTTACCGTTTGATTTGAGTAAATATAGCATCACATCATATACACACAGAACTGTAAAGGTATTCACGGCAACCCGTCAAAATAAAAGTTCGGTTTCACTTGGAAGACACTGCGGCAGAAATATATTAATATTGTTCAGCAGAATGTACATACTGCTACTCAGTGGCAGTGGAGATAATGTAATCTTGTTAAAACTGATTTCATAAAATTGGTATTGAAAAAAGTATCGTTCAGGCATCGAACTCAAAGTATCGGTATCGAAATCGAAAATGTTTGAACGATACCCAGCGATACTTGCAATAATTGATGGAACCATGAATTCTGCACTCTATCAGAACATCCTGAAGGAGAATGTCCGGCCGTCAGTTTGTGACCTCAAGCTCAAGCACACTTGGGTTATGCAGCAGGACAATGATCCCAAACACACCAGCCAGTCCAACTCTGAATGGCTCAAGAAAAACAAAATTAATGTTTTCGAGTGGCCAAGTCAAAATCCGATTGAGATACTGTGGCATGACCTTAAACACTCCTTTCATTCTTGAAAACCCTCCAATGAGGCTGAATTTCACGTTGTGCCAGGCAGGTTTGGACAGCTTTTTTCCCTTAGTAAATTACATTTATTTATTTTTTTATGTTAATGTCAATTCCACTGAAGGGTGACTGTTGCTTTCTTGACACCTCTTGCTCTCTCATTTCACTCTCTCTCTTTACCTCGTCTCAGTCTCCATCCCTCACCCTCTTCCTCTGCTCCATTTCCCCTCTCTTGGTGTAGAACATTCCGGTGTGTTGAGCTCAGAGCACAGGGCTCGGCTCTCAGAGGCAGGATTGTTCTTGCCGCACAGGCCCAAAGCCCGTTGCCACGGATACCACCATACCACAGATCTGACCCTGGAGAATTGAGCTGCTCACCCTCAGCAGGAGCCACTGGCAGCTGCAACACAGCTGTTAGCGCCGGGGCAGGGTTACTTTCTTTCTTCCTCGCTCTGACTCATCCGTTGGTTCAGTCACCCGCTCTCTCATTTCTTTATTAATATCTACAAAGAATATATCATGGGAGCAGAGAATTCAACCTAAGGCCCTCTGTTTCTTGTTAAAGACAACATAAAAGCAAAATTGACCCCATTTACTTTCTTAATGAAAATGTTGCCGCTATTATTGTGCATGATTCATCAGTGCATGTTACTTTAAAGACCAAAAATGCTTGCTTTCATAAAGTTTCATCAAAATGTAATAACTTTTTCTGCTGATGTAACCAAGAAGGATAATAATATTAAGACAGTATTATTGCTCTTCTTCCTGGAATACTAGATTATGATTGGTCAATCACAGTGTTCTATATAGTCAAATATTTGAAAATAATGACTGCTAAACTGTTTAATTGACCGTTGCCCCTGGCAAACAATTATATAGCTGTGCTAGGTTTTTCTCTCTCATATTATTCCATGGTCTCTTATAAAAAAAAAAATTTTTTTATCATTTTGTGGAACACAAAACGAGAT
Organism: Gymnocypris eckloni scoliostomus; assembly: GCA_027564155.1. Taxonomy (NCBI): domain Eukaryota; kingdom Metazoa; phylum Chordata; class Actinopteri; order Cypriniformes; family Cyprinidae; genus Gymnocypris; species Gymnocypris eckloni. The sequence continues at coordinate 8,411,228 of CM050435.1, read as the reverse complement.
ATCTATAGCATCCAAGCCACTCTTTTTAACATAATGAAAGTAAATGGTGATTTGATATTAATGTTTTGTCTGTTTTAAAACTTTATAGTTTATAATCATCTAATTTTGTGTTCCATGGAATAAATTGAAGTTATACAGAGTGAGAAAATTATTAATTCATATTTAGTTGTGAATTATCCCTTTAATGTCAGTATGGCCCATTTATGAGTTTATTTATTACTGGTTATAGAATATCATTTTAAATGCTAAAACAATCTAAAGCTACCCTGGTTGGGAATAAAAGAACACAGGTCTATTTATTTATCTTTTTTTGTGATAATGACTGTACTGACTGTACATTACACCTCACATATTATAAGCCTAACATCCACAAGTCAAACCAAGTTGTGATTATTTAAAAGCAAGTTTTTTAGTTTTTTTAACCACTTAATATTTTATTTCATTTGGTAATATGTCACATCAGTCTCTTTCATTCACTTATGTACTTGCTTCTTCACCAAACTCTCACATTCACTTCTACCCTTTCCCTGAAAAATTCCCTGGCAAACTATTTCGAAAAACCAGAGCGGTGACTCAAGTCTCCCATCCACATCAATCACGAACAGCCCACGGTTCTTCACTCTATCCATAGCATGATCCATTAAACCGTCGTTATCCAACATTTAAATCAAAACAGATGTTCCCCTCTAAAATCTAAAATTACAGTAAATAAATAAAGAAACATAGGATGACAAAAACAGACCCATTTTACACATTGCCAGAGCCTATCCGATGTCATATCATGGTTAGATGTTATGGCTGGAAGCTATGCCTTTTATCTAATCAGGGCATAGATTTTCCTCTCTTTTCCACCTCGGAGATAACCCGATTACTCGGTAACACTGTCTCTGAATCAGTTTAGCAGCTGCCCTGTGGTTTAGCACATAGATCTCTGTGCATTGGTGACAGGTAGAACTAAACTCATATAGAATATTATTTGCTCCGTCTTACTGCTATGTAAATCAACTTTTTTTATTATTAGAAATGTTAAAATTTCATTCAGCCTCATAGAGAATACGAATAAACATGGCCTAAATGCCATAAAACTTTATATCATGGGGTCCTAGATTAGAAAGTGTAAAAAATCAACTTGCTGAAAAAAATTCAATAAAAGGCACAACATTTCTACTCTAAAAATTATTCTCATTCTGCACTAAACTGATTTTTTCCAATCTCTATTAAGAGAATGTCATGTCCACAATACCATTACAATTGAATAGAAAGTAGCAAATCATGTTCATGGCTGTGACTTGGCAATTAGAAAATGACCTGTCAATATGTTCAGCCTAAACATCCTGTTTAAGTAAAAAAAAAAAAAAATTAAGCCATTTTATGTGATCTTGAATTATGGGAACAAAATAATAATAAAATAAAAAAATGTCTACTTATATAAATTATATTGAGCATACAAATGAGAGTTTATGATAATATTTTAATTAACTAAAGTGGTATCTTTAAAGCAAAACTGTAAAACCTTATGAAAAACATTACAATGAAAAATGAAGCATGGTAAACGACAAAAGCAAGTGTGCACAGCTAGTGTTCAGAAAGTTAGAAGAGCATCTGTTCTCAGTAAACATGCTGTAGAGCCAAACCCTGATAAAAAGACAGTTAAATCACCCAGTAAGAAACTGCTATATATATCAGGTTGTGTCTATTAGTATTAGCGCTTCAAAAGACTTTCTGTCTCTGTCTTACACACACAGATATAAATCTGCTCAAATGAGAGAGATAAACAAGATTTAACATGAAAACACGCTTCAGTGTTTTATGGGTTAGCATTAAATGAACATTAAATCTTTCCTCTGACGTTGATTTGAAGAGTTGTTTAACATCTATATGACATCCAGTCAGACGTGATGCCGTTTTGCATCTTTCATCATATCTAAACAGTCTACTTGTGACATAAAACTGCTGCAATGAAAAACTAACAACTGAAATCTGGGAAATGTGATTTAGTTTTATTTTTTCAGATTACTGTCAAGCAAATGCTCTTTTCAGCTAGAAGTGATGCACACTTTAAAGCACAAAGTTTGGCACTCGATTTATGTTATCTCAGAAATCTGTGTAATCAGATTATCACAAAATCTTCACTATGATTCAATCTCTTTCATCTTTTCAAGCATGCACGTTATGTTGAATTTTAATGCGTTTGTATGTGTATCTATCAGTTACATGCACATGGATGTTTGCTTAGCAGAGTGCGTATGTTTTGCGTGTCTGAGCATTTGAGAGATGCAAGTGTGTGTGTCTGTTTTCTAACAGTAAAACAGTAGTGTTGCGCATTCTTGTCCGACATAACTTAAGACAAGCAGACACAGAGGAAAACGCCTATAAAACTCTCTCAGCCTCTTCTCCTCCATCTGTTTTGTTTTCCTTCCATCTCTCCTTTTTGATGAGCTGGGTCTTCAGTCCCCCCAATAAAATCCCATTAGCTCTTAATGAAGTCGAGCTCGCTGCCTCGCGCCTTCACCTCATTTAGCACAATTGTCTGGCAGCCATTAGCACGGAGGCAATTACAGCCGAACGGCGAGAGTAATTGGAAATGCCGACAGGGACCCCAAGAAAACGGGAATAAATAAAAAAAATATTCAACCTAATAAGCCTCCGTTGGGTTGGTGGGGGCTGCTAGGCTAAATCAACATAATGCTAATCGAGGCTGATGAGGAACAGACTCGGGGTGAAGGCTAGAGGTGGTGGAGATGATGATGATGATGATGATGAGGTTGAGATGGTTATAGAAAGAGCAAAAGGAATCATACTAATCAACTGCTTAATGACACAAGGTACTGTACTGTTAATGCCCACCTGATCTGATACTATACGGAAAAAAAATATTAATTAATATCCACTATGAAACAGCAACATGAAATCAAAATTGACTACATTTACTACGTCCTAGGTCAAAATGTGCACAATTTATAAGAAAATAATATAAATCACAAAAATAATACCAATAGATAAAATAAAGTGCTGCCTTACATGATGTTTGACACGGAAATTAGGAAGTTAAATGTTTTGCAAATGCTTTTTGCTGCCATAATGATAAATTAACAACATTAAAAATAATAAATGCAGGATTCACACAACTTTTCACCAATACATTTCCAGATTTGTTCCTGTTTTTCCTCAGTATTTTACTCATAAAGTGATTCAATATTTTATATCTAAGCGTAGTTAGAAAAATATATTTATTATAATAATGTCCATGGATTTTTCATGAATTATAAAGCTTTTCCAGGGACCGAAATTACAATTCTAAAATTCCACGATATTTTCCATGACTATGGAAAAATACGTTTTTAGTATTTGAGTCTGCTGAAATTAAATGTTTTCTATGATTTGATGCCAACTGACAGGTTGATTTTAGTTCAATGTACCTTCACGATGCCAAAAACACATTGTAATGTGGCATAAATAATGTAGGCGGGACTTTGAGCTAACATTAAGCATTACAATTATTTGTTTGTATAATTTTACCACAGCCTGGATTATTTCAGCAGAAAACTGATTGCAGTGAGACATAGAAAAATGATTGCATATAAAATAAAAAATAATTAAGTCTACAATACATTTTTCCCTTTTGATTAAGTGATGCATTGTGCATGGCTTGTTTTGATTTCATGTTTTAAATAGAGCTTTCTGGAAATCAAATAAACAACGGTTACATTCCACGCAAAGGACGCTTTGTCAAGCCAGTCTCTGAATAATGAACAGTCACACGGTGATCTAGGAGTTGCGTGTGGCCTACTGGTGCCAGAAGCCAGGACATCTCCCTTGACTCCTCACCCTACTTACTCACATCAAACTGGGCAACTGGTGGCAGAAACCTGATCAGAGGGGGTAAATCAGAGGGCACCTTTCACAAGAGCTGGGCAGACTGCCCAGCGATCCACAGGAGGGGGCAAAGAATAGGGTCTGGTTGGAATGGTGTGTGTCTGTGATGTGTGTGTGAAGGCGTCTTGGCACTAGCTTTCCGGAGTCGGCACGGGAAACAGAAGGTCGAGTCCCACAATAGTCTCCCATGGGGCATCCACAATACCAGCTCAATGACCGCAGTCAACAATACTCTCAAGGCCTTTTATTCAGAGAGTTCAATGGACCAGACACACCCAGCGGCACTTTCCTACACAAAACAAGATTCTGGCACACACACACATACATATTCATACAGCCTTATATAAATGACAATATTGCTTCTATAAAAGAGGCTTTAATTCATGGATCTGTCTAGAATCACTATTTCACAGCACAGGGGACACTGCAATAAAACTTAGCCATAACAGTTAGCCATGGTTCAAATTAGTACATTTGGATAAGTTCATAAATACATAAATAAACAGTATATGTATATTAATACAATAAAATAGCATTTTGTGAAATTGCACACAAAATAATAATGTGGTATACAATGCTACAATACATATTAACCTACTATAATGAATCAACACATTAATTAATTAATTTGTTGATTAATTCAACAAAGCATCATGCAGGTCAATGTATGGTCAATGTATTTGAATTAATTATCTAAGTTAACCAATTCATTAAAAAGAATCTGACTTAAAGGATTCATTTTAGGTGAATGTGTTTGATTACTAGATCAGTTTGTGCAATTTCAAATCGGCTTATACAAAACAATATTACAAAACACTAAAATGCTTCTTGCTGGAAAAAGTGGCTTATAATTAAAAAACAAATCAGTTTTGAAGGTAACTGAGCTTCTGTTATGCTACTACAACGTTAATATCATCACTACATTTATTTGGTTGCTCCCCAACACTGCTCCCAGGTAAGATTTGACATAAAGTACAATAAGTGAATTCACTTCATCTTAGCTGTAATATGAGACCTGAGGAACTAGTATTGATCACATGAGAAGATGAAAAATGAGGTGAAAAGACAATACGCAAAGCATAGTGAGTGTAGAACAGGGCTGCTACTGCAAAATTGAAAAGATGTAGGCTCCTACCATCTCTCTTGTGCTGTGCTTTCCTTCCGAAAATGTTTATTTGTCTAAAAAGATCTACAAACAATCACTTCACTCGGCAGGAGAGAGAGCTTTCCAGTCAGGAGGAGATTTAATTAGGGAAATCTCATTAGGTTTAACAAAATTAACCGTAAAACAATCCTCAGCAGGACTCCAAGAGCGAGAGGGAGCGAAAGAAAGGGGGAATTTGGGGTTATGAGCGATTAGAGTCAGGAGGATATTGAGATAGTCACTTCCATGCTGCTGTGGGGAAAATGGCTCTAGATACCCAGCTGTTTTCACACTCAATTAAAGAGACTTGGAAGCTTTAACCCCCTCTGAAAAGCAAAGAGTTAAGCTTTCTGCATATTGCTGCACACACAAATGTATCCCTCAGACTCGGCCTCTCTCACTCATCCACATCATTATTCCACCCTGAGCCCACGAACCATTAAAGACACAAATTGTGTTTTTGAACAAATTCGCACTCTATAAGGACATAACAAAAAGTGCTATTAAAGTGAGGAAGCAAACTCTTAAACAACACAGCCGGGGTGATTGCAGATGAACAGCAAGCGCTGGAAAATTCATTTCGAAAATCATCTGTAAAGGCCCAATTCTGACTAAACCAGCAAGGAATAACTCAGTGACTCCAGAAGAGTAATATCACTGCAGAGAAATCACAGGTTTGTATATTCTAGGCGGCACGATAGGTGACACTGCATATTTATCAGCCATCTTCAAAATGGTGAGAGTATTTTATGTGCTATCGATGCTAAAAAAATGTATGATTATGAAAGACTGCACTTAATGCACTTAAGCTGTTTGGCGCATTTGAGAAAACAACTTCGGTTTACCTTTCTCACTTTAAAATGGAAGAAAATAATCTGGAGACAATCATGGCTCTGTTCCAACACCTAGTGAGTTTCCTTGCTGTCTGCTCCCTACATAAGCAGCTGCTAGCATCCTAAAATGAAACTGAACCTCATAAATGGTGAACTGAGAATGAAAACTGAGGCAGCAAATGCTAAACAAGTGTAGTCGCACAAAATAGCATTTTTCACATTAAGTGCATAGTTTACAACTAATGTATATGTAGTTTGTTGTTAGCATGTTGCTAAGCTAACTCTAATAAGCATAATATATCAACAGCTCAGACAAACATTTGTGTAAAATAGCAGTTTTATATTTTGATTTAAGTACTTTGTACTTCTCAGTATTAAATTAATAGAATTAAATGAATGAATTCATATCTAGATAGACAGACAGACAGACAGAAAGAAAGACAGACGGATGGATAGACAGATAGATTTTTTAGAGCATTTTACCCAACCCTGATCTTAGATGACCTACAACAGCCTTTGCATATTTAGGGGCATGTCTATGATGCCAAAAAATACATAGGCAGCTTTGGAACAAAACACATGTGCTTTTGAATGGACGTGGAAGTGTTGATTTAGGAACTTACAGTTTGCTTGTTCTCAGCATCGGAGCATCTGAAGTTGGAGTCGGTCCGACGGCGCACTGCCCTGCAGACAGTCTACAACACAAGAAAAGAAGCCTTCTGAGTACAGTTACATCTAACGGCCTGCGTTCTAAAAGCAGACCTGAGAGCATTACTCCAGCCGCATTACAGCACAACTTGTAAAATGAGCAGAGATGTTGATTTAGGTATAAGCAACACTGCATGCTTAGGAAAATGGGAATATTTTTTTATTGACGCTGTGTGATACCCGTGGGCCTGCTGACCCACAATTTGAAAAGTAATTTGATATTTTGCGTGAGAGTATATGTATGTGTGTGTCCTGCTGTTCTGGCTTAATAGAGGCTGTATGTGTGTGTGTGAGCTTGGGTAGGTGGGCAAATAAAGATAAAGACAGAGGCGGGAATGGCAGGAATGGCGGCCAGCCCCCACGCTTCAGTCTGTCAGTTTATGTTCGTGTGAAACCTTTCTCGGGTTTCTTCAAAACTACAAAGAAAACATTTTAGGGTTCTGTAATGCCCCCCGCAGCCTCCTAAAGCCCCAGAGCCCTGCACACACATCCATACAGTCCGCAGCCCACCTCCCTCTCCCCCTCATGAGACCTGATCTGCCTTCCTGTTTACGTCAAAGTGAATTAGAGCAAGGATAGCGCAGCGGCTCCCCCCGGGGGGCTGGAGGGCTAATCATGCTGTTCCTCCCCGGCATCAGAGGAAGCATTAGCGTTCCTTTTGCAGCAGACCACCACATCAACAGCACAGGGCCCCTTAACAAACAACCAGGACACCACACACACACAAACAGCTTATTTACAGAAATACACCCTAATACGTCCCTCATACACACCACAGTATCCTTCAAACAGTACCAGATGAACAGAAGATTTGTGGCTTGCCCTTCCCACCCCTCATTCAAACAGCCAGTGAAAGTTGAACTTTAGGGTAAACCTCTTTCTCTAATACACAGAGCACCTCTGTGAAATACCTAATTTCAGCCTTCGTCTCCACACCAACCTCCTGCACTCCCTCCATCCGCTCTGAATAATGATTCTACATATAGCGAAGGAGACGTTAAGGAGACTTTACACCTTGACTGTGTGACTGACCTGATTCTTATTGAGATGGCTTGGCTTTCTTATGTCTGATGGTCTCATGGTCTGATTCAGTGTTATTTTAGTCTTATTTCTATAGTATTTATTTAAGAATTAATTTTATATAAATATGTATTAATACATATTTTAAATTAGATTTTTTAAATAAGATGGGTACACTGTAGTCATAAAGGGATGGACATGGTCAGCAACAATACTAGAGGTAGACTGTGGTGTTTAAACGATGCTCAATTGGTACTAAGTGTGCCAAGAAAATATCCCCGACACCATTACACCACCAATACCAGCCTGAACCTTGAGACAAGGCAGGATGGATCCATGCTTTCATGTTCTTTACACCAAATTCTGACCCTACCATCTGAATGTTGCAGCAGAAATCGAGACTCATCAGACCAGGCAACGTTTTTCCAATCTTCTATTGTCCAATTTTGGTGAGCCTGTTGGAATTGTATCCTCCGTTTCCTGTTCTTAGCTGACAGGAGCGGCACCCGATGTGGTCTTCTGCTGCTGTAGCCCATCTGCCTCAGGGTTCGACGTGTTGTGTGTTCAGAGATGGTATTCTGCATACCTTGGTTGTACCGAGTGTTTATTTGAGTTACTGTTGTCTTTCTATCATCTCTAACCAGTCTGTCCATTCTCCTCTGACCTCTGACATCAACAAGCCATTTGCTTGCACATAACTGCCGCTCACTGGATATTTTCTATTTTTCAGACCATTCTCTGTAAACCCTAGAGATGGTTGTGTGTGAAAATCCCAGTAGATCAGTAGTTTTGAAATACTCAGACCAGCCCGTCTGGCACCAACAACCATTCCATGTTCAAAGTCACTTAAATCCCCTTTCTTCCCCATTCTGAAGCTCGGTTTGAACTTCAGCAAGTCGTCTTGGTAATATGGGTAGTTAACAAATAAAATTGGACTGTATCCTATGGTGTGATAGCAAAAATGTAGAAAAAAAAATTAACATACAAATAACATGAGAAAAATGTATCTTCATTCTTAGAGTTACAAATGGCATGAGAGAGGTTTATCTTAAATGTTAGAGTTTTTTTATTTATTTTTAATTCATCACACCATAGGACACATTGATACGTCAACTAATCATGTATATATATATATATATATATATACATACATACATATATTTTTCTTTTCTGAGTGATAATTTCAACTTTATTGGCATGGATATGAAATATACATAAGCTTGATTTTGGCAGAGAAGATCTGCTACGCTGCTGCTGTTGAGCAAATACAATAATTATTTCAGCTTAGTCTAATATTATGAAGGATGTCTGCTTTAAGAAATGTAGAACCCCTCTAGCAGATATCTACAGGTGGAGCTGGGGAGGAGGTAGGGTAACGTAAGCACAGGCTTGGATAAACTATATATGCTTACGTGGATTAGGAAGTACTCCTGTTAGGCTGGTGCTACGGCGTATGAATGAACCAATTAGCGATTATTTAGAGTTTCATGTCTGAACTATATATATATATATATCGAGGGGTGAGAACCAGAAAGGCCTACAGTGCTCAGCGTAAATGAGTACACCCCCTTTGAAAAGTACAATTTTAAACAATATCTCAATGAACACAAAAACCATTTCCAAAATGTTGACAAGACTAAGTTTTATATAACATCTGTTTAACTTATAACATGAAAGTAAGGTTAATAATATAACTTAGATTACACATTTTTCAGTTTTACTCAAATTAGGGTGATTCAAAAATTCATTTGATATATAGCCTATATCAAATGAAAGCTCTTAATGAGCTTTTCTACTGGCAAAAGTACTGTCATCCATGAGTGTACAACTTTTTATTATAAACAATTGAAATCAGTACACAAAGTCAGATCAAACTACAGTAACATTTTGTTTTGGCTCTCCTGTAAAGCTGGTGAAATATCACTTACGCCTTTCTGGTTCTCACGCCTCGATATAAATATATATAGTTCAAACATGAAACTTATCTATCTATCTCTAACTCTAAATAAATAATATATGTGTATGTATGATTAGGGATGGGAAGATTCCCCGACTCGCTCGCTCGCATAGGCATAACAAGTTAATGATGCGATGCATCGGTTTAAAATGTGCATTGGATACAAGTTTGCATTTATATCGCAATGCTTCGTTTCTAACATATTTGCATCAGTAAAAAACTATTTATTTATATATAATTACTAGTGGATGCGCTGCGCATTACTTTTATTTTTTAGAAAGTGACCAATAATCTGTGACCAATATTTTATATGGTAATATACATTTTTATATGGTAATATCAAATATTTAATATGTAATATAAAGTTATATTTATAGTTATCATTATTGGTGTGAACAGGTCTGTACATTTATTTCATTTAATTTAGTTGAGAAGGAAATATTTAGTTTTTTTTATGTAATATTTTTTCAGCTTCAATTAATGATTTTTAATCAGTTTACTTCTTTATTTATTTAACAATAACAACACCGATTGTTATTTTTCTCACATAAGACTTGGGAGGCTACTTGTGATTGTAAGTAAAATATCAATAAACAGGTTAGCTTTGGCACAGGTTTGAACATTTCATGCTGAATTTACTCCAAGCATTGATGTTGCACCCTGCCATGGTGCATAGTGGAATGATAGCAGGGGTCCAGTCAAGGTGGTCAACATCAAACTGGTTAGCATAGGTTTGTTAGTCACTGTTGGTTAATCCCATAATACACCAAATATCATCTTCCTTTTCTCACAGTATTTTAAAAGTTTGAATAGTCAGCACAATTATAGCATGCGATTGCGAATGTTCATTCAAATTCAAATAAACGGTTTATTGCATCAAACACTCAACTTGCTATGAACAGGCCTTTAGCTGTACTCGAACAAAATACAACTCAGTAAATTTCATTATATTACAGTTTAGATATTTTACCAGTGCCTGAGTTTTTGTGATGAATGTCAAGGCTAATGGATAGCGTTCTCCAGTGTTACAGTATATAGCCCTCTGTAAATCCTCTTGTCTGTTTGGCCTCGACTGTTCAAATAAATAAATAAATAAATAGGTAACCTTTTAGTATAGGGATCAATTCTCACTATTAACTAGTTGCTTATTAGCATACTAACATATTGGCTGTTTATTAGTACTTTATAAAACTCATATTCCGCATGACCTTATTCTACATCCAAAATTAAGAGTCAATTGAGGTAAAGGTTGTAGTTAATTGTTGTTAATAGCAAGAATTGGACCTTAAAATAAAGTGTGCCCAAAAATATGACTACACAGTCTACTGCAGTCATTAGATCAACACATATTAAACACAAGTTGCAAGAAATGCAAGGTTTAGGTGGTAATTACCCACAATGCCATGCCAGTAACAGCCCCCAGCTGTTCAAAGACTGTGAGAACATTTGCTGATGGTGGTTTAGAACTTCCTGTTACTATGACAACCATGGAACAGTTCATATTCCGTGTGTCTCTCCTCTAATAAAGTGTGTAACATTAGGGCGTAATTGTATTTCTGCACAATGTATGAAAAAGCCCTTTGCAGCGAGAAACGCCTGATAGTAGTCATCAAAAACGTCTGCAAGAATGACAGCCTCTTTGTCTTTATCAGAAGATTGTGACTTGGCATCACAAAATTATTACAATTTGATAAAATAGTAACTTTTGAATATGGATGGCAAACGAAAAAACTGCGCATATTCAATATTCATATTCAATCAAGATTCAATATCCAAAAAACTTTATTATCTATCAACCAGTGATAGAAATTTGTCTTGGGTAAAGGACTCACATATACACAATACAAAAAAAAACACAACAACCAAACCAAAATGAATCCACAAAAACACCTTGAAAATAAAAAACAACAAACCTGAGATACAAGATCTTGACAAAACTGCTTTGCCTTAATACAATAAAAATTGTAGTAGGGATAAAATAATTACTATAAGCCTTCTTCTGGCAAAAGGAGTTCTAAACGACAATCTGATGAGAGAAGCTGAAATAAATAATACAAAGAATGAGAGGGGTCAGTAACAATAGAAGCTGCTTTCCTCTTTACAGCAAAGTTATAGAGATCGAAACGTTGAGTCTGTGGGTACCCAATAATTGTAGATGTCAGCCTGATTACTCTTAATCATTTTTTCTTGTTTTCAAATGAAAGAAAGTTAAACCAAGAAACAATATTAAAGGTTATAACTGATTCCATAAGCGACAGATACACTTTTAAGATATCCTATTTTACATTGAAGCCCTTTAACTTTCTCAAAAGAGATAATCGCTGTTGGGCTTTCTTATAGACACTATTTGACTGTTGTGTAAAAGATCAATGCTTATCAATCTCAGTGTCCAAAAATGACAAGGTCTCAACCTGGTCCACTACCTGCCCCCAACACAACTCTTCAGTCTTACTTATATTTACCTGCAGCAAAGTTTCTAAGAACTGGAGGACCATGGGATCAACAAATTGCCTATAAGTAACCAGGGATTGCTCATCACTCATTCAAGCCACCAAGGCCATGTCATCAGCATATTTCAAAAGTGACCGTTGATATCACATCTGATTTTTTTCATATATATAGAAAATAAAATAGGCGATAACACACAGCCTTGTGGGACCCCTGAATTCACAATAATGCTGTTTAAAACCACACAGCCTGATATGTTGAGGTCTATTTTTTTAAACTATTAATAGCTTTAAAAGGCATCACGGCAGAGAGTCTCTTTAAGATCACTTATAGTAACTTATGGAAGTGTGGCAGGACAAAGGAGGTTGAGTGGAATGAAAGCAGAATTCCTGGGAATTAGAAGGGATTTAGTGGACAATAGCAGGTATTCCCACTAGTGTAACTAGACTCTAGTTGGCGTCACGAGAGGCTTAAACTTCACATTAAACCAGTGTGCAGCTGGCACAGGCGGCCATGCTAGACATAACAAGAGGAATATGAGGCAACACGCAGACACATTAAGCTTATACATATACACACTGAGAACAAAACAAACGCACATTCTGCATGAAGCAAAAGTTTACTCTGTTACTTTTCAGACCGACGCGAAACAATATTAGCACTTAATGAAGTATATGCTGTGCTCTCCGTGTCAAAACAACACTTTTCCACTCAGCGCATAGCACATTTCACTCCATATGAATATTGGAATATTTGCCGCTGTCTTCTCTCCATTAGCGAGCTACAGAAATCCAAACAGGAGAAAGACTTAACTGCTAAAAATATCTTCAGGCGTAGCAATGAAACAGGTAGATCCAGGTTCTTATCCGGAACAAATCCTTTTAAATCTTTTAAATGGCACATCACCTCACCATGACATTTTTCTTTTCCTCAGACTTTCAGAGAAGAGTTCATGGGAACTTCAAAATCACCTCTGAATGGAAGAATCACACATTTTTATAAAATCCGATGATGTCACAGCAACACTAGATTGCATCATAACGGCCATATTTTAATAAATAATGTAAACTTTTTGTTTCATGATTGTTTTCAGAAATACTGAATTTTAAAACTTTACTGTTTTTATTGTATTTTTATCAAATAAATGTGGCCTTTATGAACATAAGAGAGTAAAGAAACTACTATCTTATTCTAATCAAGGCAGCATTTATTTGATGAAATATACAGTAAAAACAGTAAATTAGTGAAATACTGTATTTTTTCATTTTAAATATCTGTGTTCTATTTTAATATATTTTAAAATGTAATGTATTGCTGTGATGGCAAAACTGCATTCCTCCAGTCTTCATTGTCACATGATCATTTAGAAATCATTCTAATATTAAAAATAAATCTTATTTTTATCAATTTTGAAAATACTAGTTCCTTATTATCCTTTCTTATTGTTCATCTTATAATTAAAAATTATATAATTTGTATTTTATTTTACCAAAATTATTTCTAAATATTACAAATGAACTGTATTATTACTAAACCTAACATGACAAAAGCTGATGGTCACTTTGCTGTGTGGACTATGCATCCTTGAGCTCATATGCTGTTTCGTTTCTCTCCGCTCACCGGAGCCCTCTGGCCCTCAGCCAAAATCCAGCTCCCATCTGCCCAAACCCAGACACTCTCTGAGGCCTGCAGCTCGCTCTGCTTCCTGTCCTGGGACTTCAGGAATGAGAGCTGGGACGCGGGAGAGTCAGGCACAGAGCGTTCAGCAGATTCCCTGGCTTAAGATGATTTTCATGAGTCTGTCGCTTGCTTACACACAAGATGAGACACACATGCATGCTCATGGAAACACATATGTGCAGTCTAAGGCCAGAAAATCAAGTATGCAAACATCAGAGCTAATACATTATTAGTGTGCATTACTATTGTATGTATATGCGTTCTTGCGGCGGTAACAAACTTCAGTAATCTGTCGATACTATAACACCAGATGAGTTAGTCACTTTCAGTTCACTCAGCAGCCATCTTGGTATTGTCCCCAGGCAGCTATTTTTTATGTAGGTAATAGGCATAGTACTTGCTATAGGCATAGCAAGTATTTTACATTTATGCATGTGGCAGATGCTTTTATCCAAAGCAGCACAGCATTCAAGGTACACATCAGTTATCAGTTCTTGCTTTCCCTGGGAATCGAATCCCATGGCACTGGGATTACTAGTGGCGTACTTTACTGTTTGAGTTAAATGGAATACATTGAGGAATAAATAAAATATAAATATTAAAAAAAAGTCAATGTTGCCTTATCTGTAAAAAACGAATTGTCAGTAAAAGCAATAAAAATAGAATAAAAAATTGTGTACTAACTTTTGATTTTACAAAATAAATAAATAATAAAACATCTCTTTACACAGTTGCTCCCCCTGACAGTAGCTGTTTTCTAAAAAAAAAACTAAAAAGAAAGCACATATATGACAGTTTATGCTATTCCCGTCTTGAGATTGCACCAGCTATTTTGTTCATTGTGTTTAACTCATTTTCGAAACAAAATCCTTTCGCCACAATGACAATAATATCCTTGTCTTTATATTTAATCTAGCTTTTAATTTAGTCTAAAGTACCATTTATCAGGTTTTCCGCTGCCACTGAAGCTGTATAATACTTGTAGATTTAGGAAGGACAGTGAGGAATTCCCCTAACATATATGCATTCACCATGACCTCTCACTCTGTTTTTCCACCCTCCTTTTATAATGGGAAGGAAAAGGTTAACCCTTTCGCTCTTGCTCAGGCCAGTTTTGTTTATTGCTAATGTCAGCTGAGCTAAAAGGTGTGATGAGCTGTATTAAGTGTCTATGGTGGTTTATAAATACCTCTGGAGCGCATACAACCAGCAGAATTGTGGACTGGAACATGACACAAATATAAAAGACAGGTGTATGCCATATTTTGCATTACTGCCACCTTCTGCGCTTTGCTTCACACTTCTGTTCCAAATCCAGCAAGGATGTATTAGCCACCTGGGTGCACGGCCCAACTTCTCTCCCTAATGATGAGGGCATTCACTGTCCTCGCTCTTACCAAAAACTTGTGTCATCCTACCCTGGCTATGGCAGAGCGCCACATGCATGCGTCTACATTTCCCCCACACTCTGGGGCAGCAGCTGTTTATGTTTCACTTTTAGCTCTGAGCTGTCATCAGTCCTTTCTGAAGGGCAACGCTATAAAGTTCTAACAGTCAGGGAGCACGAGATTGTTTTCCACGCAGTTGTGGTCGATAAATGGCTGATGCATCGCTGATCAGTCTCCTGGCTGTTATCGCACCCAGTGTTTGCGGGCTCGCATTAATATCATCCCCCGTATGGCAAGTGATGATTTCTCCGAAGACCATCCGTTTCTAGAGTTTCACACAAAGCGGAGCACAATTTCAACTGCTATATTTATCTCCCTCTAAGTTTTCAATTGAACAGTCACCAGAAGTCTCACGGCTAGCAGCTGGAGAAAACTGAAGTGCAGGCATCTGTCCGTAAGATCATCAACTAGTCAATTCTGTAAGATCACCTGCACAGTAGAGTTTACACTGCATCAGAGCAGACTGAAAATCCATTCATTTCAATGGTGAAGGTGCAGTGCAAAGAAAAAGTGGAAAAACAGTATGGCTTTTGATATAATATAATATCATATAATATATATACTAATTATATGCATGCATATATACAATGTAAAATCTAAAATACTTATCAATAATGTTATTAATTATTAATTAATAATAATAATATTAATATATATATATATATATATATACGTGTGTGTGTGTGTGTGTGTGTGTGTGTGTGTGTGTGTGTGTGTGTAATACTATATAGAAAACAATGTTTTTTATTGAAGAAATTATATGTATATAATTAATTTTAATTAATAACCAAGATATTAATGTATTTAATAAAATACACAATAATGTTAATTATATTTTACAATATATTTTATATTTATTCTGTGCATGTATGTATATACATTTTATATTACTGATTCATTAATTAATTACTATGTGTATGTATATATTATTACAAATATATAATTTATGTTAATAATATTTTATATAATTTTTATACACACACACACTTATCTGGGATGATCATACTTTATTTGAAGTGATACTCAAAATTTAAAATATGGATTTGCCTTCTAATAACATTAATAATAATTCAGGATGCTATCCAGTAATAGAAATGAAAAGAAAAACTTTTCTAGTTTGGTGCTGATGCAGGGGGCTTGCTGATGAGGCTGTGGGGGTACATAAGACCAAAATGGTTGGGAAACGCTGCAGTAATGTGCTAATTTATTGTGAAGTAACTGCTTTGGGAATAAAAGATTGTTTAATGTTCAGAGATATTTCCAAACACTACATCCAGAACACACTCAGTCTGCAACCTTTTATTTGTTTACACTCCACTTGAAAGGAAACAACTTTATGTCTTATGGGACCCCTAAAAACAAACCCAAGCGAGAAGCAGCGATGTGGTTTAGCATAGTTGGAACATCCATTAGAAAGCCAAAAATATGCTGTTGAGGCCTTTTGTTGGCGACTGCAACCGCCTCTTAGATCTGAAATGACATGAGGTTTTCCCAAAACTGTCGGCACATACTGTACGAACGCAATAAAGCAGCTGGTGTGTGCGAGCGTGTGTGAGAAATCTCTCATGTGCTCGAGGAAGGCAAAGCACCCCGCAGCCTAAAACCGTGCTGCTTATACTGATGTATGAAATATCACCCACCACCAGCAGCGCTAAACAGCACTGAGCTCGGAGGAATTCAGATATACTGATGAACACTCGCACTGCTGGACTGATCAAAACAAGTACATTTATAAATAGATAAATAATAGACGAATTAGCAACTGAATTGCACAGCGATTGTGGAAATCACTTTTCACTTATTAGAAAAAATCATTTAGGGACATTACAACACTTTACAAGATTATTCTGCAACCAGTGTGGTATATAACACTAAGAGCCTCCCTTGAGAAAAGTATGTTTTTATTGATGCTGTGAGAACTCCTGCATCATTTTGATCGTAGAGATATGTTGAGCTACAATATTAATACAGAAACAAATCTCCATTGAGATCAGAGCAGTCACTGTGGGCCAGCTTTCCACACATTCCCAAATCCATTCCCCCTGACTTATGGAAAATAATTTACTGCAGTCTGTCTGCATTCTGCATTTTCCCCTCCTAAAAACGTTCCTGGTAGTCTTTATGACCAGAGTGTGAATGATGTGAATGTCCGAAGGGGAAGAGAAGACTAAAATTCCTTGCAACTTAATGGTTTTTAATATTTCAGCAGCTATCCAAAATAAATACATAAATATTTAAAAAGCATTAATATTTAAAAAAAAATAATCATTTTAAATAAAAACTGAAAATACATATTTTGTCTTAAAATATGTTCAATAATCTCAGATTCTTATCAGCCATATTTTAAACATGAATAAATCAATAAAGTTTTCTTTACACTGTAACCTGATTTGTCAAAGATTGTGTTTCTTTGTGATTGTTTGTGAAATTCACTAGCAATGTATCAATAAAACGTTTTCTTACACCATTTTTTCAGTGTATTAAGGAAAGATTTTGCAGTGCCCGTGTTTAGTTGGGGGCTTTTGATGATAAATTTCACTAAGCACCAAGAGTTTTCTCAAAAATCTGAAAAATAAAAAACATTTGTTTATATACAACATATATTATGTATAGATCTCTAGATGTATGGCATTAAATGATTATTCAAAGGACCAGTAGCCCCTAAAATATCCACACTAAAGTGGAATTAGTGGTCTAAGTTGAAAGAAGAACAAAAAGAAAGAAACTGTTTCCAAGAAGAAAATGATTTAAGCTGTAAATCAAAGACTGCGGCTAAAGCCACCTGGAAGCTGGGTGCTTTATGACATCCCAGAGGCTGCTCCATCCTAATGCATTTTATTACAAAGCAAAAAAATATATAAATAATTTCCTAACGGTCTTTGCAAAGCAACAGGCCAATAAAACTAGCTAGACCACTTTGCAAATAAAACTCAGATCCATTTATCTGGATTGATGTGCATTAATAATCATTTTAAAGCGAGTGAATTAGATGCTATTCAGGAGTCACTCACCATCTCTAAAGGAAAACTATTCCAATGCATTAATAAAAGGAAGAATAACTCAGTCTTAGCTTTTTAAGTGATTCTGTCATGTACTGACGCCATTATATACAGCTAGCGATCAATGGCTTTCAATGGCTCTGAGCTTGAAAGAGGAAGATGGAAACGTGGGGGTTCTGTTCGAAACACAACAAAAGATGCACAAATAGATCAGCGGGAGAGGAAACTCCGATAAAGCGCAGTGTCAAAGGTCCAAATGAAATCAGGTGGTTGGAATCAATGGTGGTCTGTGTTTGAATGCTCCAGAGGACAGAGCAGGAAGTGTGAATGGGAGAAAAACATGCCTTCGTGAATGATGTCATTGAAACGGGACGGAGCGAGATGCCACTTTCGGAAAAGATGGCTTTTACAGTAATAGATGAGAATTCAATGCAAGCTCAATTCAGCTCTAATAAAACCGCCGCACTCCAAAAGACAGGAGAGCGACATGCACACAACGCACCGCACCGCTGGAGAACATCTATCTCTCTCCAGTCACGCCAAATGACACCAACATATGAAATGTGTCAAACATGTGAGAACTACAATTCTCATGCTCGTTCTAATAGAGAAAATATTAAACATCATTCTCTCTCAACCTTAGTCAAGCACTCTCCTGCCTCCAGCACATTATTTTAATTTGACTGGTT
Source organism: Gymnocypris eckloni scoliostomus (assembly GCA_027564155.1). Classification (NCBI taxonomy): domain Eukaryota; kingdom Metazoa; phylum Chordata; class Actinopteri; order Cypriniformes; family Cyprinidae; genus Gymnocypris; species Gymnocypris eckloni. The sequence goes on along the minus strand of CM050435.1, from coordinate 8,392,426 downwards.
ATTATACTCATGCATATATTTATATATTTAGAGGGGGGAAGATATGAATTGGTCTTGGGTAGTGTTTTTTCACTACTTTGATCTCAAACAGAATTCAAATAAAATATTTTCAACCTTTGTCTGTGTTGAGAAAGTACTCAGAAATAGAATAAATTCAGGATTTGGTGGAAGTGTTCATGTTTCCCTCAGTGACGCGGAGTACATTTATTTGGATTATCAGCATTCCACTAGAGATAAGAACAAAGGCACTTGGAGGTTTACAGTCTTGTTCAAGGTTTTTAAATTCAGAATTAATAATACGCTGCTGCTAATTTGACTCTGCTTTTGATCCTGGTGAAGTAATTATTTTTGTTCGTATGAACAACTTTGTCTGTCATTTACATGAGATAATAAAAAAATAGAAGAAAAAAACAAAAGAAAAAACATTACCTCAGTTTTTTCTAAAGAAACATTGTTCTGCCAGGTCAAATGTCACTGCAATACATGGGTGGTTGTCAGGGCATTGGTGTGCAGTTGCTAAGGTGTTGCTCAACACTCATTAGTCAAATCCAAAAGATCCCACCCACAAATCACAATATGATATTCTGGTTTCTATAATTGGCTTGGCTCCCTCCTGCAATGTAAGTCTAGCAGATTTGTTTCTGCAGGCTTTTAAGACCTTTTTAAGATGTGCACACATAAAATTACTGTAAAAACTATGATTTAAATTAACATTTAGGACCAAATAATACACATTTTGTTGTGATGCTTGTTAAGTTTTTTGTTTTCGAAATTTAAGATCTCCTAAATTTATATGAATTTTCTTTTACAATTTAGGATATTTAAGTTTTTATGACCTAAAATTAAACTTTTTAAAGACCCACATAGACCCTGTTTGAACTGTCAGGCTGGTTCATTATAGTGAAGTAAAACTAAAACCATAAAGAAAAAAATCTTTACTTGAAATAAAATAAACATTAAGTGAAATAAAATATAAACAACTTTTTTTTATTTCAACTCATTTCAACATTCCTCATTTTAATAAACGTTATGCACTAAAATAACTAAAAACAAAACAACAAATTACTAAACCTTTAACTAAAATAGAAAATATAACAATTAAATCTGATTCAAATTTGCTATAAATTATAACAATACCTCAGTGACATTAAAATAACAAAATCTCCCTTCTCACAATTTCAAGTACTGTACCACTCGTGTGTAGCACAAACTGTGTGGGACAAATTACATGCAAATCTTCTAGTGCTAAATATTCCTGCTTTTTATTGATTTTTATTTATAATTTTGTTCAAGCTGTTTTAAATGCTGCAGATATAGACGAGTATACGGAAGGTCAAGGGCAGATTTTCATCAAGTCATTTGTCATTTGGCGACATCTATTTAAGTGCATGACAAGTGCTGACATGCACACCAAAGGACGACTTCATCACATTTGTAAACATCAGATTATTGCTTCTTTTTGGAGGCTGGCGTTTTCAAGTCTCTGTTTTATCGTAAATCAAATCAACATCAGTTTCAACACATCATGCCACGTCTCTCTCCAAGGCCAGGGTGACGTGAAAACAGCATGGCCTGTGATGTGAGCACCAGGCTATGGGTGACCGTTAAGTGCCTACACACGTATAAATCAAGCAAATCTTCCCCCACCTCCAGATCCCAGGAGAGGAGTTTGACCGCCGTGCCTGGCGGTAGGAGAGCAGCATAGCGAGGTCATTTGGATGCACAGCCGTCCAACGGCAATAACAGGCCCACACTCCTCAGAGAGCCATCAGGATCAGCAAGAGGAAGCCTGTAACAACAGAGCTCTGTCTCTGTGCATCTAAGAAGAGCGAAGAACAATGTAGCCTCATATTGCTTCACCTTGAACACAAGACCCCATAGACTACAGGCTGATGAATAATTCTCATTTGAGCCTGCATTTTTTATTTTGCACAGATACAAGTATCTCATTAACTGTCAACAGACAAACAACATGTGTAAGATCTGAAAATCCAATTCAGACCTGAAGAAAATGGAAATTTATTAGTGCTGTGGTTGGCATCAAAAACAATTTTCTAAATAGCTTTATGCAAGTCAAGAAGCATCACAGTTGGTTTACAATCTTCTTTTTGCTCAGTTTACTTCCCTCATTTAGGGTGACTGAGTCATTTTATTAGTGATTAGACCAAAAAAGCTCCGGGTCCTGCAGTATTGAACCCCAGATTGTAATTTGCTCATAATGGGGAGAAGGGGAATATGCAAATAAAGTCGGAGTATTTTGTGTTTGCAGTTTTGCCCCTGGGCAGCTTGTCCCGCGACACAAATCATCAATTAAGATCCCAGCAGGGATCTCGGCATTTAAATTAGCCCCATCCAACAACTTTTATCTTCCAGACAAAACACTACAGCCCCGTGATCGCTTGCACCATAGAAATAAAACAGCTGATTAAATGAGATTTGACTTCGGTGGAAAATGGACATGCAAAGTCACTCTTATATTGTCTCATGTATGTTTAACAGATGCTACAGCCAGTTTATGTTATAATATTTCTATATTTGACACTAAAGAAATTTCAATCTGCACTTTGTTGAGGCTTGTAGCCTCTTGGAAAGACTAAGGTGATCACATTTAAGTATCTGTAGAGTGTTATTTATTTAAAAGTGTTAAGATAGTGTTTAATTAAAATGCATAAAGAATTTAGCATTTAGTTTTTTTCTGAATAGTATTGCGAAAGGTGTTAATGTATATTTCAGGTACATATTAAATTAAGTCTGTCAGAGAAAGGACTTGAGACTATTTTCTCACCAAGTTTTTGCAGAGAAAGGAACATCGGCGAATTATATAATTAATGTATAAATTATGAAACAGTGCTCACTTGCAGTTATTCTAATATAATGCCTGAGGGATTAGCTTGGATTTCGAGAAAGTGTAATAAATATAACTTTGTGCAAATTAGTTTGTATTATATAAGCTTGCGAACAGGTGTAAACTGCAAACAACCCTGACGTATTTACACATTTTTTGCAAAAGAGACATCACCTGTTTCTTACGTTTTACAAAGAACTTTACAATGTTCTGTTTTTTAGTTTCAGCTCTGCTATTTTATGAAGAGAATCCAAATTTACTGAAAAAAGTTTAATGTCAGAAACAAAAGTGAGTCACTAAACTTGTACAAAGGAACAAGTCGGTATCCAATGAAGAACTTAATCGTTTATAACACCATGTAATGTTGTCTCTGCCAGACAAAACATAACAATAAGCTTCATGATTTACAAATCAGAGGACAAGTCTAAGAACTCACAAGAGAGTAATACATACTTTACATGATTTGCAATCCAAACTATAACAAATAAACAGTATGTATAAGACATACAGTAGCAGCCGCAGAAACAGACATTACATTACACCTCTTTTTAAGTACCAGTTGAACTATAACTGTACTAGAACCCACATCAAACATATTTCTACTAGTATTTCTAATACTTCTTACATGCGTTTACTGTGGTCAATTGCCTACAAGCAACCAGAAGGGAAATTATAAATTTTGGGGCAGGGTGTCCACAAGCACCATAAAATGTAATATATAAAAAGATGGGGGACCTTAAAAGTTCTTTCAAACAATTTTTTAACCAAAAACGTATTACTCAGATTAGCCTACGTATTGTCAAATAGTCGCTAGCAAATCCCAAGGTGGTAACATAACAGTCCACTGCTCAAACTGTTTTTAGTGCCACTATCAACAAAATGTAAAACATGTTATTGTTCATTTATTGTTTATTATAGATTCACATTCAACAAAACATTTTAAAAATACATGTTGTCATTGCTTATTGGAGACAAAACAATTTCGTGACCCCAAATTTACCTACATTCTTTCAAAAGTTGACTCCCCGAGTCCCCGTATAAAGTAATGGCAAAGTCTCTTAAAGGTATTCTATAGTCTCTGGTAATAGTAAGCTATAATTTGCATAATGCAGGCAAACTGTGTTTTTCTTTTCTTAAAGACTACTCTGATAATCTCATGTCAAACTGGCACAAGATCTGAATGGCAGATAAATATTAACAAAGCAATATCTTATTTCGAAACTGAACAGTCATAAACGAACACTAAAATACAAATATCTAAACTCATTAAAAGCCAACGAGACAGAAGTATAGCTCGAAACAAATCACCTGTGATATCAAAACACATCACAATTAAAATGGTAAATGTAAATTTAGATGCGTAAGTTATATTTTTGCGCGTTATGAATATGACGAATCACTCCGGTATCCCAACGGAAAATACAATAAAATGCCCTTTAAAACCCAACAAAAATGTCGACAAAAAAATTACCACCACATTTCCAAACGCATCATCCACCACACAAAATCATCCAGAAAGACTCTTATGCGCTCCCCAAACTGCACGGCATCTTCTCCCGTCTTTCCTCTCTTCCTCCCTCCTTCTATCGCACTCGTTCTCTTCCTCCTCCTCCCTCCCGCTCACTCACGCGCGCGCTCTCTCTCTTTCCCTCACTTTCTCTCTCCCTGTCTATCATTCTCTCCCCTCAGCCCTCGGCCAGTCTGTATGAATAATGTCCTGCCTTTTGTAATGAGAGCGAGAGGGGGAAAAAACACGCTGAAGTGTTCGCCCGCTCCGCGCTCTGACATTGAAAATGAATGACAGCTTACCTGAATGCCAATCTTCATCAGACTGACACCAGGCTGACAACACATCCTATACTCCCCTACACAAACCGTGACGTCTGCCATATCAGACCCCTCCCACCATCTCCCCCCTCCTCTCTCTCTCTCCCCGTACCCCTGCCGAGTGTACACCTCCGCGGTTCCTCTTCCACTGGCGTTATTCCGTGCCGTACCGAACACCCCGGGCCCTGCACGCGCATCTCCGGTTCATTAGCGGCGGAGCCCGCTGGCCCCCTATCGGTATCAAACGAGACCTACATTCGGCTGCAGCGAGGACCTCTTGGTTCGCCTCGCGAGTCGCTAGACGGAAAGTAAAGGAAACCTATTATTTGTACACAAGAAACGAGAACATTTGCCACTTGGTCAAATCCCAAATGTATGTTTAGTTAGGTATATACAAACTTAATAATACTACAAGTAGAGTCACGACTGAGAAAGACTAATCTAGATCAAATATGCTAGGGGTATTCTTTTTTTTTTTTGACAGGACTCCGATAGAAATCTAAATCGATTTGTACATTTACATCCTGTAAATATAGGCTCACAATGTGATATTACTAAAACTAAACAACAGGTTATTAACATTAATTGTATTTTATATTGTCATTGTACTGTAGCCAAGTAAAATATAACCAAAATATTATATGACAAATATATTCAAATTAAGGTATTAATAATGAATGTAGGCCTGCATTTGCACACACACACACACACACACACAGACACACAGAGAGAGAGAGAGAGAGAGAGAGAGAGAGGGGTAGATGAGATAGATAGATAGATAGATAGATAGATAGATAGATAGATAGATAGATAGATAGATAGATAGATAGATAGATAGATAGATAGAGGGCAGTTTGAAATTTCCTATGCGATTTTATACAACACAATATAATATACAATAAACTATAATGTCATTATCACTGAGCTTGCAAATACAACGTAAATGATTTTTACGCACTACGTATGGTTAATTTTCACATAAACTACAACTCCCAGCACACTGTTCGCTAGATACTGCAACCTGATTGGTCTATTCGCGACACAGGAAGTGTGGAGGTAAACAGAAGCGACGGTGTTTCCATGGAAATATTTTATACATTCTGGAGCGTGTATCTTGTCGCAAATCAGTATTTTTGTAGAACTACGCAGTTGGTTCCAGCATCAGATTGTTTTATGAGGTAAATATACAAACTGTTTAGAGTAGCCGTTAAAGGTCTAAGTTACAAGGGATTAATGTTAGTTTGCTGGCTTAAGCATTTGATAAACTGCACGCTTCCCATCGTTTACTTCCTAATTATGCTAACGTTAGTTAAATTGAGTTTAAAAAGCAGTAAGAATCTGGGTAACGTTATAGCAGCCAGATTAAGATAGACGCGCAACATGGTTTGTGTTCATAACATCATTGATATACTTACAGTGGATTTAGCGCATGCATTCCTCACATCACGCTTCCTAAACACAAGCATTAACGTTACTTATTTCGTCCAGCTAACGTTACAGGCAGCGTGAGAGGTGAGGATGGCCGATGTGGTGTTAGGCGTTGGGACAGGTGTGTTTATCATTACCTTACTCTGGATAGTGACTCTCGCGCTCACCGTCGTTCTGTCGCGCGCAACCGGCCCAACAAAGTAAGAACATGCTTTCAGGTTTTCCACACATGCTCTGTCTGTAGTAGCTCTATTGTATCATGAATAATCACGATGTTATCGCCTCACCAGGTTAGGAATCATTCCTATATTTCTTCTGGCGCTCACCGTCACACTGGCTTTAGTGTTCTTCCCGCGCGCTCCTGAAGTTCCCGCTCCTGAGAAAGCAGTTCAGGTGAGTCCAGTAATATTTGCATAATGTGCTTTATTATAAATATAAAGGACTTGTCCTAGCCGTGCCAAATTTAAAGACAAACAATGAAAAGCTAACGTACACGTGATTTGATAAGTAGGCACTGTTGTTTTGTTCAATTCTGATATTCATGCTTGAATAGAGAGTTAGGTGCGCTGTACAGCTTTCTGTGTGTTATATTTGACAAAGACATGTGCTGGTTTATCTCTCCTCAACAGCAGACGAGCACAAACACAACAGCTTTTTCCCAAAGTCCGTCTTTGCCAAAACCAGCGCTCTGAGCTGCCAACTCACCCTCCTGTCTGCACAAACAAAACCCAAACCATTTACCTTTCAGTCTTCAATAACACAACAGGAAGATGTTGACTGAATCAAATGTCCCCCTGTCTTCAACCTAAAATTATTAGATTACTGTTACATTTGGTTTGATACATAGACTTGATATCTCACAAGTTGCCTAGTGTAGTTCTTTTAATATCTTGCAACAGATGTTCTCAGATTTACAACCCAATTTTTTGTTATCAGCAAGAGGTGTGTTAGGAAGACATGTGAAAACACCTTTTAGAAGTTGATACCATGTGCACGAAAGATCAATTTAGGAATGAATATAAGATCTGATAGTGGAAAGATAAATTGCAAAAACAAAACAGCATGCAAGTCTCTCATTACTATAAGCCCACATGTAGTAGTGTACATTGTGCAATACTCTTATTTGTGCATAGCGCCAGATCCATGTTACACCCGTTGCTGATTTGCTTGCAGCGGGTATGACTAGATAACGTTTTTTCTTGATAGGTGACAGTGTATTGTATGAGAAATGGGTAACCCCTCGCTGTTGTACAAAGGAATAATATCACAGTGCCAATTAGGCCGGCCCCAAACAGGAGCTCACTGCCGCACATTCGATGCCACATTAATAAAACATGGCCTCTGCTCTGTGCTTCGCTAGCCGGCTAATTGGCAAATTAGAAAGTGAGATGCGTTAAACGAGAGAACACTGCATTCGCCTGAGACAGAGCCCCCTCCCACATACACATGCACAGACACACAAAAGACATCTCTCTGTCTGTAGTTTAATGTAGGTTGTGGCCTCTCCCATGGTTTAGGCCTCATACTCTAGTTCAGGTCCGTAGGGACATAGAGCGTTGTTAGTATGCAACACTATCACCCTGTTCAGCTTTAATTCATGGAGGAAAAACAGACAGCAGAGGAAGAAATAATGGCAAAAAATAAGTTAGATTTTTTAGAAGTATGATAAAATAAAGGTAAATCCTGGAATATATATCCTAATATTCATAATTATTAATAATGTTAAGAAGAATGAATTATGTTTAACAAAAACAAAAAACCTATCATCCTTACCAAGGCAGCATGTGTTTAATCAAAGATACAGCTACAAAAACAGTAATACTGCAGATATTATTACAATGGAAAGTTTTTGTTTGTTTGTTTTTTAATAAAAAAGTATATATAGTATATATAGTAAAATTCAAAAAGTATATATTTAAAAATGTAATTTATTCCTGGGATGGTAAAGCCATTAATCCAGTCTTCAGTGTCACATGATTCTTCAGAAATGATTCTAATTTTCTGATTAGCCTTTATAAATCATATAAATCTGAAATCATATTATCATATGAAATAGTGTAAAAATCTAACCATTTCCTATAAAGTGTGTGTGTATATATGCACACACACACACACACATGCTTCATTAGTGTCTAGGCAACATCGGTCCTGGGGTGCCGCTGTCCTGCAGAGTTTAGCTCCACTCCTAATAAAACAAGCTAATCAAGGTCTTCAGAATTACTAGGGCTACAGGCAGGTGAGGTTTATTCAGGGTTGGAGTTAAACTCTGCAGGACAGCGGCACTCCAGGACCGACGCTACCCCTGGTCTATGGTCTAGTGAGGTGTCTCAGGTTGCAGTTAAATTTCTTAAGAACCCTGCTGACCTCTAGTGGAGAAAAGCCCATTGTACTGAATGGATTTCCTGTTAATTAAAAATATTAATGGAAACATCAAAGCCCTCATGGCTTTAATTACTTTCCAGTAACTGTATAATATGTTAAATAATTCACGCCGTAAGCCTGTGTTTTTCAGATAGTGGATATGTTCTTCATCGGCCGCTACGTGCTTCTGTCCTTGGTGAGCGTGGTGTTCTTGGCAGCCCTGTTCATGTTGCTGCCCTTACATTTCCTGGAGCCCGTGTATGCCAAGCCCCTGAGAACACACTAGACCACGAGGCTTCATGTGCCAAACTCCTACAGATATCCCAAAGCGGGGCAGCCAACCTGGCAGCGCCGTCGATCAACGAGCCCCGCTTGAGATGAGAGGACAGCAGAAGGTTCCAAAGCTTTTGTCGTCTTGTCCAAATCAGAGATGTCCACATCTCTCTGAGAGCGCAGCACAGAGGGGTCTGAATGCAGCATGCGCAGTGCTAACGTTTTTCAGAAGGGTGTGGTGGGGTAAAGTTTTGTATGACAGATATGTGATAAGAAAATTAAGTGTTTTTCCGAGCCTTTTTTCTGTTTTGCAGTTTTGTCATTTTAAATGTAGTGTATTTTTACTGTTGAAAATAATGAATACATCTTATTTTTATGTCAAACATTTTAGTATGTTTCTTTAATTAGTGGTGTTTGCTAAGGATAGCATTGGTCTTAGGGTTTGTTCACAGTGACCTAGTCAGCGATTCCTTTAGACTGGTTTTGTGAACTGATTATTAAGTCATTGAGTCTGATTCATGAGTGACAACTTGATCAAATCATTCACTGAAATGATCTGACGCAAAACAAAAGATTCATTCCCCAATCCAACATCATAAGCATCACTCACTATTGCGTTTTTATTATTATTTGGATATAGTGTGTTTTTTCCCCAGCTTTGACTCATAACCTGGCATCTCAAGTTGTGTGGCTCATTGAGGAAAGGTGCTGTTTTACTTTTCAAAGTGATTAGAAGACGTACATTTTTGTCTTGTGGATGATAAAAATGAAAATCCCATTTAATGCCAAATGCCGAGCACACATTATTTTAACGTACTTTCTTAAAGAATGCTCTTTATTGGCATTTAATATCTATGGAACCTTTCTGTTACACAAAAGGTTCTTTAGCGTATTAAAATATTCTTTGCACTAAGAAAAATGGTTAAGAAATGTTCACTGAAAGGTTCTTTGGGGAACTTAAAATGGTTCTTCTATCAAACCCCTCTTTTGGAAGCTTTATTTCTAAGAACACAATACACAAACTCTTTAAAATACAGTGCTCTCTTATGATTTTCCTCTTCTCTTTCTTAGGTATTCATGTGCGTACTCCAACTGCATCCTGTGCATTTGTCCATGCTTTTATTATTTTCGCTTCTTATAAATGGGTTTCACAAGAGATCAATGAAAATATTAATTGTGTTGGTTGAGAGTGAACTGCATCTGGAATTCTTCAACAATAGATCTTTAATTTATCTACAATTAAATATTATAGAAATGTGCAGGAATTGGGTGATGGTTTTGATATAAATGACCTAGTATATCTAATTACTTCACAAAACGCACTTCAGTCATAATCACTGCATATGTTCAGCGCCTTTGCTGCATGAACTCACATTCTAATACCCCAGTCCATTAATTAGTTATCTGCAAACTCAATTTCACTCATTCACAGCTAAAACCAGACAAATGTCATTTTCTTGGTCCCATATTGACATGCTAATTTTGGCCTTATGGAAGCATTCTTTAAGACACTGTCTCACTCTTCACACAGTACCACAAAGACGCAGGGAGCAATGTTGGGCGGTCCAACAAAGCTTCAAGCTGCGCGAGTTGATTATTTTGTTCTTAACAAGGCGAATACTCTGTGTGGGTCCTTTGTCACCTCAGACATTTTCTTTCATTTTCATAAATCTCTCTTGGAGGCAAACTTCACAGGGGAAGATGGAGGTCATTATTGCTTATTATTTTCACAGGCATGTTGTACATGTGTGCTGTGATCCTTACAGCATGAAGACAATAAATAACAAGCTCCAAACTGGATATAAAACATGTTAGCTGCGGTTTCACCGGCTAAAAAGTCATAAGCAGCTGATCAAACGTGTATGACAAATCCAACAAGACATTATTAGTCCAGAGCAGAATCTATACGTTTGTCAATTACAAAGCAGCCTACTTAGTTTTGGTCATAAAGAAAAACTCATCCCAAATACTCGTATATCCGGAGGTTCTTACACAGAGAGATTGTGGGAATGTGAGCAAGAAGCGAGGCGAGGCCATGTCTCAGTTACGCTAGCTCTCACCCCTCAGGTCTTCGTGCGATCCTTATTTAAAAGTGGGGAGTCCGATGGGACGTGCAGTGAAATTCCAACCAGTGCAATGAAAGAGAATCTAATGAATCAAATCCAATCCTATTAGTTCCGGCCCACATCGCAACACTGAGGCCTTTCTGCTTGCTGATCGGAGAAGATCTACCAGAGCTTGAGAAACAGGGTACCGGACGGATGGACTGGTACATGAAACGGGTTGTGTAATCAACCCAAAGGATCACAGACACATTGAACGGTGTCTGCGTACGATATAATAAAATACAAAAGACAGTGACCTTGAAGAATTTATTTTTTTCAGAAAAAGAATTAGTTCGAAAGGCACCATTTTTTAGGAGATCTTCTAAAACGAGTATTTCTATGGAAGGTTTGCAAAAGAAAATCAGGTAGAGGTCACGTAAATACTATCACATGATAATCAATGTTTTAGTTATCATATAAAGTAAGGACAATAGAAATAAGGAAGCTCAGAGTTGTTGGCGAAGAGGAAGTTGCATGGCTGCTGAAGGTGGCTGAGAAATGCCATTCGCTAATGTACCGCTCTGTAATCCATGACTGCAAACACACTTGACTTATTTTTGTTTGCTTTCCATTTCTTCCTGTCCTTCTCGCTGTCATTTTCCCTTATCCCTTCTTGTTGTCCATGCTGGTAGTGACTCTATCTCTCTCTCCAGGGAGTGGGAAAAATGGCAGAACAAAGCATCGGAGGGAGCAGGGCTCATTGGGAGTCTGAGCTGGAGGCTTTGTAGGGCAGCCAGCTGGACATACAAAGAGAGTAAGAACTAAGAACGAGAGAAAGAAAGCAAAAGGGGGATGCAGAGCCGGAGAGGTGTAAGCGCGACCCAGGATATGGGTGTGGGTGCTGCCGAGGCTCGCGGGAGAGGGGGAGGGATGAAGAGGGGAACAGCGTGAACACTAGATCCTGCTTTGTGATCCACTCATGCAGAACTTTTGCCCTCACACCCCTGGCCTTCTATTCTCCAGCTCTGAGCTCTGCATGCCCACCCTTCACCCCTCGCACCCCCATCTCCATCCCTGAGAATTTTTAATCTAATCAGTGTTGGATAAATGTTACTCGTATCAATTGTTCCATTTTAGAATCTGTAAATGATTCCTAAAAAGAATGGTGCAAGCATCAACAGAACTCCCGTTGGTTGTTGTTGGATGCAACATGTCTGAGATTGGTTATAGGTGTGGGGTCAGGTAAGGGTCAAATGTGGGTGCTAAACTGGAAGTCAAACAAAATTAAATGATTTTACAATAAACTGAAATATTAGGACTGTTTTGTGGATGTGCAAATTCAACAGCAAGGGGGCTGAAAAATAAAGACATTTTGCAGTTTAAAGATAAAACATGAATATTTGTAATATTAGTATTTCATATTTATAGTATTAATATTAATTTATTAGTATTAATATTTATGTTTTACATTTTAAAATCAATTTAATAATTATTTTGCATTTTTGATGCAAGTTTTTGATTTGAAACATTGCATTCCGTGGACCAATTCAGACCGAGCCAAAAACATTCCACGCCACAACAATATTTGTTATGATTTGTATCTATATTTTATCTCAATTTTATTTAAAGAGGGCAATATTTGTTGTGAATAATGACAGCTAACATTTTCTGACTTCCTGTTTTGTTTATTTTATTTCATACACACCAATAGTGAGTATTTGTTATTGTGTATTTGGAATACTGGCAGCAAAAAAGACTGTGTGTGTGTGTGTGTGTGTGTGTTTGAAACACTGCATTCATCCAACAATAGAACAGGGTTTTTTGAAAGGATTGCATTTTTTATTCCTTTTCAACCAAAGAAACTCACAGACCAAGATATAAGCTTTAGTTTTGCTTTGATTCAGTGGTTATCATTCTCTACATATCCACTATTCTATCTTTCTTTACATTTATGCATTTAGCAGACGCTTATATCCAAAGCAACTTACAGTGCATTCAGGTTACACATGTTTTGTCAGTATGTGTGTTCCCTGGGAATTGAATGTTGATTTGAATTGAATTTAATCTTTATGATGGCATAAGAGTCTCATTTTTTTTCTACCTACTTTTTTCTCTCCGTCTCTCTCTCTTTAGAAAGATTAGCGTGTTCTCCATCCTCCTGAGCTGAAGATTAAGACAGTTTAAGGGTCAGTGTGAGCTGGAATAGCCCTTTGCAGGTCCACCCTGACACCCCATGGAGGGCTGAAGCGTGGCCATTTTTGGGTCCTCACCAGGGTCGCTCGACATGACCTGCTACCTGGCAGGGGGTACAGTGAAAAGAGAGCATTGAATGAACAAGTGACTAGTGTTTGAAATGCAAGGTCATGGCTTGCAATATGTGTGGTCAGTGAAATCTAAAATACATTTCTTTTAGGAACTTGTTCCACATAAAATACATTTATTTTAGGAACTTGTTCCACATAAAATACATTGCTCATTTCTCAGAAACAGCTGAATGACAACTAAGTAAATATGTTTAATGTTTATTTTTAGGCACTATATTTTAGTTTTATGTCGAACACAAAAGGTGAGTTTTTAGGAATATGCTGGCCATTCTTTGCAATATAATAAAAGTGAATGTGGCTGTCAATCTCCAACATGACAAAAAATCATAAAAAGTGGCATAAAACAGACTTGTGCTATGTATTACAAGTCTTCTGATGTCATATAGCTTTGTCAGAGGAACAGATTCAAATTCATTATTCACTAATAACTCTATCTGGCACATTCATGGGATTAGAAGTAGTGATGTCCAATTAGTGAATTAATCATTCGTTTGAAGCAGATATTTAAAATGGATTGACTGACCTGATTCACAAAATTGGTCAGAATGATTAATTCACAAATTAAACCAATGCAATGATTTGCTTGCATTGCTGGAGGGAAGTGTATGAGTCAAAATTATTGTCTGTTCAACACACAAACCTATTGTACATCAGAATATCTTAAATAGAGAGCAGGAGTCATCTGAACATTTTTGAGAGACTGAAGATACACATTTTTGCAGAAACGAGTTCACCCTGGTATTTGTGTAAGAACAATGCTTTTGTACATCAGAGGTAATATTTATATCGCCCACATCTCTGCCTGTGGCTTACAGTCTTAAATGAATTGGGAGTTTTGTAGAATTAAACCCCGAGCAGGTCAAGTCTGTTAACTCAGCATGTTTCTTCTGTGCTGAAGCAGCAGGACTGGTGACTGGGACACAAGACCAGACTGCATGAGACAAATTGCTTTCTCTGTCCCATTTGATTACAATCTCTGTGATGAGTGGGACACATACTGTGCACACAGAAAGGTACAAATTTCTCTCTTTTTGCTTCATGAACGGTGAAAAATCTGTGAACGTATGTGAACCAACAAAGAAGAAAGGAAGAGAAATGGCCCGTGTCTTCCCTCATCCTCTGCTCCTCAGTAATCAAATTCAACTAGCTTTCTGTTGTCTGATAATTGAAATGTTTAAGTGTGAAAATCGAAATGATCTCCACTTCGAGTTAAATGTCTTCACGTCGACAAATGAGAATGTTCCAGTTGCATAAGTGATTCGGTCCGCTCACCTCTCCTCTGCATAAAATAGAAATTGTGTTGAGAAAGTGCGAATCCCCCCCAGACAAAAGCCGTCCCTTTCATGGCCGACAAGCAGCCAAAGCCATTGGAGAGGGTCAGTTTTGTTTGAAAACACTCCCTCTCTCATGCTTTTGAGAGAGTAGCTTGATGCAGAAATGAAGGGTGTTGACTTCTTCTTTTGTGGTACGGGCCAATAGCAGTCAGGCAATGTCTGTTTGGCCGTTTGATGTTTTAAAGAGTGAGAGATTTTGTCATTCTGAAGGATTTGATCAGTCGACTAGCAGACACTTGATTAATGGAACTGATCCCTTTCGGTATGGGAGATCCCCTTCGTCCCCTCCCCGTTCGCTCCCAGGCCTTGTTTTCCGTCTTTGGGACGTGCAGAACGAATGACACAGATGTTGTTGGAGGAGACATCCCTCTCCTCCTCTCCCGCGCTCCCAGCATGGGGCCTGAAACTTGGTTTTTCAATCATTGTTTCCGCCAACTTCTTTCCCAAAAGAGAAAAGCGAGGCGAGAAAGAGGAGGGAGAGAGCGGAGGGAGTGCTAAATAAAAGAGGGAGGGAAAGTAAATACAAAGCATTTGTGGAATATAAAGAAAAAACATTCTTTATAACAATCTCCCGATAATTTAGCACCACAAGGACTGTGGAGAAGGGTGGATCGGTCTGAATTGCATTTGGGATGGTGTAGTGGAGGGTGTAGAGCCAGAAGAGCGGAGCTTTAAGCTGAAGATGAAGGTGTCAGCATGGCTGCTGTGGGTGGCATGGCTGTGTACCTGTACCGAGGCGGCACGCCAGTGCGCATGCCCACCTGAGGAGCAGGTGGCGCAGAAATCAGAGGGGTCGGAGGGAAGAGGGCACCTACGCCATCGCCTGGTGCACCAGCGGGCGACACACAGGGACAGAAGCCCATCGCAGGAAAGGTAAAACTAATGGATTTTTTGGGGAATATAGCACTGCTAGGAAAGTTTTGGGTGAAGAATAAGCACTCAAATAAATAATCATAAAAATCAAAAACTATTTTGTTATTTTTATCCAGGATCAAATGGTGATTTTTATTCAGCTTTTCTTATTAACCTAATGGCTTCGGCAGCCGATTCCAGGCGTATCAGCATGGGGTCCAAAGCATGAAATCAGAAAGACAGTGATAACTTGATAAAGTCTTTTTCACTTCCTGATTTTCGCTTGCGGACACTCTTGATTTAATTTACATGTGAAGATTTTATTAAGACAGTGTGATGGTACCATAGCGCGTTCCGTTTGCATGACTATTTGAAGTTTTACTGTTTAAAAACTTTCGTTGGTGTAGTTTATGATATATTTGACCTTTTAGTAACTGGTTTTGGAAACTGTAGGGAAATGATTAAGAGGGAAAAGTTACTTTTAAACCCATTTCCTCTTCTTTTGCTATTCTTGGTATAGTTTTTATTTATTTACTCATATGTTTTATTTATTTGTAAAAAAAAAAAATCTTCCCAGCTGGATCCAACTATATTTTTTATAACAAGAAATATATTTAATTTTGTGTTTCAGCAGGGTACTATGAAGTTTTATTTCTGGCATAATACAATGTCTGACCACTTGTTACTTATTAAAAGCATGCTTTATTCCTTACTTTAGTCGGTTTTGGTAAAAATAAAATACAATAATAATGTTACGCTCAAACAGACATTGTTAAAGAATTCAAAGAGACTTATTTATGGGTAAAACGTGCTGAGAAGTTACTCTGGGCGCTAAATCAGAGTTCTTTTGCGGTGCTGCTTTAATTCTGTGTTGTGGTATGCAGCTCCATAGTCCCTCAACATCTTTTGTTAGCTGCTGAAAGCTGGTGATCCACAGGCCCTCAAGGCACTGCTCTCTGGATCAATATACGTGTCCATCAGTGTGGCCTGCTCTTTTAGGCCACACAATGGACAGTTCTCTAAACAGCACTTTATTTATATGTGCCTTTCGAGAAAATGAACTGCCGCCGCCTCTGCTTTTCTCTGCTATCCTTTTCTTTTCGCTTTCTGTTTTCTCCTCTCTCCGTCTCAACCTCTCGGCAACAGTATTTACACAGACTTAATAGTAACTGGAATTAGCAAGTGTTGCTCCTCGGTGTTGTGTCAACTCTAGCAGCTGTCAACTTTCACCTTTTGTTTGCTCTTAACTTTTTCTGATCCTTTGGTTGTATTGTTTAAGAAACGTATGGATCTGCAGCACAAGTTTGTGATATATTGGGTAAAATCTGTCACTTGAACAGTACCGGTTCATGTCAATATTATCTTCTTTAAAGTTTATCAACTTTTTCTGATTTATGTGGGAATATTTCATTCTGATTTTTGAATGGCTCATATGGTTAGGATCAGATTTTATTCACATATTAAGCAAATTGTGCAGCTTAGAAAGGAAGTTTTTCTTGGCTGTGAGGTCTAATGCTTTCCTGTTTCTGTCATCACAAACATTTGATAGAGGTCTTGAGAATACACATTCAATTACTAAACTCAACTTAAACTCATCGTCCTGAAGTGACAATAAAGTTGTCTAGAAATTGTTTTTTAAAAAGTGGACGTGTGTAGGCTATAGAAGAATAAAAAACTAGTTTCTCTCCCTTACAGTATGTGTAGTGTAACAAACACAATTTGGCCCAAAGTATGTCCCATTGTTTAAACTACGCCGTCTTGAATTCAAACCAAAACATAAACAGAGGGCAAAAGCACACTTCAGTAAACTTTAGGTCACACATGTCGTGTAGTTTACCTCACCAACTGTTGGAGTAATTAGTTAGCGCTGGCTCGTCGGTCATCGGAGGTGTAATCCACTGCAGTCATCACGCCATCAGTCTTCAGCTGCTGCTCCAGTCAGTCAGTCAGTCACCGGGGCGGGTCTCGATCCGGATGGCGCTCTGTTCAACACTCATGCTGACTGAGACGACAGAGACATGACTGGGAAACCTGTAGATCTCAACTGAAATGCTATTCCGTTATATAACCTGTGAAACTATTCATTCTCGTCGCGGATTTGTAGCGCCGACAGTCTGACAGAACAGCGATGCGTTTGTTTATCTTCGTAGATTGAATTCGACATGACACGTAAAATGACGAGACACTTTATCGAGCTTTGTTGGGTTTTTGGGATTATTTATAATATTGAAGGTAAGCACAAAGTAAAGCCTAATTAACTCTTTTGTTCCAGCATGTAACGTTAACTGTCGCCATGTAAGAGGTGAAGAAATCCTGTAATTCAGACAGACTTTTTATTTATTAGTTTAACAAAAGAAGTTATTTCAATCCATAAATATATTATTCTAAAGGTTATTTCTAGAGGTAAACGATATTTTTGTCTGCTTCCTTTTTAATTGTGTTATTAATGTACAGTTATATCTAGAAACTAATATTTTATTTAGGCTACTGGTTTTGAAACTATAATTAAATGAGGAATTTGATTTAATTATTTCGATATTATTATTGAGATTATGATGATAATAATAATAACAGTTTGTTTTGTAATTAAATGACCACAAATGTATTTTCATGACGATATAAGTTAATGTTCCATTAAGAATAGATGGATGTAAAATGTTAATTACGCAAACAGTACATGAAATGTTTCTTTACTTTAAATCCCCGTCATCTTATATGAAAGTTAACATTTCAGTCTGTAATTCTTAATTTTGTTACATATGTTAAAATTATAAGATACATAACACCTAATTTTAAAGTTTTATTTACATGCTCTGTTTCCAGAAGCTCTGGTAGACTGACATAGGCCTGTTTATAATCTAAAGCGGAATCCATCTTTATGCACAAAACTCACGTTTTTTTTCTTCGTTAAAACAAGCTCCTCAAAACTCTATGTAGAATGTCACAATATACTGAGGAAAGTGTAGCATTGCTTTTTTGCAAACTTCAAGCATTTGCCCCAAATTCCTCTACAGTAAAAATGACATAGCAGGACTGTGAGACTCTTGATTTCCTCTCTTTCAGGAAACTGCCCCATCAGAGACAATAGAAACTTTTAATAGTAGAACACATTTTTGCCAAGAATGTAGCGCTCAGATTCTCTATTGTGCACTTCACCCTGAATTGCCTCCTCTTTTCTTGCATGAGGAAAATACATAGTTTATTTCAGTTTATGTTTAACAACATTATGTTTATTATTAATTAAAGGGCCCCCAAATCCGACAGACAACAAGGAGTTGTTGTAAGACCAAACCAAATGCTTTTTTTTTGTTTCAAGGACACCCTCTCATGCTCATGTGATTGGCATGTTTTGGCGTGAGGGTACAAAGAGACATTGTAGGACATTGTAAGTGGGACAATAATAGCAGAGGGCCATTCCTGCACTTGGTGCACAGGTGACGGATGTCCTGTTGGTCTATGACTTTGTTTGTGAGTGCTGAGCCTTTGTTCCTCTCATAGTGGGAAAAACAGCCTCCTGCTCTGACTCCGTTTCCTTCCTGTACAAGAAATGTGTTTCCCTCACTCATCGTGGGGTCATCTAGCCATCCTAAACAAATAATTGAATGACCTCTCCGGATTGGAATTTAAAATGTATTTGTTTAGTAGAAGTCACTGTTGTTTGATTCTTCCTTTTCGGTTCTCCAGGTTCCAGGCCTGTTTCAGACAGCGCCCTCCCCCGTATCGTCCACCATCCCTCAGATGTGGTTGTCCGGGTGGGCAGTCCAGCCACTCTGTCCTGCAGGGCGGAGGGCAACCCTGAGCCCACTATCCAATGGCTAAGAAATGGCCAACCTCTTGACATAGACAAGATGGATGCGCAATCACAGCCTATCGTTTTGCCAGAAGGAAGTTTGTTCTTCTTCAGCGTCGTCCCTGGCCGAAAGAGTCAGTCCCATGAAGCGGTGTATGCCTGTGTGGCTCGCAACAGTGCCGGGGTCGCGACGAGCAGAAATGCCTCTCTTCATATAGCAGGTTTGAATCATGACAAAGTGTGATGTTTTCTAATATTAAAGGGATAGTTCACCTGAAAATAAAAATCCTTTCAATATCTACCCCAATGTTGTTCAGAACCTTTCGTCTGTGGATCATGAAAGAACACATTTTCAATAAAGTTGTCCATACAATGAAAGGGAATAGGGTCCAAAACAATCTTGATGGTCAGTTCCCACGTAAACTCACCTGTTTGAGGCCGAACAGACCTTGATAACAATGAGTGACCTATCAAGACCTACTGACAGAACAAGAGGGTGAGGAAGCTTATTAAGATGGTTCATGAGATTACTAGAATGTCAAAGTTTGCCCTCCTGCCTGAAACAAACAGAGCACTGATTGAGCTCTGAAAGCATGCTGTGTTTGTGGCTCAAACAGATTCCTCAGCTGGCTCGTTTACTCTACTTTCCACTGGATTGGAGCAGGACCAGATTGAGACATTAAAGAAATTGTTGCACACAATGAATTTGCATTTTGTTTACATATATTCACTGCTAGATAATTTGAGACTCGAACAAGCTACATCAAGAGAGTTGACAATAGGCCTTGATTACTAAATTACTGATTACTAAAGCAAAAGGGCATTAATGAGAAAAAAAAGACATTTGTACAATAGACATGTAGCAGCTAATTGTTAGCATTTATATTACATGTTTGATCAGGGACTGACCATTAGCATTTAAACTACCTTCAAAATAGGGGTTGGCATGCTTTTATTCAATGGCTTTGAAGGCTTATGCTCATGAAGGCAGCATTTATTTGATAAAAATACAGTACAAACAGTGAAACTGTTTTCTTTTTAATATAATTTACAATGTATTTTGTTCCTGTGGCAAAGCTGAATTTTCAGCAGTCATTATTTCAGTCTTCAGTGTCAAATCATTTTAATATGCGGTCGTACTGCTTAATTTTGTGTTTATAAATGAATGTCTTTACTATCACTTTTGATCTATTTACTAGTGCTGTCAAACGATTAATCACATCCAAAATAAAAGTTTTTGTTTACATAATATATGTGTGTACTTTGTATATTTATTATGTATATATAAATACACACACATGCATGTCTATATTTAAGAAAAATATGTAATGTTTATATATTTATATATTATATAAATGATCTGAAAATAAATATACACACGTAAATACATGTAAATATTTTCAAAATATATGTTGTATGTGTGTGTATTTATATATACATAATAAATATTCTCAGTACACACACATATTATGTAAACAAAAACGTTTATTTTGGATGGTTTGACAGCACTACTATTTACCAGACCGTTGCTGAATAAAAGTATTAAGTTCTTTAAAAAAAAAAATCTTACTGACCACAAACCTTTGATCAGTAGTAACTGTATTATATATACTCATTCTGACCACATGTATGGTTTTCAGCTCTGCGAGAAGAGTTCCGTGTGCAGCCCAGTGACGTGGAGGTGGCGGTTGGCGAGGTGGCTGTGATGAACTGCAGCCCACCTGTTGGATATCCTGAGCCCAACGTAACCTGGAGGAAAGACGGGATCCTAATCAACAGCAGCAATGAACATTACACTGTGAGTGCAAAACATGCTCTAATTAGACATTGTTTTCTTATTTAGTGGGCTTGATTTGTCAGCTAAGGTTTTTTTCTTGAGAACCCTTCCCTGTGTATGTCTGTAGAGGGCAGTGTGACACAGAAAGTGTATCACAGAGATAGACCTGTGCCTTAGGACCCTGAACATTGTTTTGTGAGCCTGGATGACAGTATATTTCTGTGTATCTGCATTTATAGGAATTGAATGGTAAACTGATCATTGCGCCAGCCCTGAAGAATGACTCAGGAGTTTACAGCTGTATAGCCTCAAACACAGTTGGAGTGAGAGAAAGCCGAGCGGCTCGGCTGTCTGTATTAGGTAAGACTCTATCTTTGCTCTAAAAGAGTAAGAATAACTTATTAAAGCATGGAGACTCATACATCTGACCTTCTTCCTCAGCTAAGCCAGTGTTACTGCATAAACCAGAGGATGTTTCAGTGCAGCTTGGAGCGTCTGCACAGTTTTTCTGTGAGGCTGATGGTGACCCCATGCCTTCTGTAGAGTGGAGCCGAGAAAAAGGAGCTCTACCCAATGGCAGGTCAGATCATGTTTTAATAATATAGAATCAGTATATAGCATTATAGTCCCCCTGCAGTACCTGAAATAACCTCCAGGGGTCTGCAGACCCTTCAGTTAAAACCCCAAATGCATAAAGATTACAAAATTCCTTGAAATTCACAGTCCTAATCTTATATTACAATCGCATTTGCCAGATATTTAATCAACCCCGACCACAGTCTGCAAATCCACTATGTGACGGCTCAGGACATGGGCAGGTACACCTGCACTGCAGAAAATAAGCTTGGGGTGTCTGTGGCCAGTGCACAGCTTCTTGTAGAGGGTAAGAATGCATGTAATCAGTCAAGTAACAGCACTTAAAGGGATAGTTCCCCCAAAATGGAAAATTCTGTCATTAATTACTCACCCTCATGTCGTTCCAAGCCTGTAAACTTTTGTTCATCTTCGAAGCACAAATTAAGATATTTTTGGTGCATTCCGAGAGCTCTCTGACCCTCCCATAGACAGCAAGGGTCCTAACACGATCAAGGCTCTGGAACGTAGCAAAGAGATCGTTAAAATAATCCATGTGACATCAGTAGTTCAACTGTAATTTTACAAAGATACAAATACATTTGTGGACAAAGAAAACAAAAATAATCAACCATTCGTCTCCTCCGCATCACCCTATAGCACCATTTTGGAGAGTATCACATGTGTAAACAATATATGCTGTTCTGTGTCAGCAGCACCGTACGCCTATACGCTGTTTATGTTGTTTACACTTTGATTTGAACGTAAACAAAATATCCGCGTACGTACATACGTTTGCATATGTTGTTTACGTATGTGATACTCCTCAAAATGGCACTATAGGGTGACGTGGAGGAGACAAATTGTTGAATAAAGTCGTTATTTTTGTTTTCATTGTGCACAAAAAGTATTCTCGTAGCTTTGTAAAATTACAGTTGAACCACTGATGTCACAAGGATTATTTTAATGATCTCCTTGCTACGTTTCAGAGCCTTAATTGTGTTAGGACCCTTGCTGTCTATGGAGGGGCAGAGAGCTCTTGCAATGCATCAAACATTTGTTAATTTGTGTTCCAAAGATGATAAGGTCTTACTTGTTTGTAACGACATAATGGCGAGTAATTAAATTACAGAATTTTCATTTTTGGGGGAACTATCCCTTTAAACCTCTTCCCAGCATGCCATTTGTTGAGATAAGTGATGTCTGGCTAATATATGTTACAGACGTAGTAAGCACCATACTAAGAGACCTACACAAGGAGCTGTCTGCCTTACGTGTGAGCCTGGAGAACGTTACAGTTATGAGTACTGCCTCCAACATGTCTCAAGTCATGTGGAGGGTAATGCAGCTTATGCACCACACTTTAAATAATTGTATTTTCATTTGAAAGCAGCATCATGTCATCAGTGTTTTCTCTTCTGTTTGTAGTTGCAGTCGTCAATGTCACAGCCTCATTATCTTGAAGGCTTTGAGGTGCTGTATCGCTCTCTCCTGCCGGCCAGCTCAGACTGGACAGCTCAAAGGGTTCCTCAGCCTGGCCTTCACACACATGTGGGACCTCTGAAGAGAGGCTTCAAGTATGAGTTCAAAGTCCGACCCTACGGCAGCAGCCTGTATGGCAGGGAGAGCAACACCAGACACTTACGAGTACCAGAGATAGGTGAGAATCTAGAACATTCTTTACAAAAAAAAGCACAGTGGTGGTATCATGGTCAAAGATGGTAATACATGCTGTTATTAATGATTACTATATATCATGGTATTCGCATGGTACTCCAAAGTACTTTAGTCCAGGGTTATTATTATTATTAACTAAAAACATGAACATTTTGTTACTTGAAACTAAATAAACGTTAAATAAAATAAAATATATTTAAACTAGCAACTAACCTTTAGTTTAAATTGAATGCTAAAATAACTACAAACTAAATAAACTAAAACTAATAAATAAAAACGAACAAAAACTATATAGGCATATTTAAAAAAAATACACAAATGTACTTAACTACTAAAACTTGAACTAAAATAAAAATGTACAATAAAATAATAACAGAAACTATAATAGAATATCAACAATACTAAAAGAACACGACTAAGTAACAGAAGTCATGTTACTTCTGATGGTTATGCTCTTTTGTACTCATGCACTGTCATTCAAAAGGTCAGCAAGTTCACGTGACACTAAAGTATTGATGCTGAAAACTCAGCTTTGCTATCACAGAAATAACTTACATTTAAAAAAATATATTAAAATAGAAATATGGTTATTTTAAATTGTAACAATATTTCACAAAATTAATGTTTTGATTGTTTTGATCAAATAAACGCAGCCCTGGTGAGCATAAGAGACTTTTACAGAAACATAAAAAAGTACTAACCCTAAACCATTGGACTACTAAAACCAAGCTGTAACCATGTGCCTTGTTCTCAGTCCCCAGCGCGCCACCTCAGGATGTGTCCATAACAATGCCCACTGACCGTAACGACACTGTGCACCTCAGCTGGGAGCCTCCACCTCATGACGCTCACAATGGAATCATTCAGGGATATCAGGTATTACTAGAGTAAAGACACTCATTGTGAAACAATGCTAATAATGCCCTGAGAGGCTGCTACAACACCCAGAGAGTAATTAGACTCACTGTTTTTATCAGTCCTAAATTCAGTTTCTGACCACAAAATTAATGCTCATTTTCCGCTGATCTGTTTTCTTTGCATTAGCTGAGACTGCTGCACCATTACAGTCTATTATTGTGATATTATCAATATCATGTTGACCTAAAATCACATTAAAATATAGATAAATATATAGTATATGTAGCAGCCTGCTTGATTTTACCATGCTGTTGTTTCTGACAGGTGTGGTGTGTGGAGTCAGAGGAACAGAAGTCTTTTAACTGGACGGTGGACAGTGGAACACACAGTATTGAGATCAGCACACTGCGGCCCGGAAAGCTGTTCTGGGTCACGGTGGCTGCCGTTAATGGGGCGGGAGTGGGGGTCCAAAGCGACCCATACAAACTGCTCATAGGTAAGCGAAGAAAACACTAAGGTATAAAACAATAATTCTAATGCGTAATCTGCACAGTATGTTACCTGTTGCTCTCTTTTTCAGAGTCGAGGCAGGAGGCGACACCGTATCAGACAGGCATACTCAGTATGTCTCATTTCCTTGCTGTGATTAAAGAGCCGGTATTCATTGGCAGCGTTGGCACCCTCCTGTGGTGTGTTTTGATGATTACTGCCGTGTTTTTGTACAGGAGGCATGTCAAACCCACCAACCTGGGAGGAAAACACGCAGGTAATCTATAATAAAGTCTCAATTTACTTCCTTTTTTCCTATACGCACATAGTCATACAATTATAATTATCTCTTTCATTTAAAGGCTTATATAGACTGGAAAGTGAAGATCTCATCATCAAACACAGGTAAAAAATGTACTTTGTTGATTTCTATATCATCGCTGTATTCCACGTGACAAAAAAATCTATGTTTTGATCAATCTGAATTATGAGATTAAAAAGCTAAATTATGACATACTAAATTAAAATTATGAGATAAAGTCTTATATTGTATTTATATTCATAATTATGGCTTAATATCTCATTTGTCAATATATTTTATCTCATCATTTATCTCAAAATTGTAACTGTTTATCTCATAATCATAATTTACCATAGCAAGATTTGTTGCTTATGTAATACTATACTTGTAAAATAGGCTTCTATAAGTAACTGAGTCGCCATCCTTATAATTTCCTTTCTAGAATGGCGGCACCAGACTCTCCGTGGGTCTCTGGAGGCTGGACGCCAGATTCCAGCAGTGAGCCCAAGCAGGGTCTTTGGACCCCGAGTCAAGAGAACTCTGGCTTCCGGAGGACCAGTAAGTCACAATTTTAGTTAGAATACATATCAATAACCTCTCCTCGAGTTTCAGCCCTCATCTACTTCTCTTTTTTTCCTCTCGTCATCTCTCTGGATGACAGATACGTCCTTATAAGAACCTTCAAAATACGCCTGTCACCCCTTAAGTCACGACTCTGCAGAGTCCTTATCAACTCTAATTACCGTTGACATCTTGGCACATTATGTAAATAAGTCTGTTTTTACCTCCCTGCTGACAGCTCTGCCCATTACGGCTAAAAAGGACCCCAACCCCCTGCGGTCAGCCGTCCCGATTGTACCAGATAATTGCGGCGTCTATGGCACCTTTTATGTGGATCTAACTGGCAACAGACTGAAGACGTTTAATAGTCCAGGTCGCTGTCCCAGAATGCCTCACGGCAAATCTCAGCTGCATAACTCTGAGACCATTCGGATCACCGAACCCATCGTCAAAACTGCCGTCATGAGGGAAGTGCAGGCGTTGCCATGGAAACGTGCCCTCCCCGCCCAGCCCAACATGGGAGTTCTGAAGGAATCGTGGAAGAAAAATTACAAGCATGGTGAGTCATTCATTCATTCAGCGAGTCATTCAAATAATTTCATCCAGAAGTAACATGTGTTGTTATCTACTTCCAGAGCTGCATGCGGTAAAAAGTGCCCCGTTAATGCCTGTGAATCAACAAGCACTGGCAGTGTGCAGTGCACCAAGTAACCACCAGCAAAGATTCAGTCAGCACCCTGCAGGTTTGAACATCAGCGTGTCTTGCGTTTAAAATGCTACTCTCATTACGCTGTCTATTTATTAGAACTCTTCTAAGCTGGTCTACATTCCCTCAGGGGGTGTATCAGAGCCTGTGAAGACGCTGAGTTCTCCGCGTATCCTGCACTACTCGGCCTCTCTGCAGCTGGTGGACATGCTACCCAGCCCTCCGCCTCTTCCCATGGAGGACAACCACAGCCTCAGCTCAGAGGACGAGTGAGAATCACACCTACACACAAAGCAGAATTGAAAGATTTTATTGCTTATTTATAGCCAAGTAGAACATGTTGGTCAAACTTTATAATAAGATTCAGGTGGTTAACTTTAGGTAATGCATTAGATGTCTTGTAGAAACAAAGAACAATATTTTTCAGCATTTATTAATCTAAGTTAAAGGAATAGTTCACCCAAAATAAAAAAAAATTCTGTTATCTTTTACATACGCCTATGTCATCCAAACCTCAACGACTTTCTTTTCTCTGGAACACAGCAGAAGATATTTAGAGAAATGACTAGTTGTCATTGGTTTATTTTTGCCTATGAAGGTCAGTGGGCTCCAGTATTCCAACATTCTTTCTTCTACAGAACACAAAAGAAGCTATTTGGAAAAAGACATACTGGAATTACATTAATAGTTTTTTTGGGGTGAACTACCATTTAAATCGTTACTTTAGAAATACATTTTAACATTTAAAATAGTTTAAATCACTGTTCAGTTCAGTTAAATAATTAAACTGTAAAGTGGTGCTATTTTGTGGCTTAAAGATATCAACGTTATGCCATGTTTCCCCTAAAATAGGAGTAATAAAAAGCACAAATGAGACAATCAGAGATTGAGCTATAAAATTAATGTAGGTAACTAAATAATTTGGTCTGGAAAGACTTTGTTATAAGACTTTTGCAGGTATCTAGGGAAATCAGAGCACAGTATCTGACATCTGAATCTATAAAGGAGACGTGAGATCACTGGGGTCTTTCTCTCAGCAGAAACTATAAATTCATCTATTTGCTATCCGTTTTATCTCATAGCTATCTAGGAGAAACCATTAAAGATATGAAAGTGATCTCATTTGTGATTTTTTTTCTTTCCTGTGGGGAACAGTATTCATCAGAATAGCTTCCCACTTATCAGAGAGTTCAATTCCTTCTCAGTACACAGGAACATACTAGAAGCCTTTCTTCTCACTGTGGCTTCTTAGACGGTGATAAACTTCAGTTTCACCATTCTGTCTTTTCACAAACCTGAGGGGTTGTGCCCTTGCCTGTCTGTAATGATGGTGTCTGTGACAATAACATGTCATTATACCATGAGAAAAGAGAAGTCTACTAGTGTCTCTCTGCTCTCAGACTACAAGACTGGAAACCACTTTAGCTTGAAGCTCAACTCTAATGGACAGCGAGTCTGAAGGGGAAATGGCCCACACTATTTATTAGAAGGCCTGTAAGTGGGAGGAAGTGTTTTAAATGCTATAGGACTCAAACAGGAAGCTTCTTCCGGCTGGAGGCATCATTGTACAAGAGAAAGAAAAGAGCTGGAGCTGGAAAGGGACACAAACACCTTCCAAAAAAACATTTAATAATATAAATATTAGGTGTAGTGTGCTAGCTAGTATGAATTTATTTACTGTTCAAAGGAAAAATTATTAATGCGCTCATATTTCTGTATATCTGATCCCTCAGGTCTACCAGATCCACTAAGTTGACAGTTGACATCGGCTCCCAGCAGTCTTTGTGTGCTGCCTCTGGGCTCCAGGGTCCCTCTACGGTTACTACAGGCTGTCCAGTCCAACCAAGCCCAACCTACAGCCACCTGTCCACAGCCTCCTTCTGTTTCTCCACCGACGACTACCAGGACACCACGCTCAGTACCCAGGGCCACACTCGATACATGGAGATCAGCCCCAAACCACAGGGGCAAAGGTAAAAGAACACCTGTGTCCTGAGAGGACATATATGTGAAGGGAGTTTAAAGACATGGGCTAATTGTGATTCTCCTAACAGTGCGTCCCATCAAAGTTCAACTTCAACGCCCCGTCCGTTCTCTCCCACACCCACGTTTGGTTACATCAATGGGCCTGCCGACCGGGAGATGGATGACGAGCAGGAGTCTCAGGCAGTCGGCCTCAGGAGAGCCACACTGAGGAGCACGCCCTCATCTTGTTGCAGCGAATGGGAGGGTTCGTTGTGGAACGGCTGGGGTTCGGTGTCCGAAAGCAATGTGACGAGCGCTCGAACGAGTATCATCAGCTCCTCTGACTGCTCGTTCATAAACGATGCGAGCTTTGCCCGCGTCCTGGCTATGACAGCCGAATCCATGAGTGGTACTTTATCAGGCAAGTTAAAAACTCTTTTCAGCTTCTGTAGAAGTATGTTGTTTTCATTTATAGTCTTCACGTGATTGAAGTTCTAAGTTGGCTAATAGCAAGTACAGATGTAGTTGCCAGAAATGTCCACTAGGTGGAAGAATCAGCTCACGCAGTCGAGCAGCTCCACACAGATTCACCACCTCCTGAAAACTGCTAATTTCCACAGAAATGAAATAAAATTAAAGTGGCAATTAAATAAATACTTGTAAATATTTGGACTCATTTTAATCTAGCTTTCAGGTACCGACAAGTTTGTAGTAATCTTACATCTTAAGATATATTTTCCTTTTTTAAATGTTCTTCAAATTTCTACAAACTTGCAAGTTATTATAAATTTGACCACACGAGTTGCCAAAAACTGTGATCACATTTGACTTCACTTTGCTGCTTACCAGCTTTTCTCAAGTCATCATTGTCAGTCACTAGTTTTTCAGCTCTGCAGGGCTGTACAATTATTCTGCATCATTAGCATAGTCAACAAAAAAGCATTATGTAAATACTTGCTGCAATTAAGTCCCTTAATCATAATTATGTAAGACAGAAACAGCCTATACAGTGCAACCAAAGTATTTTGGCACTTAAGTCTCACTTAAATGTGTTTTTATGTAATTGCATTAAATAACAAGGCATCAATGCTAGTGGCTTTTATTCTATAGAAAGAGCACAAGCAAAACGTTTCACAAAAAAAATAAGGTTTGTTAGGTTTCTAAAGAATGATGAAGACAATGCTTTTGGACACTCAGGTTGTCAAATTTGAATGGAACATGTTCGTAGTTAACTTGATATACTACACCTGTCTTCAGCTCAAGACCATTACATTATAATAGCAAAACTGGCTCATAACAGTGAGGTTAGTTCTGAGAAAAGCTCTAAAATGATCTGATTTGATATTCTGTTATCTAATGCAATCACATTCAGACTGTTAGAAGTGTTTTTCCAGTGCTTTTGGGGATCGTTGCATAACTAGATGGGAGAACTGTATTTGGGATGAGCATTTTCATTGTCATTTCACATTCACGGGGCACTGCAGCATTACGCTTCCCAATGAGACAGTGAAAAATAGCAGCGCTACTTTGGTACAATGAGAAATAATGGGATTTGAGGCCTGTCTACAAATTGTCTGAGCTCCCCCACCGTCCTCTCTGAAGTTTCAGCAAATCAATCACGGCTTTCAAAAGAGAAACCTACAGGGACTTTCCTCTCTCCATTTGCTGATTGTTCCCCCCTTTCGCTTTCTCCCTGTCTATTATTCAATCTCTGTGAATGCATCAGGTTAAATGACTACTAGTATTGTAACTGATGAGTCCAGCGCCGTTGTGCGTTATCATTCAGTGTCATAATGGTGAAATTGACTTGTGCATCTTTATACGTATTAATAGATTGCGTTTCTTTGTGTTTTGTACCTATGTGCATGCGCATGCATTCATCTCCCTTGATTTCCTTCATGACGTGTGTGTGATCCTGCATTTTCTGCAGATTTCTCCCGCCTGCATCCCCCCGGAGTGTTCTGTTCCCCCCTCGAGAGTGTTTTGGAGAGGTGGAGCCGCTGCCCGTGTGGGACTGGAGCACCGCGTGGGTGGAGGAGTTGGAGGCCCAGTTAAAAGCCTCCAGAGAGGTCAGAAGAACCCCCACATCTAGCCGACACTCAGGCATTGAGCACTGGCGAGGACATCTGGAGACCCCCTCGCACCGATGATCGACTTGCACATGCCTAGAGGTCATTAATGGACTACATTTCCCTGTGTTCCTCAGGGCAACCCCCCTTCCTTGTAGTTTCGACGGGCTTGGGTATGCAAGGTCAATTAAATAGTAGAACACACTGCTGCAAGGTACAGTAGGTGCAGTTTATACGCCACTTTTCATATGGACAGTTGAGTTGTACCAGACCATAATAAAGACTATTGTACAGGACGTTTATATCGACATACAAAGAAATGTAAATAAACCAGTTTTATTTAATAATCCTCCACATACGATTTTATAAAATCACATCCGCTTTTATATGACTATATGATTATATTATATTGAGTTATCTAAAATACACAGGAAATATTATGCAAGATGTTTTTGTATTTTAGGAGTCCTTTTTATTATTATTTTATAATTAAGACATTTTTCTTTTTTTTCTTTTACACTGAAAAATGTTAGTTAATTTTGCATTTGAATGGGAAAATAATTGAACTAAATGTTAGCTAATTTTTTTAATTTGTTATTTTTATTGTCACAGTTTAATTACTTCTATTTGTTTTAGCTGGCAGTTTCTTTTTTACATACATCATAAATATTCCTCAGAATGTCTGCACTACTAAAAAGTCACAGTTTAATTACTTCTATTTTTACTAATTGCCTTTTTAAAGTTAATAAAAATATTATAAGTGAACATTTGAATCGTAAGTATCTGCCTCTCGCATCACTATGACATATGTTTGTGTTTACACACATTTGCACACCACACACACACGCACACACACACACTCACACACACACACACACACACACACACACACACACACACACACACACACACACACACACACACACACACACACACACACACACACACACACACACACACACACACACACACACACACACACACTCACAGAAAACACAAGTGACCATGGCATGACTGCAGAGGGATTATCGCTTGTCCCCTTCTCTCTCTCCCTACGGCCATATGCTTGGCACAAAAACACACCTCCCCCATTACACACTTTTATGTGTGTGCACACAAACACAGTTCAGATCTACAGCCTTGAATTTG
Source organism: Gymnocypris eckloni scoliostomus (assembly GCA_027564155.1). NCBI lineage: Eukaryota > Metazoa > Chordata > Actinopteri > Cypriniformes > Cyprinidae > Gymnocypris > Gymnocypris eckloni. The sequence continues at coordinate 8,361,222 of CM050435.1, read as the reverse complement.
TCTATGGCCAAAAAGACATCTTTTTATAGCCTGCTGGTAATCCTTTGACCCAGTTTGCCATGCAAGAGCACACTAAACCGGTACCAAGTTTTGCTTCGTTTCGTAGACTTCTAGTTTTTGCTTGCTCTGTTTCTTTCATTCATTTGTCACAGAAGAGCACCCCATATTTATCTGCAAGGATTATTTTGCCTGAAATAATTCTCTCTTATAACATGATTAGGTTTTTAGAAGTACTTCTGATCAAAACGATTGAGATTAAATATTCAACAATTGTTTAGCTTTTTTTACCTCAATCCACAAGGTAAAAAATAAAGTCACAGCTGTGAGATATGAAGTTGAAATTATGAGAGAAAATGCTGCAAATATAAGAATTAGTCACAATTATGAGAAATAGAGTGGCAATCCTTATATAAAGTTGCTAATATTATAACTAATAACAAACATGACAAAGTCCAAATTATGAGACATAAAGTTGCAATTGTGCAATGTAAAATTGCAATTATAAGAAATAAAGTTGCAGTTGTGGGATATAACAAAAAAAATTCAAATACAATAAATATGAACAAACTTTAGAAATAGTCTTAACTATGAAACATAAAATTGCAACTGTGAGACATAAAACTGCAAAAATGAGGAAGTCAGAATTGTGAGAAAGGAAGTTACAATTATGAGATACAAAACTGAAACTGAGAAAAGTTGGTATTAGGATATGAAGTTGCAAATGTTAAACATTTCGGACACAATTGTGAGTCAACTGAGAAATAAAGTTTCAATTGTGAGATAAAAAAGTCACAATTATTAGATTAGATGTTTAAATACTGCAGTTATGTGAAAAAGGCGCAAATGTAAATAGAAATTGTATGATGCAAAAGTTTCCTATTATTATTAATATTACTATTACTACTACTATTATCATTTTGTAAGGTGGAACAAGGCTTATATAAAAATTACAAGTATGATCATTTCAAAAAGTCATATCACACATTTGCTCTACAATCTGCATAATTAAAGGTATCTTTCAGTACCGAAAAATGGTACTGCACCAAAGTTTAATACTTAATGTTAGGCGTTTGTTTAAATGTCTAACCTTAAGTATAAGTGATGGCAATAATGACTTTAGCAAGTAAAATTCATATGCCAGGGAAATTTAAAACCAAACGTCATTGTTTCCACATTTCTGTCAGACCATTTCTAAATTCAATCAGCCCCAAATGTTTCTAGGAATAGTTAGCATAGCACATGGGACAGATTTCCAAGCTAATGCATTGCGGCTCTAAATTATCAGCTAAATTGACATTAATGTCCAACACCTGTGTCACCATCTCTCTCGACTGGATCCGTCAACACACTAAATGAAAATTAAAGCCCCTGTGTGACGCGCCATCCAGTTGAGTGGGCTTACCCGGGGTCCCGTGCCCAGTCGGAGGTTCAGAGACGGGTGTGTTTTGCACAGACCCCATGGGATCCAGCCTCCTGTTGGCCTTCACTGACCCAGATCTGCCCCGAGAAAGATTAAACTCAAGGGTCCTTCTGTTCCCTAAAGCCTATGCTCCACAGGCAGGGTACACAAATCCAAACCAGTTCGACTGGTGCTGCGGAGAGAAAGAAAAAGCGTTTATGTGCAATTGGTCAAGAATGGCAGAGATTACACCAAACAGTTGACTGCGTATTAAAGAACCTCTCACGGGCCGATGGTTCGGTTTATCTCGGAGGCGCAAACATTGCTCACTTGCCACATAAATGAGTCCTCGTACCTAGCTAACAGCCTGGCAGCTGTGCGGCTCTAAACGCTAATATCATTCTTTTCTCGTCTCTAAAGAGCATTCAGCCGTTTTAACCCAGTGTTCATCGTAAAACATCTTGACATTGATTTCAAAGCCAAATGCCAAAGCCGCTGTTTTACTAGCTTGTTTGAACATTGTCCTCTTGGTTTTAATGTGGCAATTGCATGTGCTTTGCATACATTAAATGAACAATGAAGTTGAAGGCATCCATCTCGGGGTTCTGTAATTAACATGGAAATGGGAGAAGGGTATTTTGACTGTGCTTTGCTCTCCTCTGGCCCTCCTGGGCGTGTCTCCACTGACACAAGGCTAATGAATGAGCTAGTGATTTATGGGTAGTGGGTCTCCACTTAAGGAGGAGTGCGTGTCTTGACTACTTGGTCTGAATTCTAAGGAGACCTTCAAAGGTGAAAGCTCAGATGATCTCTGTACCCTCTACCTCTCTCAAGAAATGGTGTCCTCCGTGTGATCCACCTCTATTATTGATTCATACTAAAAATGATAATCATGAGAAAACCTTTGACTGACTGCTCAAAACTTAAATCCCGTTTATAAGGCTTTGAAAATGTAATAGCACAAATGCATACTTACATGGTTATAATTGACCATAATGAATATGTTATAGGATCAACAACCTTGATAAAAAGAGGTGTTTAGTTACAACTTCTTAATACAGACCTTACTCAGCTGGTTGAGGTTTGTTTAATTAAGGTTTGAGATAAACTCTGCAGGAAGCTGGACACTTCAGGGTTATTTTTTTTTTTTTGTTCATGAATACTGTTCCAGAATTAGGGCACGGGTGTGAACTTTGTACGTTCTCTCTCTCTTCTGTGTTGTGTTTAATTAATTAATGGAACCGAATGACACTCGGCTTTATAAAAGTTTTTGCACCGTTCTGTGACAGAGACTTGCGGTTCTTATTAAGCAACGCTGCTATAAAATCTACAGCGTAAAACGTTACATGAATGTACTGTAGTTCAAATTCAGCACGAATGACTCTTCTGAGCCGGTTCTTTGTAGTGAATCCAATACATACAGCGCAACCAGTATAACGTATATGATTCCCGAGTAAATTAATTAGTTCGGTATTAGTGAATCAAAAACAATAAGCGCAATAGGAGTCGTTGGATGCCATAATAATAACTGATTCTAAAGAGTCAGTTTAACGTTAGTGGATCAAAACAAAATAACGTATCGGGTAAAGTCCGAATCTCGAACGAATGACTCAAATGAGTCGGCTCTTTTTAGTTGATCAAACACAGCTTTACTAACCGTGATATTTACCAAAACCAATATTCATATTCTCCGTTCTGACAGCTCATTTTAAGCAGCAGTACTAAATATATGACTAGATATTTGATGTTTACTAGTTATATTCCTAATGTTCATTCCTTAAAATGAATATGTCGTTAATGAATCAGAACACCCGGGATTCTTTCCTTGCCAGGACCATTATGGATGGAAGTGCGCCGGAGGTAACGTAAAGACCGTAGTTTATTTTTGTATTCTCCTTTTCCACTTATGTCTACTTGTTTTTTTCCTTCTGTTTTTCTCACCTCCGGCTAGCGAGTCTCAGGTGGGAGTAATTCGCATTCTTTGTTTTTCTTCTTTCATTCTTTACACTCTACTTGCTTTATCTAACTCCCTGTGCCTTTCTCCACACTTGTTTTCTTCAATCATCTTCCCCACTCCGCCTTCACCCCCCTTTCTCCTCCTCAGCATCCAGTGTTGCCCTGGAAGAGGTAATTTCATGCCCCTCAGTGGCGGTTCGGGGTCAGCCAGGTGGAAGCAGCTGCATGCGCGCCTGTTGTAACCGTAGAAACCGAAGATTAACGGTCACGGAATAGTCCCGCCTCGTCTTTGTTGTTGAAAACCTGAGGCCTGATTTTTGCATAAACTAGGCTAAATAAAGACCTAACTAGATAGCTAACTAATTACTTTTAAACAAACTTTCAAAAACATTCATACCATCAATTATCGCATTTTCTGTTAAAAATACTAGTAAATAAAACCATTTAAAAGTTGTTACCTAAAATAATTTAAATAAAAAGAAATGTATTAAATAAAACAAAACACAATTTCATATAAAAAAATCTGTTTTTGATTTAGTTTAACTAGATGTTTTAAAATAAAATAAAGCTATACATACATTACAATAAAAGACAAAGTTAGTAAAATACACACACACACACACACACACAGAGAGAGAGAGAGACATTAATACTAGGGCAAACTCATATAGCTCAGCAAATGCATTTTATTTATACAAAACAACAAGGACTACCAAAAAGTTAGTCAAAGGAACATCATTTTGGTTTTTTGAATGAAATACATTTCCTCACGATCTCCAAAACACTCCTTAAAAAAAGACAAGTACAATCGTTCACAACATTCTTCAAATGACAAACTCTCTTGTCTTTGAAAAGAAAGAGGGGGAAAAAGACCACATTCTCTTGTGACTGCAACGACGGGGATCCACAGACAGAGACGAGACGGACAGACAGAAGCGTCCTCGGCTCGGTTAGGTCGTGAGGCTGGCTGGTCAAACAACACATATTGTGCTTTCTATTTTTTATATTTTTTGTAGTTGTTCTCCAACACAACGAGAGTGCAATAGTATGCTTTGAAATGCTGCTGTATACATTTCTACAAGAGGTTGGCACATTCAGACATTAACTTATCTATAATATCGGAGCTTTTAACATGATTTCATTTCTTCTTTCATGTATAAATACAATATACTCTTCTTTCCTGGTATCTGGACCCCATGTAAAAAGCTTCAACGGATGATTATTTACAGTGACAGCATGATGAAAAATGCCCCCATGAAGGTCATAAATAACAATAATTAATAACGTAATCAAAAGTCCCAGATTCACGCTCTGAAATCTATACACTCGTCCACATCGGTTCTTCTCTTCAGCTTCCAAATTAAAACAGAAGGATGTCCAAGTCAAACTTCCTGCGTTAAGCCTTCCCTTATCTCATCTCCTGGAAGAGAAGCAAAGGAGAACATTTTGAATTAGAAAAGATAAAGATTATTTTAAGCCGACAGTATAATATGTTTGATGCAAATACTGGCATTTGAAAGCAGCTTAGACCAGTTTGGACCATATAGATGGTTTTATATGGGAAACACTGGTCATTATAGCAGCTTTACCACTGTAAATGTGGCCAAAATATACCCTACATTGGTAGCCAATGGTTTTAACTGGTCATTTAAACCGGTCAACCAGCTTAGCTGGTCTATTCAGCCCATAATTGTGGCCTCGCTCAGGACGAAAGAAAGCCTTTTTTGTTTGGTGTGTCTATAGATGACTTAATGCAGCAGGGATTGTCCATCATGTGACGTGACAAGATCTGAGGACGCAGAATAAAGGCGATCTTAGGAGCAGACCCCTTCCCTCCTCTCTCCGTCAAGCACCTATTCACGCTCTGTCCGACTGGAAAGATAACGCTAACCACCGTGACAGGACGGGGTAACCCGAAACTCTCTCCCTGGGGAACGTATAGCCCTCTTTTATGAGGCCTGTCTTTTATGTTCCAGAGGGGGTAACCTGAGAGGGGGTCCCATATGGAGTGACCTTAGATGTGCACAACCCAGTTCCCATCACACAACTATTCATGTCTATAGGGTAACACTGTAAAAAAAAGAGTTATGACCCTTTTGGTCCAAGCAACCTAGTCTGATTTCTCCATTTAACTAAACTAGTTGTAAATGATGAGAAACCCGCTTCTAACCATGAAAAAGTACAATGATTCACATCATTCAGTATACAACCTACTAGTATATATTAAAATATTACCACTGTGCATAGGGAGAATGATTTAAACTTCCACTAAATAATGGAAATTCATTAGTAGTAGTGTTAATTATTATAATTTAATTATTATTATTATACAGTCTGCATTATTTGGAGGACATATTTCTTGTTTTAAATAATAAAATAATGATAATAAAATGGAAGTCTAGGGTGAATTTAGTAAGGAAGTTCATTTTCTAAGTGTGTGTACTTCTGTATTTGAGAGCTGAAAAACGTTATAAATAATCGTGCAAGTATTCGATATGAGAAAAATCACTTTACAGACGGATCGTTCTGTTGTAGCATCTCTTCTGTTATAAGTTCTCCAAGCAGTGGTGAATGAATGCACTTCAGAGGAAGTGTCTGATTGCTGGCTAAACGTCCCGTGCCTCCACAGAACACTTACACTATGTGCTGAACAGCCAGATGGACTCAGTCTAGAGTCATCCACACTTAGCCAATTCTGTCTCACCAGCGAATGAGTGTTAAGAAAAGATAAACTAACACACATGTTTGCGAGGCTGTGTTTGACTAAGCTTGGCTAATGTTTGAGATTTAGGATTAGGGTTAGGATTTGGGAGGACGAGGATTAATCTTGAAAGCATACACATAAAACCACTGTCTTAATCAGTATTATTTTTGTCTTGAATTACTGTAAAAACATCTAAACATCCTTTACGTGAGAAGCAAAATTGTGTAAGATAAGACGTTTTTTATCAAGGGCAAAAAACTATTTGACTAAATAAGCATATAATAAATAAATTCAAATATATCCTTACAAAACAAGTCTTAAAATAGCATGTCATTGTTTTATAAATAAATATTTTGTGTAAATTAACAACAGTAAATCGTTTATGTGCATATTCAATAGTAAATATTACTCTTGCTTTAAGGATTATTAAAGAAAAAAGACAAAATACTGGTTAAGAACTGTACTGGTGTATTGTTTAACAATAATTTTCTACAGTATGAGGAATTTACTTGGTCTTACATCATTTCTCTTCCTGCTCGTTCCGTGCCCCCGTGATCCTGTTGACCCCCGTGATGATGAACTTCCTGTTGTGGAGCAATTGCTGGACATCTGACCCCGAGACAGGAAGTTGGGCTTGTTGTAAGGAATTAAATCGTCCTCTGCTGTGAGCCACATAAACAAAATCATAACGTTAGCATTCAAAATGTATTGATACAATATAACTTTCATTAATTTTAAAATAAAAAGCAAGTCTATTTAATCCTACATACATATATGCATACATAAAAAACATTATATATATATATATATAATAATTGTGCCTTTAAGATACAAAACAAAACAAATTTAGATCAGCATTTAAAATTAGACTCAGGTGTTTTCTAACCATCTATCCGTCTATGAGAAGAGTTTTTCCGATTAGGGGTGCTCTGTTCTCTCCTCTCCATGGAGGAATGGGAGCTGCCCACTCTCTCGAGGGACGTCTGCCCACATTCGAATCCCCCTACATGAGCACAGTGGACCTCATCTTCAGGAGGCGGTTCTGGTGGAGGGGGCAGATCTGCAGAGATGTGAGCAGCATGTTAAGTATGCAGGGGCAGGATAAATGATTAACTAACTTCATTCTGGAAAAAGCCTGGTCAGTAACTCACCGCTTTGCAGTATATCTCTTCGGTATTGACCGCTCTTGCAGGTTTTCTTCTTCACCTTGGACTTCTGCCCAGGCGGTGTGTGGTCTGCAGAGGGCCTCGCTCGACCTGAAAGGAAGACAACAATGAAGCAGCTAAAACAATTGTAGCAATTATAAAAGTTACTTTAGGTAGAAAATATCGAATTATATATTGCTCTGATCATGAAAGATGTATTTTACTTGAGCAGAAAAACTTATGTTGCTCGTTTATATAGAAAATGTTAACACACCTGGTGTGGTGTTGCTGATGTTCTCTACACTTTGGGTAGCTCCTTGGCTCAGATCCCGTTTGTGTGCTGAGCGGTGTGGCACAGTGTTGTCGGGGCACTCCTGTTTGTCCGACAGGTTTGGGTTGGACTGGGTTAGAGGGGGGCTTGGTGCTCGCGGCACAGGCACTGGTCCGCATGGCAACCGGCTGTCCACAAAAAAATGTTTGGTCGATTAGAACAAAGTTCAACAGCATGAAATTCAGCACGTTGTAAAAGTAAATGATCTTTCGAAACTTGGCACAACTGCAGTCTAGCAGAAAGCTTAATGAGAGTCTCACTATTTGCTCAGTGTCATGATAATATACAAATATGAACCTGCAGAGGAATGAATTATTCATAAAACAAGTTTTCTCCTGCAGGAATAAATAATAACACCGTAAAAAATCTCCTAAGAGAATGAAAACAAATAATCTATTCTATTAATGCAGAGAACTAAAATGCAGGAGAGCAGTTTCCTGAAAGATGAAGGATTGCTTATATTAAGTATTTTATTTACCTCGAGAATAAAGCAAATGTCGTTTATGCTGCATCTTATCAAATTTTACAAGCAAATCTTGTTGACAAATGCCCAACTCAAACTGTCAAAAAAGCTGAAAATAAAAGAGTAATAAACTCTGAAATGCTGACCTGACAAAAAACACTAATGCACAAAATAATTGTGAAATATTATTTGAAGGTTTACGTGTCTCACCGTGCTATCTGTGGCTGTTCGAGCTGGTGCAAGCGTGGTATATCGTGGCAGTGGCCATCGTCTCTGGGAGATGGGGTTAAGGTGGCGGTGGACTGGTGGCTGTAGGATGTGGTGGGGGAAGAAGCCTCTCCTCTAGGAGGAGGAGCGGGACCGTCCTCCATTACGCCGTCCATGAGGTAAGTCCTATCCGGGAGAGGAGGACACCACTCTTCCTCATCGGACCTGAGTGAGAAGAAAAGTTTCAATGTTATTTACAGGTCCATAGCTTTAGAATCTTTCTTAATAATAATAATATACATACTGAAAACACATCAAATTAACCAGAGCACATATTCTACCCGCCACTATTATATCGATTATTATTAATATAATGTAGCATCAACTTTTCTTATCACTCGCTTGCCCTTCTCACATAGAGAGGGAGAATAAGTGACTTTCTTTCTGCTCTATAACTAAATTCCCTCATTTTTAGCAGAGGGTTAAGTAACTCCAGAACCTCTGTGCTAAATCAATCACAGCACACTCATTATGATTTCCTGCTGCAGTAATCACCAGGTCAATGCAACCAGTGGCATATCGATCCCTACTGCTGTTGAGTTAAAAGAGACAGCCTGGCCTCCAGATAACAATATGTGTGATCTTTTATCTCTCGCGGGACCAATCCATGCAAGAGCGATGGAAAATAAGTTAAATGCAGAGGCATTTGAGTGACACTGTCTCAATGTTATGCCTCGGGCACTTTAAGGGCAAACCGCTGAGCTGAATGACACCTACACACGGCACGCTCTTGGTTTATGTGGCTGCTCGATATTTTTGATGAGTTCTTGGGCCTTGCTGAGTTGAAGGGTGAGTTATTAAAATTATAGTCATATTGCAGTAACAGAGCTGATGCTCTTGCCTTCGGGCTGCCACAAAGGTTAACCTTATGATTCATTAGCTCATCACACTTTTGAGGACTAGCCATGAAAATCTAGTCTGCTGTGAGTTTTGCATTGCATGCTTGTCCCCTGAACAACGTCTAATGCTCGGAGGAAGGAACTTGAGAAGGGTTGTACCCATCACTGGCTAATGCGGTTACTGCGGGAGGCTATGTCAAGGTTATCGGATTCATGGATCTCCACTGTGAGTCAGGGCAGGTTAACCGCTTCAGCTAATGTGACTCGCCCTTGTTAGTGCCCCTCACGGGCAGCCATTGGACTGAAGTGGCGGCAGAGAGCAATAAGAACATCTCTACCAGTCAGTGCCCGCGGCCGGGGCATTCTGCGGCTACTGCTGACCGCGCGCTTCTTTACCAAGAAACTAATGTGATACAGACCAGGAAAAGAAAACATAATTCAGTCAGGTCGTCATGAGGAAACAGGCCAGATTCAAGGGTAGAATATCGCTAACTTTGTTAGCCTCTATATACAGCCTTGTCAACAGCAATCAAACCTCTCTGGCCCTGAGAATTCTGAAACTGTTCCTGGAACAATCAGCAAAACCTTGTCCAGAAGGCCAAGTAAGGCCATGTTACCAGCTAGCCAGCATGCTGCAAATTGGTAAAAGATGTCGTCATGCAGACATGGAATTGAAGTTAAAAACTAAAATGAATTGCTGAAATTGTGTTTGTGAACTTGAGAGAGAGACTGGAGATGTGTTTTGTCTGCCAAAGTACTTATAAAGACACTTTCTGTGCAGCTATTTTGTACTAGTTCAGCTCCATATAACTGATTGAAAGTTTTTCTCAAGATTGTTTAAATAACATGTTAAATCACTATTGGTATCAAAATTGTGACTTTTTAGTTAAAATAATGCTAACTTTATTTTTCAGGCTGGTCAAGCTGGCACAGCACTGAAATCGATCTATAGCCTTCCAGTGAACTTTACCCCATGTCCTGGATTAGTTCATTATCATCTTCCTCTTCACACTCGTCCAGATCTCCAGAGAGAGGTGGTGGCGGCAACGCATCCATCCAGTTGAGAGATGGTGTTTTCACTGGCTTCCCCATTAACTTCTGCTTTGGTTGTTTTACTGTAGAAAAGCAAGCAATTTTGCGAATAACAAAACAAAACAAAAATTAACTATGATAACATTTTTATTAAAAATCAATTGTCAGCAATCAAAATAAAAATGTTAAATGCTGCCATGGCAGTTAAAGGTATAGTTCACCCAAAAAATAAAATTCTGTCATCATTTACTCACCCTCCAGTCGTTCCAAACCTGTATGAATGTCTTTGTTCTGCCGAACACAAAGGATGATATTCTGAAGAAAGTTTGTAACAGGCTGTTTTGGGGCACCATTGACTTCCATAGTAGGAAATAAAAAATACTATGGAAGTCAATGGTGCCACAGAACTGCTCTGTTTCCAACATTCTTCAGAATATCTTCCTCTGTGTTCAGCCGAAACAAACACATTCATACAGGTTTGGAACTACTTGAGGATGAGTAAATTATGACAGAATTTTATTTTTTGGGTGAACTATCCCTTTAACTGAAATCAATTTAAGTACTAAAATTACTAAAATATAAATTAAAGCAAAAAAATTATAATAATAAAAATGACAAAAGCACATAAAGTGAAATGAAAATATCAAAGCACTATAATAGTACTATAACAGACAGTAAATAAAAAATACCAAAGTAACACAGCCAAGCATAGCAATGATATTAGCACTGAAGGGAACAGATAAGACTGGAAAGATACCGTTATCAGTCTTGGAGCGGTCTGGCTGGGCATACTGAGCATTGGAGGTTCCAGGCTGAGTCATCCAGTGGCTGCCATCTTGTTCAGGACTGCAGGGTGCCTGGTTGGTGAAAGGCATGATGGGAGTGCTGGCGTAGGGAGTGGTATGTTGAGAGAACTGAGCAGAGAAACCGCGCAGGTCCTCGCTGGTGGGATCAATAGTGCTGTAGATGGGACCTTCGTTGGAGTCTGTGCTGTACTTCTCGTTTTGGTTGAGGTAATTAGAGATTCCCGCCTCTGAGGAAGCGATGGTAAATTAATTAGGGTTTAATTAATTAGACTCTGTGCTGTGGAAACTTAGTGTTAAATTAATTTAACAGTACAGCCGGTGGTGTTGCTCTATAAAAGCAAGTCTTACCATTATAGTATCTCTCCGGGGTGTCATGTTTAGATGTACAGCAGTTCACGGAGTCTTTCCCATTGTGCACAAGATTGGTAGTTGGCCAAGAATCAGCCAGCCACGGGTAATTTCCTATGTTAGCACCCAGCATACCAGGCCTAAATATCCAGACATTTCCAAAAAAGATCAATAAGTATAGAATGAACTAAAGTCACTGTATTTACACTCTGATTTGATGCATTAAGAAGTTAAAAGTGTCATTTACCTTCCATTAAGTCCAGAACTTTCTCCATGTGGAAAACCAACTGTAGAGAGATAAAAGAAAACATATATATATAATGCAACTGAACCAAAGGCTGATAGTAAATAAATATTAAAATAACACTGCTAAATCACTATTTTATGTCAAATGTAATTTAGTGTGATATGTGCATGCATACCTGCAGGTGTGTATGCAAATGAGGCTGTGTAATGGCTGAGCTCTTTTCTCTTCTTCCGTCTGCAGTAGATCCACACGCTGAATCCCATAAGGATTACCCAGCATGCCCCGCCAATGCCTGCGATGAAGGCAGGCTGCTTCACTACGTCTGTGATCTGCTCAGCCAGACTTACATTCTCGTCAGATTCACTGCCTCCACCTGTGACTGTAGGCTGCTCTGCGGCAATTCTGAAAAGGAGAGAGAGAAATAAAAGAGAGCAAAGACTGATCAAAGTGTTACTCAGACAGAATGTCTTAATAGGACTCAGTTTATTGGAAAGAATTAAGCAATTTAGTCTCATAGCGGGACTTCAAAAAGCAATCAAAGAGAATTTACAAAAAAATGTGTTCTTCAACTCCACAAGCCCATCGCTCTACTCTTTAATTCTTTCAGTTTGTAATAGTCACGGCTGTTTTTTTGGCGAGAACTCACTGATAAGCACAGATACGGGCTGGCTGTGTGCGCCCACTCCTGCGCTGGTTACTGCCGCCACCTCCACCTGGTACAACACGCCGGGTAGAAGCCCCTTTAATAAAGTCGTTAGCACGCTTCCATCAACCGTCTGATTGATGTGGTAGCGCGTCTGAGAGTCGTTACCCAGACACCAAACCTGAAGAGAGAGAACACTTAGATCTGGGCATGTAAAAACTCTCCGTAGATTTCATCCTAAAAGTGTACATATGCACAAAAGCTAGATTTTGTGTACGCACAAAAGTTTTCAGATTTATAAAAGCATGCGTACACCAGAACATGCGCAAAAATCCTTTTAAACCCCTGTCAGGGGAAGATTGTGCATACGTGCATCTCCACTCCGTCTCCTCCCAGAAATCACCATATATGGAGCTTACAACACCTAGTTTTATGATGCATTACCTCATCTGCATATAATTACCATGCATATTCCCATCCACATGACACCATGTTTAACACCATCAAAGGTACAAGATGTTAAGGAAATATGAGATACGGACTAAATGCCATTTGTGCCTCATTAATTTGTATTGCCAAAATCATCCAGAATGTTTTAGAATATATCAAAATATCCATAAAAACAAAACTGTTTAGTTCTCAGATAAATAGCCTATTTTAGAATATACTTGACCTCAGTCTTACCACTGACTAAATAGTATTTCAATTGTTTTAAACAACTCCAATCAAATCAAATGTATGTAGTTTTGCTGAAAATGTGAACATCTTTTAGCTATTTTAGCTAAATCCAGCATCAGTGAGGTGTGGCATGGAAGCGATCAGCCTGTGGCACTGCTGAGGCACTATTGAGACTTCAGCTCATCTGTATTGTTGGATCGACTGTTTCTCATCTTTCTCTTGAAAATATCCCATAGATTCCATATGGGGTTCAGGTCAGGCACGTTAGCTGGCCAATCAAGCACAGTAATATCATGGTCAGCAAACCACTTGGAAGTGCTTTTGGCACTGTGGGCAGGTGTTAAAGTCAGCAGATGAAAGCATAAAGTGCTCCAAAATGGCTGCATTGACTTTTGACTTGATAAAACACAATGGACCAACACCAGAAGACATCACGGCACCCCAAATAATCGCTGACTTTGGAAACTTCACACTGGACTTCAAGCAGCTTGGATTCTGTGCCTTTGTGTCTTCCTCCAGACCTTGATTTCCAAATTAAATGCTAAATTTACTTTCATTTGAAAAGATGATTTTGGACCACTGAGCAACAGTCCATTTATTTGTCTTCTTAGCCCAGGTAAGAAGCTTCTGGCGTTGTTTCTATTTCAGAAGTGGCTTGGTAGCTCTTTTCCTGAAGATGTCTGAGCGTGGTGACTCTTGATGCACTGACTCCAGCTTCAGTTCACTCCTTGTGAAGCTCTCCCAAGTGTTTGAATCGGCTTTGCTTGACAGTATTCTCAAGCTTGTGGTCATCCCTGTTGCTTGTGCATATTTTCCAACCCAATTTCTTCCTTCCAGTCAACTTTGCATTTAATATGCTTTGATACAGCACTCCTTGAACAGCCCCTTTCAGTAATGACCCTCTGTGACTTACCCTCTTTGTGGAGGGTGTCAATGATTTTCTTCTGGACCATTGCCAAGTCAGCAGCCTTCCCCATTATTGTAGTTTCAAAGAACTAAATATATTTTTTTCTGAAACTGTAAGTAATGTTTATTTAGCCAAGAAAATGTGAGTGGGACATTAATTTACATTTAATGTAAAAATTGAGGACTTTAAAATAGAAAAACATGAAATAATCAACAAAAATTTAATATAAATATAAAATGTATAATAATCAAATCAAATAATCTGCTGACTGTATTGTGACATTTAATGCAGTATTTTTACTTTTACAACTTATTTTTTGCAACGTGTCTGGTTGGGATACACTAAGTTTGTTTTGTTGATTGACGTTTGCAATCTAAAATATACCTTATACTCTTGGATGACTCCATTTTGCATCTCACTGGGAGGAGGTTGCCATGATATACTGATGCTTGAGCTGTTGCTGAGCTTGACTGTTGCCACGGTTACAGCACGAGGGGGGGCACTGGGAACTGGAAGAGAATTCAATTAAAATTACATTTTGAAAAGTGAGTGTCCTTAATAGTAAATCTACATTAGCCCTCTCCGTAATTTTATTTGCTTGAATGAAGCGATTCATCTTCATATTATGTACAACAGAATAGAATTGAGTCGGGCTGGGATGAATGAACCCGAATTGAATTGATTAGAATGAAATTAAATTGAAGTGCATCAAATGGAAACTGAAAGAGCTGCAGATATCTCACCCTCCTCTGGCGTGCGAAACGTCAGCAGGCGGCTGTCCATGCCCTGGAACTCGTTAAAGTAGGGTCGTATTTTAATCTCGTATTCCGTGCCTTTGAGTAGGTTAGCGATGACAGCGCTACGCTCTGTTGCAGCTTTCACTTCCTGTTGGGACCAGGAGCCGCCGACAGGACGATAAAGCAAACGATAACCCTGGATGTACTGAGACTGACGATCGACCTGACAGATGGAAAGAGGGAGACCGAGACAGAGAAATGAGATAAGGTGAGCTGGCAGGAGAATCATAAGGCCGGCGAGGGGCTGATTTGGAGGGCAGATATTAGCAGCACTCACGTTCCAGCTGATCTTCAAGCTGGATGCTGTCAACAGCCCTGGTTCGTGAAGCTGTACAGCCATCTCTCCCAGCTCCCTCTGCACCTGTCGATGGTCCACACCTTGACCTGTAGGACTCACATCTGCAAAAGACAACAAGAAACATCCAATATTAACATCTTTAAATTATGTGTCTGTAAGAATATAGAATACATCAAGAAAACTGTCAAAATCATGAAATAAATAATAGGACATATTTTATCCAAAAACAACCAAAAATAGATAATAATGCATTTTATTTTGATTAAAGATAATCAAGTTAACGTTTTGTGACATTATTTTATGTGAAAAAGTAAGGTAATTGCAGCAATGCTGGCAGCACTCATACGTCTATTTCCCAAACACAACTTCTGGATATGACACTAAACACGTGCACTCAAGTTCTTTGGTCGACCATGGCGAGGCCTATTCTGAGTGGAACCTGTCCTGTTAAACCACTGTAAGGTCTTGGCCACCGTGCTTCAGCTCAGTTTCAGGGTCTTGACAATCATCTTATAGCCTACGCCATCTTTATGTAGAGCAACTATTCTTTTTTTCAGATCCTCAGAGAGTTCTTTGCCATGAGGTGCTATGTTGAACTTCCAGTGACCAGTATGAGAGAGTGAGAGCGATAACACCAAATTTAACACCTGCTCCCCATTCACACCTGAGACCTTGTAACACTAAGTCACATTGACACTGGGGAGAAAAAATGGCTAATTGGGCCCAATGTGGACATTTTCACTTAAGAGGTGTACTCACTTTTGTGGCCATGGTTTAGACATTAATGGCTGTGTGTTGAGTTATTTTGAAGGGACAGCAAATTTACAATGTTATACAAGCTGTACACTCACTACTTTACATTGTAGCAAAGTGTCATTTCTTCAGTGTTGTCACATGAAAAGATGTAATAAAATATTAACAAAAATGTGAGGGGCGTACTCACTTCTGTGAGATACTATATATATCTATATACCACAAAACCAGTCTTAAGTCGCACAGATATATTTGTAGCAATAGCCAAAAATACACTGTATGGGTTAAAAATATATATATTATGCCAAAATCATTATGATATTAAGTAAAGATCATGTTCTATGAAGATATTTTGTCAATTTCTTACTGTAAATATATGAATATTTTTTTATTAGTAACATGCATTGCTAAGGACTTAATTAGGACAACTTTAAAGGAGATTTTCTCAATATTTTGATTTTTTTTTTGCACCCTCAGATTACAGATTTTCAAATAGTTGTATCTCAGCCAAATATTGTCATATCATAACAAACCATACATCAATGGAAAGCTTATTTATTCAGACAATGTATATATCACAATTTCAAAGATTTGACCCCTTCTGACTGGTTTTATGGTCCAGGGTCACACACAATAGAGGGTCTCTCTCTCTCTCACACACACAATATATATAAATATATAATGTTTTTTCATTGTGCATTCCAATGAATCTCAATGAAACTGCAGTTAAAATATAACAAAAAACAGCTAAATAACACAATAAAAACATTAACATACTAAAAATATGATTTTTGAAAATTAAAAACAGAGTTCTCTGTTTTTGCAAATAAGCTATTCATATATATATATATATATATATATATATATATACACACACACACACACACACACATACATATATACACGCATATAACCAATTTATATTTTAAATTGTAAAATGATTATATATCATGGTATTTTGTCATACTTGATTTAATTTTTGTTAATTTTAATTAAAATAAAATAAAAATATAGACAAGTTTTTTTTTCTTCTGGTTTTGGTGAAAAATATGTTTTCATGATTAGATCCAATCCACATTAAATAAAATGTATTAATATATAATCTGTAAAAACAGGCACTATTATTTTGCTCTTCACATGTAATTTGTTCGTATACTTAACAGTTAATTTGTATTACACCTTCACACATTTTTAAAGATCTCATAAAATTGATTGGTCTCCAGTACAGACCTTGAGTGCGTACGGGCTCTGAGATGGGGCTGGGGTCACTCAGGCCGTAAGCGTTGACCGCCCGCACAATGAACAGGTAAATGGTATTCGGTGACAGTCCAGTAACCGTGTGCTTCTCCAGCTTCACAAAATCTGCAACCGTCTGCCAAGTACTGCCTGCTGATTGGCTGAAAAAAAATAGACAGAAAGATTATAAAGATTACATTACAATATTAATTATTCACAGTAATTCCATACGTGTGTGTTTATGCTCTACAATATAAAGACCAGCAGATTCATACAGCTCAAACTGAATAAAACATCAATGCAAGAATGTTTGTCCTACATTTGTCCTGAAGCTGTTGCACGGGATTAGAGAGAGGCGGGTTTAACAGCAAAGTCAATGTCATAGATGTTTATCTGCACTCTTTTGATTGTCATTACATGTGTCTGTTTAATGACCCAGCTCTTCTGTGATGCTATTCTTGTAGCCTTTGGCTTTGACAGTGCGTGGCGTGACTAGAAAAAGATCTCTGCGGTGATAGATTTATTTATGGCACAGACTGGGCTTGTCATAATGTAATAAATAAATAACATCTTGGATACTGTACTGAGATTTTATTAAACAAACTGAAAACATTGGCTGATTCTGTACAGGGGTACACTTCAGATTTAATATAAAAACACAGCTTTTTATTGACATCCAGATCACACCTAAGCATACAGGAATATGAACTCGACTTAATGAGAACCAAGAGAGCTACTTGTGATGTGGATGTGGCATACAGGTGGACAAGATTCATAACAACATGCATCCCCATCTAATAAACAATGAATGTTAAGCACAGACATCTGTCTGTGCCAGAGGGTTTTGGGATATTCCTCTTCCCTTGTCTGTGGTTAACCATCATCCTTGTTTAGAGCAACGGTCACGTGCGGTGTGTTCAAGGTTTATTTTTCCCCGGTGGCAACTCCTGCCGCAGACACAATGCCAATAAAAGCCCGACCTGCACAATTAGGCCAAGCCATAAATGCTGGGAACCTCATAAATATTCCTTCAGCAGCCCACCGATAGAAGCGATAAATCCAAGGTCACTTTGCTATCAGCTGAGATGGAAGAAACAGGGAAAAGCTGAGGCACAGACAATTCCCTTTTCTCCAGCAGGACCGTGATTGGACTCTTATAAACACCTGCATAAACGTCCATATATTCCAAAAGTGGGCCATAACATAAACTTTTTTTCACCCTGTATCGAGGTGTCAAGATCCTAAATCCTTCTCATCCGCTATCTCAGTTATTTCCCATCCCTCACTTGTTCTCCAACCTCCCTATCCCAGCGCTCCATGTTCCACAGCACCTCAGGGAAGAATTTTTATAGCAAACACCACTTTCAGCCCCACAGCACTCTATAAAGAATCAATTTTAAGGATGTGGGGCCATGCTAACTGTTACCCAGGGGGCAAGGGAGAGGACAGAGACATAGTGTGTGTATATGAAATAGAGAAAGAATGAAAATGTGTGAGTGTGTGGCTCTCTACATCTCTGTGGCTGAATAGCCCGTTTGCTGTCTGCCCTCCCTCTAAGGACTGCAGGACCTTGGTTCTGTAATTAGAGGTAGCCCCATTTCAGCCAGCCTACAATAGCTTAAATAAGTGTCTGTGTGGACTACATTTGAATTGATTAGCATGTCATACTGATACCCTCGGCTATCAGAGTGAGAATATTTCTTAAGCTTTGCTTCCATGAACAAACCTGTATGAGGGACTCTTTTAGATTACAATTAAATGACTGTCACACACATTGAAGCTCCATTATTGTGCTTAAACAGGTTCACCAAGCACATTCATAAAAACTACGCTGAAATAAATTAAGAAATTGTGATTATGCTAAAACTATGGAAGCCCGTTTACGCCACTTATTAAAAAAAATTATAATTTAATTGCGAATTGACTTTTTTCTCAGAATTGTGAGATACAAACATGCAATTGCGAGTTATAACGTCAGAATAGAGAGATATAAACGGACAATTCTGAGAAAACAAGTAAAAAATTTGAGATTTGAACCGCAATTCTTAGAAAATAAGTCAGAATTGTGAGATATAAACTCATAATTCAGTCTTTTTCCCCATCAGAATCTGACTTTATAACTCACAAAGTCAGAATTGCAAGTAAAAAAAAAAGATATATACTCAGAATATCTCACAATTCTGACTTTTGAATTCAATTCTGAATTCTGAATTGCAAGATTTAAACTTTCAATTCTGAGAAAAAAGTAAGAATTGCAAGATTTAAACTTGAAATTGCGAGAAAAAAGTCAGAATTGTGAGAATTGTAAAAACTCTCAACTTTTAAAAATGTTTTTATCATGTGCTCATAACTGCCTAAAAACATGTAGCCTGCCCTAAGGAACAACACTGTGTTATATGCAGAGTTTAGCCAATCAAAACAGAGGCCATTTACATAACAGGCACCGTTTATAACCTTTTAATAAGAGGAAGAAAACAGTCAAGTAAAGCTAAATTACTAAACTGTCACAGGAAACGTAAATCTATGGAATAATTCAATAATTCGTAAAACTATATCCCCCTTTAAACATGCCAGGATTCTCCAGTCCATGTCTGAAATTCAATTGTAGAACACCAATACAGTTGCTATTAATTTATATCTCTCTGGCAGTAGGTTGCCGCCTGAGGGGAGTGATTCTTGTAGGAGGCAGGATGTGAGATGTAAGCACAGGATGTAGCTGCCCTCGCATGACTGTGAGAAGCAGTAGAGCGGGGAAAGGGGTCAGGGACGGGGCAGTCACACGGTGGTATTACCCCATCTGTCACGGCTGACCAGCGAAGCTAAGACAGTGACAGTGAATTAATAAAAAATGAAGAATAGACCCCTGTAATAGCCTCTGGCAAGAAACAATATTATCTTGGCTAGGAAGGAAAACAAACAGGATGGAGACGTTTACAGAGTGCGCCAGCTCACCTGAAAGCCTCGATGACGTAAGAGGTGACAGCCGCTCCGCCTTCATGTGCGTTCGGTTGCCAGGTCAGGGTCACGCTGTTACGGGTCACATCAGTTACGACGGGCTTCTGGGGTGGACCGGGCAGCTGGTATGGCTCTGAAACCGGGGCTACAGAGAGGCTGCCACTCTCTGTAAAGATAAGATTAGGATATAGCATGCCTTCCAAGTTATCATTCTGTGAGGTATGGTTCTGTTTGCAGAGTCTATCAGGAAACTCTTGCCGTTTCCGTATTAGTCTAGATTTATGACATTATAACAGAAATCAATACAGAACAGGAAAAATCCGATCTCAGGTCAGTACTACTCTAGTAAATGGACGCATGCATCTACTGAGCAAACTTGCAATGGAAGCGGCTCCCTCAGCTTGAAGATGATACGATGCAGTTTGTCAAGGATAAGGACACATAAAGGTGATGATGGAGCACTTGTGTATGTGTTTTTTACCTTTTACTGTGAGTACACCACTCCAGCTCGTTTCTCCACTCAAACTGGAGGCAACACAGGTGTAGGCCCCGGAGTCCGTTTCCTAGCAACAGCAGGCTCAGGGTCAGCATTTGTATGGATAAACTCGAGTACAATGCATTGCCTCACTCCGCTTGGAGCAGCGTGGAAATCTTGACAAATGAGCACAAATTCCTTGAAATTGCCTATTATTTCACAGTAATACAGGATCAACTGTTATTTTTTCCTGTTGCTATTAAAATTAGAGACAGGAAGAAAATAATGTGCTGTTGATAAACCCAATGAGCTCGTATGTTGGTATATGTTTTACAGCATCATAGGCATGTACCCAATACAAAGACAAAATAATTACTTCTATAACAGGCAAACTATAAACTGTATCTTTCACAAACTACGAAGCCCCACAATGCATTGCAACAAGTGTAAATAAATAATTCAAGACAGTGGACAAATTGAGATAATCTCCTTATTCAATACTGAAAAGTATTAATAAAATAGTTAAATCTAATTACAATAGTGTTTTATTCAATATTTGTGTGCATTACGTATTGTTATGATTATTACTACCACACTACCATTCAAAAGTCAGCTTAATTTTCATCATCCATTACTCCAATCTTCAGTATCACATGATCCTTCAGAAATCATTCTAATATGCTGATCTGGTGCTCAAGAAACATTTCTTATTATTACCAATGTTGTGTTTCTTAACATTTTTGTAGAAACCGTAATACATTTTTTCTAAGAGTCTTTAATCAATAGAAAAGTCAAAAATACAGCATTTATTTGAAATAGGAATCCGTATAAATGTCTTTATTATGATTATTCATCAATGTAATGAATCCTTGCTGAATTAAAATAAATCAATCTTACTGACTTCAAACTTTTCAATGGTAGTGTATGCAAGTAACATTAGACAGAAATCAATATGCAACTGTCTTACCCATTAAACACTTTAAAATCGCAAGTCACACTGAGCGGTTTAATCCGATGATTCCATCAGAGTTTGAGATTGTTTTTATACTAATGTCTCTGTAAGTAAGAACCCAACTGAATTTCCATCAGTCAGTTTGATTTAAGATATTTGTGTCTATCATCGGAGTTAGCATGGGTGTACTGAATGTGCAAAAAGGAAATACTAAGACAAATTGGCGAGGGCGAGAGGCATAGCATTTTTACCACAGGGCCGAGGGGAGGAGTCAGGCAGAAATTGCTTACGACAGTGAGAGATGTAGTAAAGCTTTGCTCTTCCTCTCTCTCCTCGACAGCGATCTAATAGTGCTGACAGCTCAGGGGCACCAATGACACGTCTGAGGGTTTGACTGAGGGTGATGCACACATACATCCACACAGCAATCCGAGGTCATGGTGTCTGCTTACTTGTGATGTGTCTTTTTCATCTTAATCTCATTTTTATGTAGCGTAATGCATGTTAGCATGAGTTAAACAGCAGCTGATGTAAACTGATTTTAGTAGAAAAGCCAGAAAAAGTCTTGTCTAAAACTGAACCCATGTATTGAAGAGGAGCTTTAAATCCTCAGGCAGTACAGGACTGTGTTGTTGAGAGTGCTATTTTGGTCACTTATGAATCTCTCTTGAGAGGAGAAGAGCAAACACAAGGTGTAAAAACAGTTTTCTCTGTGACCTCTTCCTCTTTTAGTGGATAACCTCACTGGTTAGACCTCTGCTGTGCTGGCTAGTCATTGGTGGAAAACTGGAAGAGCTCAGAGAGGTAAGCAACTGGGCATCAACTGATTTATCATGGATGGCAGCTCTGGGCTCAGCGCTAAACACACACTTAAAAATGCATGAGCAGAAAAGGAAATAGGGAGATAAATATTTAGATAATATGCATTCGCATCATCTATTATTTAAAGGGATAGCTCAACTAAGAATAAAACTTCTGGCATCATTCATTCACCCTCATGTCATTCCAAACCTGTATGACTAAAGTTCTTCTGTGGAACATAAAAGATGATGTTATGAAGAACGTGCTGGTCACTCTTTTCCGTGCAATTATAACGAATGGGAACTGAGGCTTTCAAGTTCAAAAATAATTCAAAAGCACAATGTTATATTTCAAGCCTTTTGAAGTTACACAATAGACTGTAATATGATAATGTTTCCCTGAAGTGGACACTGCAATCAGTTCTTTGAGTCAGTTTAACCTGAGAACCAGATTTCTGAAAGATTCTTTTGAGTCAGATCTTTGGATGATTCAATATTAGTTGATTCAATTAAATACAATTTTATGAACTGAATCTGATTCATTGAAAATATTTGATTTAAAAGAATAATTTATCATGTATCAGACTACTTTCATGAACTCTTATAAAGGTGACAAAAGCAATAAAACCAAATGTATTAAAATGTTCTAAAATTGTTGATTAAAAACTAAATATAAACATTTGATTAAATTAAAACTAAAACCTAGAAAAATAAGTTAAAACTTAAAATTAATGAACTACAACTGAAATAAAAATCAGTTAAAACTAAAAATAAATTTATGAAAATTTTAAATTAATAAAACACATATTACTAAATTAAATGTAAAATAAAAACTGAAAAAACAAACAAATAAAAGTTCATACTAAATATTAATAAAAACTAACTAGCATATAACTACAAAAACACATGTCTGTTCCTCTGACAAAGCTACAGTATCATATGGCTTCAGAAGTATTGAAATGTTGTGATGAAGTCATATGATATGCTTTCCTGCTTTTGTTTTTGTCATTTTAGAGCTTGACAGTCTCATCCTCGTTCACTTTTTATTATGCTAAAAATACTTCCCAGGATATTCTTAAACAATCCCTCCCTCCCTTTAGGAGGTTTGGAACAATGTGCAGGAGAATAAAAAATGACCGAATGTTGGGGTGAACTATTCCAAGCTATTAGTTTTTCCTCAGTCCAACAGACACACACTCATTCTTTTTCCTCACTCCCCTGGCACAGTCGAGAGCAGGCGGTTTCTGGCGATTCTCCCGGTATAATGGCACCTTTTCACAGCGCTCTCCCTTACTCTCTCTCTTCCCTCACACACTCGCACGCTACCATCTGTGCAAACCCCAGTCTCCGTGCCCCCTTGTGCTCTCCCATCATGCCGGGGTAATCGTGGACTAAAGAGGGCCAACGGAGGCACCAGACCAGAGAGGACAGGCCCAACACCAGAGCCAAAGATGTCCATCTGAACAAAGCATGCTACGTTTAACAAGCCAAATAAACAACTCTACACAAAAGCTTAAATTCTCACTGATAAACGAGGCTGCTACGTAAATTTGCACAGATTTTTGTGCTGTCCATAAAGCTGTCCATAAAGTCACTGCACTGAATATCAAGGGCATGTTTATTGTGATGCAAACATTGCAGAAAGTACAAGGTTGCTGAGAGTAGCACATAAAGATTGCTAGCCTCCCCACCTTTCTATATCCCAGAATGAGCATTTAATTAAGGCATGAGTGACTGTTAATCATTCCCGGGCACAATCAATTAACACATCAGGTCTGTTCATGGCAGTGCCGCGACCTCAGGTGAAACCTGCAATCGCACACACCCCTGAGGTCTTGAGGAATGGATTTCATTAGGCTAGCATGCGCTAACACTAACGACGACACACACTCCCATTACAATCATAATTACTGGTTTTATCGCCATGCACACCTCTCGCATGAGCGGCTGGTTCACCCCGAAACCGTTCACGGAGCAAGTATTAAAATCGATCTGCTAATTAAGCCTGCCTGTTTGCTGTAAACTTGATAGCGTGTTTTATGCCCCCCACCATTGATCGGATAGAGGTAATTATATTTTATAGCAGTCGTCTGTGTCTAAACGTCACATCGGTGAAATGCATGGGAAGTGAAATATGTTCGGAATATTGCATGATAGCATATGGTGTCTGTCAAGGAAAGAGCCGTCTGTGACGGGACATGTACTGAAGAGGGCTCGATTCGGGAAAAAAAAACATATGTTCATATCCCTGGTATTAGCAATTTACAAAATAAAAGCTATAGATGCTGAAAAACAGACCCTCGTGAGCACACTTAAACACTATCTTGACTGAAGTACCTGCAGGGCTGTGATTTGTAAAGTGCCGTTTTCCATTAGGCTAATGCGCTCGTCGTTGCCCAGGATTCTCTGGCCGTCGCGCTCCCATTGGATGCTCGGAAGAGGGTTGCCCATCACGTGGCACTGCAATTGGGCCGTGGTGCCCGGAGCGAGTGTCTGGTTGGCTGGTCCTTGGCGGATGATGGGAGGGATCCGGTCGGATGGGGCTAAGGGTGAAGAGAATGAGAGAGGCGTGGGCCACAAGAACCAAATTTGCATGTAACATCACCATATCATCCACCTCATTCAAATTACAAGAGATTGTTGAAAAAGGCACACTATGAATTATGCTAATTAAGATTCTGAGAGTAACATGATGGTAAAATACAATATCATTATGAGATGCAATGACAAAAACAAACACAATTGCTATAAAAAAAAAGTATCAAATGTCCAGCAAAAGGTAAAGTAAAGGGGGAAAACATAGATTTTAAGTGGCCATTTATTTCATACTCTTTTAGCCTGCCAAACAGAAAAGAATCAGTATTTCATCTGATTTGAATTAGATTAATGACACAGGCCTCTGGGTATAATCTGAGTCATAGTGCAGTTATAAACTCTTTTTGAAATGAATGTATAATGTTATTGCATAAAGGAACTGCGCTAAATGCAATTTAACACTTTTAGCAGGCTGCATTGTGTTATAATACAATTATTTTGCGCTTTTAAGCTTGCTGTACAGCATTTATGGGTCAATAACTGGTAAAGATGGATGTACTCTAAAGCTGCATGGTATTAAATAAACAAAAGTTTGTTAAGAAGATTATGTAGTTATGAAATCATCTGCGGGAGGGATGCTCAGACTTATGTTGTGCTCCATTCAAAGATAGATGTGGGATCACGCACACCGCACGCACGCACACACAAACTCTCACACAACTCTCACACACACACACATTGATTTCTGAAGAATCAAGTAATGACTGATTTCAGCTTTGCATCAGAGGAATAAATAATAAATTAAATCAACTAGAAACCATATATTTAATTGTAATAAGATTTCACAATATCACTATACTAATATTGATCAAATAAATGCAGCCTTTTTTAAAGAACATAGAAAAACCTTAATGACCCAAACTTGGTAATGTATGAAAAATGGCTTTAATTTTTTTTAGTACTTAAAAAAAAAAAATAAACATGAAATCATGTAAAGCTATAAAGGAACTGCAAATTATGTCAGATTATTTAGTCTTCATTAAAGGTGCACTAAGCAATTTCTGAAAAATACTTTTGACCGCAGTGTCGGACCATGTCCCAAAACACACTTGCAGATAATCAGCAGTATTGTATTGTAATGACAAAGAGAAGAGAGTGGTCAATTTGAGTGTACAGGACGGATATTAGCAGATCGACTATATATAGAGAGAACTGGAAGATTAAAAAAGAAAATATTGGAGGAACAAAACATTCAAAGAAAGGATTACGATCAGGCAAGAGGTAGGACGCGTTAATATCGGAGCAGCTTTCCAATGGTAGAGCGAACTCAAGGAGTGCAGAGGGCTCGAATCGGACGCCGAGGTTGCGTTGTTTCTTTTTAACAGGTGAGTAACATTGATTTTGCATTGTTTCACACAACTTATCTGTGTTGCTTTTGTTTGAATATGCTTGTGTGGCTGAGATATCAAAATAGGGGTGAGGTCCTGTTGGGGTATGGGCGTGTTTGTTTTGGTGCATTCAAATATCAACATCGTTTGGCAAAAATTTCTTGGTGCACCTTTAATAAGCATATTTATGTGACCATGTTCATATATCTCTTATGTACATTCTAACAGCATCGAATGGAAAACAATGGCATTTAACTGCACTTTTCCACACAGGTAGTTGTGAAATCTGTCCAAGTTTAAAGGTATGTGGCAATATAGCATGTAAAATGCATGATAATACATTGCAACACGGCACTCTAATAATTACAGTCGCCCATGTTCTTCTACAATTTATTCTTCCATTTCCTCTCGTTCAGCTGCATCTCTTTCAATAGACCAATGTGATGGCTTAACAAGGCCGTGTTTCCATGAATAATGTATTATTTGTTTGACTAGAGCTGAAAACCTACTGTCCATTGACCTAGACGAGGAGAAAAGTCCATAGATAAATAATTGACAATTCGGTTACTTTAGCATTCTCATTTGAAAAAACAAGGACCTGGGAAAGGCAGCCTGCAACTCTGACATTTTCCCTCCACAGCGGTAAGAAAAAGAAAAGACCATAAGGTCAGAAAGAAGATGAGGGCTGCATCGCTCAAACAAAACCGAGTTGTGTTTCTACATGATGTGAAATTCATAGGCACGAGAACCATCCTTGGGTGCAGTGAACCTGCACATACATATGTCTTTCCATAGATAATTTCATCAGGTAAGTACATTACAGCAAACATCAGTCAGATGATGCCAACATGCCAGGGACATTGTCTTTAGAGGCCACAACAGGCACAGGGGTTTCTGGGAAAAATCCTGATTTTTTTTAGCAAACCTACAACAGACTGTGCAGATATTGGACTCTTGGCGAAGGTTTTTCATGTGATGTGCCTAGACTCGGTTTGGTACATGCACACACACGTGGAGTACACATAAACAGTTTATCCTGTTACCGGGGAGCATGATGGAGGCGGCATATGTTCCTGGGGTTATTTGCATAGCTCGATTGTGCCCTGTCCTTTCTGATTACGTCTCCAGAGCTTCCTGCTGTTCTCTCATTTGCAGAAGCATAAATTTTAATTTGGGGCGGCTTTGAAGACTTTTTAATTTATTTTGGTTTAGAGCAAAAAGGATATGGAAGCAATTTGTTCAAACACAAACAAAAATATTCCTCAAATCTTTGTGATAAGGCCTCACACAAGCAATTCAATTACATGTACAGTTCTGGACCTTTAATGTAGTTAGATTGATATTAAAATATCAACGCAAGTCGACTGCTGGTGTTTGATGGAGCTGGTGGGGTGTATGAAAGGGCAAGTGTATGCGCGCGTGGGTGTGTGTGTGTGTGTGTGTGTGTGTGTGTGTCCAAAGGTAGTTTGAAGTATTTACTCACTGCTTTCCACCTCCAGCAGGGCTTTGGTCAAGATGCTGCCTGCCACACTGATGGCCTGGCAGATGTAGTACCCAGAATCCTCGCTGTGCACATCTGTAATGGTCAGCTCTCCACTTAACGAGACAGAAAAACGGCCTGACTGTGAAGGTGGCTGACTGGGAAACAGCAGGACCTGTTCAAACCACACAAACACCGTTAAACGCTATTAAAAGACTAAACATGATAGATCAAATTTTAAGTTGATGCTTTTTGGCTATCTAGCTCAGATAACTCCGAAATAGCTTAGCTCACAAAAGACCATTATAAAACTTATTCATTGCTGAATCACAGTTCAACCCAAATCTAAAGTCATTTGAATAGCAGATGAATCACCAGCACACATCAGTAAAACTCTATATTAATGCATCGATAACTATAAACAGGCTAGATTTGGACTATTATAATTCATACAGTACAGTTAATTGATATTAGTGTATATATATATTTTTTTTTTAATGTGTTAAAATTCATCATGTAAAATATTAGAAACCAATGTGCATTCACTTATCAAATAAACATTTCATTACTGTTATCTTATAAAAACAATAGACTATGTGCAAACATGTTTTTCATGTTCAACACCCTTAATCACAGTAAAATCATTTTAACATGCAGTCTCTTGTGGCATATTGCTTTATCAGTTAATGCATGTTGCATTGCTGTTTGTGACTGATACAAATTACTCATACATTAAAAAAGGATATGGGATAATCAGTCCACTAATATAATTTATGACTCATCACCATCACTTAGATTTAAGAGCTTGGATGAAATGGCTGATTTGCATTTCCATTAATAGAACATCATCTGAGCATTCAATGTGATACTCTGGTATAAATTTAGTTGACCGCTGAGATTCACGCCCGAACAATGGCTGCGTTATCTCAGCTGGGGTTTTAGAGAGGGGGGTTAGGAAAAATGGCAGATACACAAAAGACAAGGCCGAAGGATTTTAAGGAGTATTCCTCCTTTAGCATGAGGCTGCTACACTGACAGCTGCCCTATTGTTCCTACTTGGCCGTGTGTGTGTGTCACGGTTTCATTTTTGGGGATAATCCAGTGACCCGCTCACCCAGCCCTCTGGCTCTGACCGGACTCACCCTCATCCTCAGTTCTGTTCCATATCTACTGACCTCAACGATCGGCCACACATACACACACAGAAAAACAAAGAATAGATGAGGGATTAACCGGAGAAGAGTTCATGGCCTGACGTACAGCGGATATTTGATCACCTCTGGCCTATGACACACTCTGCTCAACAAAAAAAGAAGGATGAAGGGATCTAAGAAAGGATGGAGGGAGGGATATGGGAACTGGCTTCTTTCCTCCGAGTGCTTTAGAACAACCAGAGGCTTATATCTTCATTTCTTCTGCTGTGCTTTATTAATAGAGACATGAGCGTGTTATCTAGCTGGGCCCAGGGACATGTTCTATCCTCCCCTGACCCAATGAGGAGACATGAACATGAACATTCTCCTGCAGAAATCCCAGAGTTCCTTCTACCCCGGTGAATGGCCTGTCACCAGTATCCAAACTGGCTGCAAGGCACTCTCTCTCTATTTCTTTCTCTGTCTCTTTGACTCTGAAACTCCTTGAACAGTTAAAAACAACCTGTGTAGTTCTTCTTGCTTATAATCATGAAAGCCAAACATTAAATGCTCAGCCCATATTTAATTATAAAACAATAATTATTTATTTAAATACTATTTTTTTGTATTTATGTATTCATATATATATATATATATATTATTTGTTTATGATTTACAGATTTCATAAACACACACAACACTGATTTGAGTTCGAAGAGCCAGTTACGCATGATCAGCTGTCAAATACATTGCATGTATTGTCACATGTAATCATATGTTTGATGTCATGTCAGCAAACATATGATTACAAGTGACAATAAATATGATTAAAAAAACAGACAGCCACACAATTTGTTTTCAGGGCAAAGGTGCTTCAAGAGAAACTCATCCTCCAGGTGAGATCAGCTAGATAATGAAAAATAAATCCATCTGATTCCCAGCCTATATGGGCACTAGACTTGCCTTCCCACTCACAATCTTAAAAGTGTCACTCATAGATCCACAGAGTGCTAACATCTTACATGACAATACATATTGAGTGACCTCAAAAAGAATTTGGTCACTCTGGTCCTCTAGTCACACTTTAAAAAATATATTTTTTTTAAATGAAGCATGAAAATGTATTTTGCATTACAATTTTACATAACCAACTGGTGTCAAGATGATTGTTTTTCTTTATACCATCTACTATCTCTATAATGTTTGTATTTTAATTAAAAAAGTGGGCCTTAAGAGTCATTGTTTAAACAACAGTATGCTAGAATTAAAATGTAATAATTAATTTTCACACAAATTCAGTAAGAAATTCAGTTTAATATTTTAGTCTTCAAATCCTTTCAAAACTGAGCTTTGTTTTTACTAATATACTCAGTCACTGCCCTAGAGTTGGACCCTAGAGTTGGACAAGCACAATGAAAGTATCCGCCACATACCTTGATGTGTTTTGACACTGACACTGTAGGGTTCCCCGGCGTGCATCTGTGTGCTGTTGTCTCTTACCTGACTGCCTTCCTTCTGCCAGAACACTGCAGGAGGGGGATTTCCCTTCGTTCCACACAGAAAGGTGACAATACGGCCTTGGGCAGAGATCTGATCCCGTGGACGCACCACGATCTGAGGAGGAACTGAAGAGGAGAAAAGAAACTTATGAAAGTTTCCAGCACATCCACACACAACAAATCAAGGCCCCTACAGAGTCTATATGAGCTTCTGGAATGTTTTGCTATATACTGTATATAACTCCTCCAAGGTGAGACTATCCTACAGTTACACAGTGGCAGTTTTGTTTAGTCTAAACTTGAGTCCCCCAAGGAGCAGAACTGTGTGTGTGTGTGTGTGTGTGTGTGTGTGTGTGCGCATGTGTGTGTGTGTGTTAGTACTGCTGATGGCATGCAGTAAAGCTGTCATAGCTGATACTGTACATGGTACCACATTCTGGTACCAGTTCTGCTTAAGAAGATAAGGGTAGAGTGTCATTACTATGCAAACAACACTCTGAGCTATGAAGTCTGTTTAAACTGAGTCAAAGGTCATACAGTAACCCTAGCTGGATATATGTAACAAAACCAACACTGACACTTTTACCCATAAACAGTTAGGATTTGCTCTGAAAATCACGACCAAAACGAATCCACATCATATTTCAGGACTGTTTTGACACGAAGCAGGGCTTTTGAAAACTCAAGTAGGGTTATAACCAAACAGACATAATTACTGAATGCAGGGGTTTCAGTGCTGGTCTTTCTGTGCAGAGATGGATATAAAGAGCTTAATTATTATGGAAACCTTTTCTTCTCTGTGCCTGCAGAGATACTTTAAAGCACATGATAGCACATCTGATGCAGTGCTGAAGAGCCTTTATATGCGGGTGTATCGGAGAGCAAATATACATTTATATTAGTAATCTGGCCTCTTTTGCCTAATGTACATTTTCTGTCCACTAATGACTGTCTGTATATAAATGAGGACCTCTTAAACTCCCAAGAGCGTCATTGGGTGGCCACTGGGTTCATCTCATCTACCTCTCAGCGGATCCATTCTTCCATCTCCTTCACGTTCTCGCTCTCAATCTGTTTAATGAGACCTTGTTGGCTTTCTTTCTGCCGCGGCTGCTTGGTTCTTGCCCTTAGTGTGAGTTTGATCAATGGATGTTCGTGATGGATTCTAATCTGCTAGTCTTATCTGCCCTGTGGCCATCTTTCCACCCAGCAACATAACGAGGCCTTGAGCAGTTTCAACCCAACACATTTTCTTTTTTGTGAATTAAATCATAAATCCTCAAAAAATGTGTAATAAATGTTGCTTGAGACTCGTGTTCAGTTTCGTTCTGAATATCTGTTTTCATACTCAATAAATGTGCCTGAATGAGGTCAGATGAACTCAAAAGAGTTAGGACTTACTCAATTAGTTGAGTAAGTCGATTAGTTGTACTCAAAAATATGTAGTTTTGCATATTTTTACCACATATCTACCAATATTTTGTGGATGGATGGACGGATGGGTGTGTGGGTGGATGGAAGGATGTTCAGTAAATTCTACATCCCATCATTTCAATTCTAACTCAACTTTCTGTCAGATGTGGCCAATTCAATTCAAATTCTAACTCATGAATTGAAAGGGAGCCAAATCTTCTATTCTGAATTGTGCCTAAGCCTGATAGATCTTTTACAGGAACAAATTCCTATATTAGTAGAGGATGCTGCATGATAGACGGGGTTTGGGATTTTAGCATCGAGGGTGGAATATAAACTAAACTGATGATCGGCCTTCAGTTGTCAGAGCTCAGCTGGGCTGATGGGTATTGATTATTTCCGTGCTATTGCCCTTTATCAGGCGTCTGTGAATGTGCAATGCTGTCACCTTTAACCTTCACCGGCTAATTGATTTCTCATCCTCCTTCCCACTCCTGTGTAATTTTTTTTAGTAGCGTTTCACACACGATTAGAGTGACGCGTCAGCTCTGACAACACATTTATACTCAGGAAGGTCTTTCTCCTTTAGCTCACCTTAAATTTCCCACTAATTCATCAAGCTGACAGGCTGATAGCGTTTGCACCCTCCCTACTAATGTGCCTAACAAACTGCACTCTATTTGTCTCACGATCTACCACAATTACTCTTATTTCACCTGGCTTAGTCTCTCCTTTTTCTATTTCCTTTTGTCTCTTTCATTACAAAAGTCAAAAACAATCCAAAAGATGCAATCTGCCTCAATGCGGCTGTCTCAGATACATGTTTCCGATTGGCTCCCTGCCTGCCTGCCTGCTGGCTTTTTCTGTAGACTCTGTCGTTGAGTGTAGGCTGCGTCACAGCTTGGAGGCGACAAGCATGTTGAAACAGAACAAGGCCCAATAGGGAGTCTGGCCACAGGGGTCATTGAGGTCGCTATTCAGAGGTCAAGCAGGAGCCATATCGCTGACCCTGGAGGTCAAATCTGAAACACATCCCCTGTCGCTATAATTTGGAACACTAGTCTAGAGAGACCTCAGAGAAAACTGGAGAGGTAATGATACCAATTTCCTATTCCCCACATTATTGACTGTATTTCTCACCTGGGCTGATGCAAGAACTGAAATATTGACTTAATGCCATGTAATACCACACATCTTATGAGTCTTCTCTCTAAATATACAAAAATGAATATATCTATGACTGTGAATATATATATGAGCAAAATGAGATGTTACTGAAAAACACACTGTCTCAAGAGATTTCACTCTAAAAATATGTAGCAACAAGAAGTGAATGCGACTAAAGAGAAGAGAATGTGCCTTGGGCTGTGATAAATAATTACCAGTTAAAACAACATTACAGAAACAGCATGGCGTTTTGAGAGAATGGAAGTGTCAGATGCATGCTAATGTGGTATGACAGGGAGAAGATTTAGGGAAAGGATTTAAAATATACATAATACCTCTACCAGCACCATACAGACCATGCTTTTTGAAGACAAATCAAGAGGATGAGAATGCCAGCTCTTTGGGAGCTGGGCCAAACAAATTAATATAAATAAATAAAATAGTTTGTAAAGGTATATGATACTAATAAAATATTGTTAATATTATTAACAATACAGTCAGCTGTAACTTCATAGTAATAGATATATCTATAGAAATATAGTTATATCTTAATACATCAAATACATTAAGATATCGAAGTTTCTTCCTCAAAATTTCAAAGATGATACAAACAATAACAAACTACTACTACTTAATAATAATAATAACTTTTCTATTTTCTATTTCTTTATTATTAAATTATTATCAGGGATAAACAAATGATCTTCTAAAGCTAGCTACGGAGCGAAAAACCCATAAGCCATAAAATCAACTACAGCTATTCCAAGTTATAGATAGAATGCCATCTGTTAAGATATCTATACGTCTTCCTGGACATCTCTTCCTTGAAGTATCACAGATGGTGTATTTGACGGAATAGCAGTAGACAGAGCTGTGAAGGTGCCAGGCTGGCTGGCTGGTTAGTGACAGGTCAAAAGTGTCACCCACTCACATAGGCTAAACAAAAGTGCTGAAACTAAAAATTATTCATGGAACTTCGTTTCCTCCCAAGACGGACCACAACATGCGCAAGGATCCAACACCTTCACGCTCCCTCTGGGAGAGTTGGGGGTTAGTGAATACACAGCCACAAACCCGTATGCAGATTCACCGCCAACAAAATGTGTCTTCAAACATCGCGTCTATCCCCAGAGGGACTCGCCATGACAGGCAGTTGTCAGCGTCGAACAGTGATGCGGACAGAAAGTGTTGAAGGGCTATGCTTCAGTGCTCAGCGCAGCAATTAAAACCCCCTATATGCAATTAATACAATCTTTAGAGTGTAACCGATTAAACGCTTTACAGCATTGCAGGTTATCTACACCAATACAGGGCATATGTTTTCAATGCCTAGCTGAGCAGCCATCTCTGTCCAGCAATACCTGCCAAATTTATAAGCTGTATATTTACTGCATGATCAAAACGAGAGCATCATCTGCATAAATGTGGTTTCTCAGAGAGCTTGTGCTTTTTTTCCCCCATACTCCACCCATGAGGATATGCATGGGCTAAGATCAGTCCTGTCAGAGTTTGGAATAGGACCTACTTTTTTTAGGATAGCTGAAAATGAGCACAGTTGGAGAAGTGCCTCAGTGCATTGGGATTAATCTGGTGTGAATCGCTGCTACATGGGTTTATTTCATATTTATTGTCTCAGCTCTTAGTCATGCAAATGAAGAGGGCAGTTGAGGAAACATGCTGTGGATTATTTCACAACGCTGTGCAAATGATGAAACGAATCCGTCATCTTTAGTGGATAGAAGACAGAATCTCTTCCTGTTTCTCCCTCACACAAAGTCGGACTAATCTAACCCGGTGTGTATTAAACGTCTGGCTTTTCCACTGAATACAGAATGTTCTGACACACTTATCTGGCTTAGAAGTCTAAAACTAAGTTAATTTTATAAATATGCTGCAAAAACAAAAATCTAGCTTTTCACTGTCTACATAGGTACCTACTTTTAAGAATGTGTGAAAAACACAAGTTGATATTTTCAAGAGAGTCTAACATTAGCATGTTACAAACAACTTGAGTCAATAATAAGCACACAGAAATTACACAGACACAAATATTAAGTATTGTATTTTCAAATAGATAACCTGTTTTGTATTGATATTTTTCAGTACTGAATAATTGAAAAGGCTAATTGCAATGTGTACCACTGTACACTACTGTTCAAAATATTTATTTTTAAGCAAGGACATATTAAACATCATTGCAATATATATATATATATATTTTTTTATATATATATATATAACTGCTGTTCTTTTTATTTTATTACATTCTATTCATTAATACATGAACATGTTTATCATGGTTTCCACAAAATTATTAAACCACATTTTTCAATATTTTTAGCATTTATTATAACAAGATACATTTCATGAACAGCAAATCAGCATCATAGAATGATCACTGAAAATTGGAGTAATGCTGAAAATTCAGCATTTAAACACAAAATAATAAATTGCATTTTAAAATATTTGAAATAGAAAACACCAACTTAAATTGTAATAATAGTTCACAGAACTGCTGTTTTGCAAATGCAGCCTTGGTGAGCATAAAAGACATGAGAGATGAACAAAACTGAACAATAACTGAGATTTGCCTTGAGCTGTTTATAACAAACATGTGAGCAATAAAATCTTCCTTTAGGTACTGTTTGCAACAGCTTTGACACTGGCTTCTGTGCCTAAAAATGTTGCCTAGGTGGGCAGCTCACTAGGTTTTGGATGATATTCTTTGTCAAGCTAAAACAATATATACTACAAAACAGTTTGAGTAGCTCTAAAAGTACATTTCCCGAACTTTCAATTAAATGCAACTCATCCAAGACACAAATAACAAAAGAAAAGCACCAAAGACCCAAGTCGGGTTGTATGAAAACTACCACCCTGCAGGGAACGGTTTCTTTTACCCCATTAAAAAGAAGCTGTACGCTCTTGCTTGCCTCTGAAAACATGCTCTTTTCTTTCATTCTGCCTGTCTGTCAGTCTGTCTGTCTAAAACTGAAGTGCTTCGTCAGCATCAGATATAGTTTTGAACAACACTTGTGAAAAAGCAGTGTTTTTCCTCGACAGAAATAACATATCGGGAAATTACTTCTCGGTCACAAGTACTCCTCATTGTGCCTTAAGTTAAATACAGTTCTCACAAGAAAAACAAAGCAAGTGGTACAAAATTCAATTTCTAAAAAAGCCAAAAGTGCACGTATTTATTTTATGCTATTTATGAACACTTTCGAGGGTAAAAAGATTGTAGACTTGGTGACTCCGCAAAGTTTCAAAGCCAAACCCAGAGTTTTCTGCTGACAATACGGAGTTGGTCTAGCTAACTGAGTGGGCCACACTGAACAAAACTGAAATAAAATCAGTTCCAGATCCCTCAGATCTTCTAGAACTCACATCCACTGAAGCATTATAGGCACTGCAGCAGTAATGGTCAAGCTTTGGAGCAGAGGACCTCTCTTTCAGCGTATTTGTAATTTGATCACGTTTTTCTCATAGTCTGGAGTGAAAGGACAGAGGTCACTCCTGCACAGCGCTAGATAATGACCTTTTGTAAATCTCCTCAGTAAAGAACATCCAGAGCAGTCAAAACCCAGTCACACTTCAAAAGCCTCTGAAGTTTCAAATACCTGCGGTTTCTATGTCGTTTTTAACAGTGAAAACCAGTGTTACTGCTCTGCATATCTGAATTAATGAGCTGGACTAGAATAGAAACTCGTTACTTCTGTGTGTATAAGGGATAGTTCAACCAAAAATAAGAATGCTGTCATTATTACAAACCTCTATGACTTTCTTTGTTTTGCAAAAGAAGATTTTTTCAAATGAATGTGTTTTTTTGTCCATACAATGAAAGTCAGTGAGGTTTGGTGTTGTTTTGGACTGCATTAATTTTCAATGAACGGACAAAATCAGTTTCTTTAAAATACCTTCTTTTGTGTTTTGCAGAAGAAAGACAACATGACATGAGGGTGAATAAATTACAGTTTTCATTTTTGTGAACTGTCCATTTAAGTGGGCAAAAAATGGCAGGCAAATAGACAAGAGGTGAATGGCCACCAAACACACAGCCTCCAAATCATGTGAAGCATAACCACACGCATGCAGAGAAATGAAATGGAATGTACTTACGAGATGGGCCCACTATAATGGAGGTGAGGATGGAGAGAGAGACAAAAAATTATACAAATGAGATGAGTGAACTGGAAAGTTGGATTTTGTATTTAGAACATGAATGAAAAAAAGTAGTCTGAGTGATTAATAAAACACAAGTGGGATGAAACAAGCAACGGGTGACACAGTGACAGGAAAAGGAGATGAGGAGGAAGTCATGAGAGAAACTCTAAATTATGTTTCATTCATGTCATGTTGGAATTAACATAATTACAAGGTGACTCTGAGATGTTGACATCATTGGACTAGCAAAAATATGTTTCTATGACAACACCCATAACACCAAAAAAGATGCAAATACATTTTTTGGGTTCATAGTATATCTAATACATAAATACTTACTTATACAATATATAAATCTAACACTTACTATACATATTTAAATATATTATTATAATACTTACTAAAATACTTTAGCTTATATACACAGTATCTCACAAAAGTGAGTACACACTTCACATTTCGGCAACCATTTTAGTATATCTTCTCAAGGGACAATACTATAGAAATGAAACTTTGATATATTTTAGAGTAGTCAATGTGCAACTTGTATAGCAGTAAAGATTTATGGTCCTCTGAAAATAACTCAACAAACAGCCATTAATGTCGAAAAAGCTGGCAACAAAAGTGAGTACACCCTAAGGGATAACAGCTATACATCGTTTAACATGCGAAGACACATGTCCTATTCATCATGTTCATGTCTGCTTGACAGGACCATACAAATGTGTATCTTGTATTAGAGCAGTTAAAATTAGGTTATTTGAGTACAATTCTCTCATACTGACCACTGGATGTTAAACATGGCACCTCATGTCAAAGAACTCTCTAAAGATTTGAGAATTAGAATTGTTGCTCTCCACAAAGATGGCCGAGGCTATAAGAAGTTCGATAACACCCTGAAACTGAGTTAAAGTACAGTGGCTAGTGTCATACAGAGGTTTTCTATAGTGATTTACAGTTTTCTGTACAGATTTACATTTACATTTATTCATTTTGCAGACGCTTTTATCCAAAGTGACTTACAATTGGGGAATACATAAAGTGACTAATCTTGAAGAGGCAAACAGACCCATAACACCAAGTCTCAGGCATTGTTCAAATAAATACAAGCTAGCAAGGAAAGGAGAGAAAGATAATAAAGAGAAAGATGAAGATTAAGAATTATAATTTTTTTATGATATAAGTAGTGTCGAAAGAGATGAGTTTTCAGTTGTTGCTTGAAGGTTGACAGGGATCCAGCAGTCCGGATGGGGATGGGAAGATCATTCCACCAGCCAGGAACGGTGAACGAGAATGTGCTGGAGAGTGATTTTGAGCCTCTCTGTGATGGTACCACGAGGCGTCGCTCACTAGCAGATCTCAGACTTCTGGAGGGGATGTAAATTCGTAATAGTGAGTGGAAGTAGGTGGGTGCTGAGCCCGTGGTTGTTTTATATGCAAGCATCAGTGTCTTGAACTTGATGCGAGCTGCAACTGGTAGCCAGTGCAAGGAGATAAAAAGAGGTGTAACATGGTTTTGGGCTCATTGAAGACCAGTCGTGCCGCTGCATTCTGATTCATTTGTAGAGGTTTGATTGTGTTTGATGGAAGTCCAGCCAGAAGAGCATTGCAGTAGTCCAGTCTAGAAATGTCAAGGGCCTGGACAAGAAGTTGTGCAGCATGCTCTGTCAGAAAGGGCCTGATCTTTCTGATGTTGTGTAGTGCAAACCTGCAAGATAGAGCAGTCTTTGCAATGTGCTCTTTGAAGGTGGATTGTTGAAGATAGATTCCACTCAGAACAGGCCTCGCAAGGGTTGATCAAAGAAGTTAGGTCCTGGTACTGTGCGTCAGGTGCAGAAGCTGGCTTCAAAAAATTACGCAAGAGTGCTGCCAGCATTGCTTTAGAGCAGTGGTTTTTAAGCCAGTCCTGTGAGCACCCCCAACACTGCTCATTTATAGGTCTCTCATATCTGACACGCCCATTTCAGGTCTTGCTGTCTCTACTAATGAGCTGATGAGTTGAATCAGGTGTGAGAGATGAGGGAGACACAGAGAATCTGCAGTGTTGGGGGTGCTCACAGGACCGGTTTGAAAACCACCACTTTAGAGGTTGCAAAAGCGGAAAGTTAGCTTGTCAGTGTTCAGACCATACGCTGCACACTGCAACAAGTAAGTTTGCATGGCCATCATCCCAGAAGGAAGCCTCTTCTGAAGCTGGCTCACAAGAAAGCCTGCAAACAGTTTGCTGAATACAACTTGGCCAAGAGCATGAATTACTGGAACCATGTCCTGTGGTCTGATGAGATTAAGATAAACTTGTTTAGCTCAGATGGTGTTCAGCATGTGTGGTGACGCTCTGGTGAGGAGTACCAAAAATGTTTTGTCTTGCCTACAGTCAAGCATGGTGGTGGTAGCATCATGGTCTGGGGCTGCGTGAGTGTTGCTGTTACTGGGGAGCTGCGGTTCATTGAGGGAACCATGGATTCCAACATGTACTGTGACATTCTGAACCAGAACATAATGCCCTCCCTTCAGAAACTGTGCTGAATGGCAGTTTTCCAACATAATAACGACCCCAAACACACCGCCAACATAACAACTGCCTTGCTGATGAAGCTGAAGGTGAAGGCGATGGAGTGGCCATGTGTGTCTCCAGACCTAAACCCTATTGAGCACATGTGGGGCATCTTCAAGTGGAAAGTGGAGAAGCACCATGTGTCTAACATCCAGCAGCTCCGTGATGTCATTATGGAGGAGTGGAAGAGGATGCCAGCAATGTGCAGGATGTGTATCTCTGGTGAATTCCATGCCCAGGAGGATTAAGGCAGTGCTAGATAACAATGGTGCCCTACAAAATGTTGACACTTTGGACACGGTTTTGACATGTTCACTTAGGGTGTATTCATTTTTGTTACCAGTTATTTGGACAATAATGGTTATATGTTGAGTTGTATTTAGAGGACAGTACATTTGTACTTCTATACAAGCTGCACATTGACTACTGTAAAATATTTGTGTACTCTATTAATTTATGTAGTATTTTCCCCTGAGAAGATATACTAAAATTGTTGCTGAAATGTGAGGGGTGCACTCACCTTTGCGAGATATTGTGTATATATTAGTGCTGTCAATCGATAAAAAAATATCTAATTAATCGCGCATTTTTCTCAAATGAATCGCTATTAATCCCACCTGACATTACAGTTTTTAAATATACTTTTATATTGCAATAATTTCACATTCAATCTTCAAATGTACAAACAACATAAAGACAGTATATTTATTATAAGTCTTTAATGGCATCCTTTTTATTATTGAAGGCAAGCATCACTGATATCAATATGTCTTAATATTTAACCATTGACTGTAGCCATTCAGCATTACAGTATAATTGAGAGCTTTTAATTTTTACATTTATTAGACTTAACTTCTAATTTAAGTGAACTTAAAACAATCTTCACATAAACCCATTTTAATAAGCGACATATTTAGCTACCGGTGCCCTTCAGCAGAAACATACAGAAAATGAATAAAGTTATCAAACACTAAATTATAAATTAAATATAGATGAAGTTATTTATTTCCTCTTTTTTCTTATGTTTTTTGATTAATAGACATCACAGCTATTACTTTAAAAGCTGCTTTTGAACGTGATCATATTTACAAGGGTGCCAACTATTCTGACCAATTCTGTGATATATATATATGCATCTCAATAAATTAGAATGTCGTGGAAAAGTTCATTTATTTAGGTAATTCAACTCAAATTGTGAAACTCATGTATTAAATAAATGCAATGCACACAGACGGAAGTCGTTTAAGTCTTTGGTTCTTTTAATTGTGATGATTTTGGCTCACATGTAACAAAAACCCACCAATTCACAGGAGAATAACAAAACAAGATTTGGATAAAAACATCAACAGTTTCAAGTTGTAAAACTCAGAACTATGCTAATTTCAACAGGACATGAATGGGAATGTTATAGATTCCTGCTGTCTAAAAGTGGAGCCTACAATGTTTCTGCTAAGCTTTACTTATAATATTTCAGTTTCATTCACACGTTGAATCATCGTCCATCAGCTGTCAGGTGAAATCATTCACAGCAAGTGTGCTGCTATAAACATCTATTAAGTGTGTAGAATATTCTTAATGCGTGCATGTTCTCAAGCCCACAGTCATGATTTATGAAGCAAGATGTGCCTCGAACCAGATGAAATTATGTTAATTGCATCTGGCAGCTTTAAATAAATGGCTGTTGCATAGTACTTCACTCCTGTAATCAGCAAAATGCAAGGCCAGCACGTGTGTGTGTGTGTGTGTGTGTGTGTGTGTGTGTGTGTGTGTGTGTGTGTGTGCTCTGGCTAACACAATTCAGACTCTGTTGAGTATGTGAGAAAGATGCTAAGGTCAGAGAGAAGAATATAATAGAATTATTGTCAAATCCGTCAGATGTGCTGCTGTGTGTATGTGTGCGTGTGTGTGTTTGAGAGAGAGTTACTGAGCTAAGCATCATTTGTGCGTCTGCAGAGTTGTTGTAACTCACCGTGGACCTGAAGTGTTCCAGATGCTTCGGCTTTGCCCACGCTGTTCTCAGATAAACAAGTGTACGAGCCTTCATCTTCAGCCTTCACCTGAGTAAGACGCAGGCTGTTGTCAGTACGGATCTCAAACCTGCCAGGAAACACACATACAACGAAGTTACACTCTAGTCCCACTGTTCTCTGCCAGCTGTATCAGCAAAGTTTCGCTACATTGGATTTTAACACTGTAATGCTTCAGTGTGATTAAGATATGCTGCTAACAGTGTTCAAGAGTTTTAGCTTTTATTTACATATTTTTTAAATTCCAGTATATAAACAAAATCGTTATTTAAAATATCAAATACAAATATATTTACAAAAAACATTAACTACTGATTCAATACATATAAAATGATTTAAAATTCAAAATGTAATTATTTTATTATTCAAAATAATATTCCTTCAAATCTGCAATGCTTCAGTGCGATTAACATCTGCTGCTAACAATGTTCAATGAGTTTTTAACATAAATTAGAAGGGATGGGCATTTTTGGCAATTTCTTATTTCGATCATTGATACGTTTCAAAAACGATTAATCGAGTACTCGAGGGGCGGGGCATGACCATAATGGAGATAATGAAAATCTGAAGACTGTTATGAAAATGAATGTTAAAAATAAAAACTATAACATGACAACATGTCTATGAAAACATGAACCCATGATTAGATGTTAGATTATGATGCAGTAATGTTATAAAAAAGCATTTTAAAAAGAATAGCTGCCTGAGGTGAAGCTGACTTTATGCCAATAAACTGAAACCCATTTTTGTTATTCCTTTATTTAACCAGTAGCTTAGATACATAACATAAATGTAACATTACAACTTGTAACTGCACAAAAGGATACATATGCCAGAAAACTAAGTTACGCGCTATATCGAGAATTAGAGAGAAAGAGACAGAGAGAGAAATGAACACGCGAGAGAGAGAGTGCTCCCGTTGGGATGTGCTTAATAACGAGCTGAAACACGGGTTATGACGGAATTCACTATAGATTTCACATCCTATAAACTTCTAATTATAATGCTGTTTATGAAATTCCAGTGAACTTTAAGTTACGCGCTATAGCGAGAGAGAGAAAGTGAGAGAGAGAGCTCCCGCCGTGATGCACTTTCAACAGCGCGCTAAAACACGGCCAAGGACAGGATTCTATAAAGTTCTCATTATAATGCTTATGTCATGAATGTTTATGGCAGCTTTGTGCTATATTTTCATCTACATTATCAAGTGATTCCTAAAATCGCCTGCATGTTTTCAAAGCCATACGGAGTACAAAAACAATTTTAATTGAAATATGCCTACTGTTGAACAAATATGATGAAAAACATAATTGTTACATTATTATAGGATCAGTATTTTTTAAATAGAAACATCTAAAAGCAATATGACCATCTCAAATAATGCAGTCAATATCAGGAATTGCATTTGAGCATGAAACTAAACACTAATATGCAACGCATTCAGCTGCATGTTAATAAATGCTAATATCCCAGTGCATCCTATTAGATTATTCAGATATGTACCCAGACATCACTACGTGACTTCAAAGCCAAGCTTCTCTCTCTTCTCACATCTACATTGAATCGCATGCTTTTGCAAGCTAAACAATCAGAGCTCAGAGTGCCGCCCAAAGTGCTGCTATAACCAATCAGATAAATTTTTTCCACGATCATCGTTTTCATGATTGATCATCGCTGTCACGGCCGAGTACTCGATCGCTGGTTGCACATCCATAATTCATAGACATATATTTTTAAATTGCAGTATATTATTTGGCGAAATAATTATTTAAAAAATATGTAAAATGTATATTTAAAAATAAAAAGTGCAAAATATATTAAGTACTGATTTGATTTCAGTAATTAAAATTCATATTATATATATATATATAAAACACATCTTACCAGCAAACATAAACTCGTTCACATACTTCTCTCCACTCTCTGAAGCAGAAATCTCTAAACTCATCCTTTCCAGTCATCCTACTACTTGTCCGCTTGATCCTATTCCATCTCATCTCCTTCAAGCTATTTCTCCTGCAGTTGTTCCTGCACTCGCTCACATCGTTAGCACATCCCTTCACACTGGGATTTTTCCCTCAGCATTTAAACAGGCTCGTATGACCCCACTTCTTAAGAAACCCACTCTTAACCCAACTCTTTTAGGGAACTATAGACCGGTTTTCCTTCTACCTTTCATTGCAAAAACACTTGAACGAGTTGTGTTCAACCAAGTCACTCCCTTTCTCACATAGAACAACCTCCTGGACAGTAACCAATCTGGCTTCAGAAGTGGACATTCCACCGAAACTGCCTTGCTCTCAGTTGTTGAAGATCTAAGACTTGCAAGAACGGCTTCCAAGTCTTCATTACTTATATTGCTGGATCTGTCTGCTGCTTTCGATACGGTCAACCACCAGATCCTCCTGTCAACCCTTGAGAAAGGGCATCTCAGGAACCGCACTCCAGTGGTTTGACTCTTACCTCTCAGATAGGTCCTTCAAAGTATCTTGGAGAGGTGAGGTATCCAAGTCGCAACATCTAGCTACAGGGGTGCCACAGGGCTCAGTTCTTGGACCACTTCTCTTTTCTGTCTACATGGCTTCACTAGGTTCTGTCATTCAGAAACATGGCTTTTCATATCACTGCTATGCTGATGACACTCAACTCAACCTCTCATTCTATCCTGATGATCCGACGATAGCTGCTCGCATCTCAGCATGTCTAGCAGACATTTCTAGCTGGATGAAGGACCATCACCTTCAACTCAACCTAGCTAAAACAG
The DNA here is from genome assembly GCA_027564155.1 of Gymnocypris eckloni scoliostomus. Taxonomy (NCBI): domain Eukaryota; kingdom Metazoa; phylum Chordata; class Actinopteri; order Cypriniformes; family Cyprinidae; genus Gymnocypris; species Gymnocypris eckloni. The sequence continues at coordinate 8,317,067 of CM050435.1, read as the reverse complement.
AACTGCTTGTGGTTTCAGCAAACCCATCGTTTCATCACAATTTCACCTTCCTATTAGGCTCATCAACCATAACTCCTTCAAAAACAGCCAGAAACCTTGGAGTTGTGATTGATGATAAGCTGAATTTAACAGACCACATTACTAAAACTGCCTGGTTCTGTAGATTTGCATTATATAATATTAAGAAGATCAGGCCCTTTCTCTCGGAACATGCAACACAACTCCTTGTTCAGGCTCTTGTTCTGTCCAGACTTGACTATTGCAATGCTCTCTTGGCAGGTCTTCCAGCCAGTTCCATCAAACCTCTACAATTAATACAAATTGCTGCTGCAAGATTAATCTTTAATGAGCCGAAAAGAACGCACGTCACACCTCTATTCATCAATTTGCACTGACTACCAATAGCTGCTCGCATTATATTCAAGGCATTAATGTTTGCCTTCAAAACCACCTCTGGCTCTGCACCCCTTTACCTAAATTCATTACTTCAGACTTATATGTCCTCTAGAAGCTTGTGTTCTGCAAGTGAACGACGCATTACTGTACCATCCCAAAGAGGGATTTTATTTTTATTTTTATCTAATCTGTCTTCTTTTCTTTTTTAACATAAACATTTGCCCCTCTATCAATTGCATATTTATTCTCTAACTGCTAGCTTTTCTTGTAAAACTAACACTTAGTTTAATTTTTCTATATTTTACATACCAGTTTTCTTGGTAACAACAAACAAACAAACAAAAAAACACCTTCCTATGTGTACTACGTTAGGCTAACCAGGACTTGTAATAGCACTTGCATGTTGCTGCTCTTTTGTTGGTTTTGATTGCTTCTATAATGTCCTCATTTGTAAGTCGCTTTGGATAAAAGCATCTGCTAAATGACTAAACAAACAAATAAACAAATAAATAAATAAATAAATAAATATATAAATAAATAAATAAATCTATACAGTTGAAGTCAAAAGTTTACATAAACCTTGCAGAATCTGCAAAATGTTGATTATTTTACCAAGTCAGTCATATAAAATGCATACTATTGTTAATTTAGTACTGACCTGAATAAGATATTTCACATAAAATATTTATACATGTAGTCCACAAGAGAAAATAGATTAATTTCTTAAAATGACCCCGTTCAAAAGTTTAAATACGCTTAATTCTTAATACTGTGTTGTTACCTGAATAATCCACAGCTGTGTTTTTTTGTTTAGTGATAGTTGTTCATGAGTCCCTTGTTTTAAGTTAAACTTCCTGCTGTTCTTCTGAAAAATCCTTCAACTCAAATTAGTTGGTTTTCCAGCATTTCTGTGTATTTTTAAACCCTTTCCAACAATGACGGTATGATTTTGAAATCCATCTTTTCACACCGAGGACAACTGAGGGACTCATTTGCAACTCATTTGCTTGCCTTCATGGTTTAAAACTGAAGTATTTCCAACATTGCGACATGACCAACTGCCCGCCCCCTGTATCGAAAACATACCGAATATCGAAAACATGACCACTATGTCGTATCAAACCGAACCGTGAATTTTGTGAACCTTTACACCCCTAATATATATATATATATATATATATATATATATACACACACACACACTGTGATACACACACACATACACAAACAATACAGACAATTATATATATTTATTTAAAAAAAAATATGATGTCTTGTTACAATAATAATAAATGTATAAGCAATTCAATATATTAAGTTATATATATATATATTTATATAATAAATTAGTAGTAATAATAATTATTACTATTAGTAGTAGTATTTTTCATATTTTCAATATAATATTTTTTATTTTGTTTAAATAGTTTAATTAATTAACTTCTGTCTTTTATCATATTGATAATGCCACCATTGTATTGCTTCTGATTGAGTCTCACCTTCCCCGAGGCAGCTCTCCTTCCTCTTTCCTCCAGCGGATGGTGGGAGTGGGGTCTCCTGAACCTCGCACTGAAAATCCACCGTGTCATCAGCAAGGACCACCTGATTTACAGGTCTGCGAACAAACATGGGCCGCTCTACAGGAGAAAGAATTCCCAGAAAGATTCCCAGATAAATCAATGTGAGAGAGAAAGAGAGAAAAAGAAAGCTATAGGATAAAGTAGAATTACAAACCTACCAAACACTACAAGCTCAGCAGGGTCACTGTCCTTCTCTCCAACCATATTAGTGCCGACACACACATACATTCCTGCATCGCTCTTCCTTGTGTTTGAGATCATCAGCTTCCCTCCACGGATCTGTGAGGAAAAGCACACCACGATCTGTCAGGGGTATGCATTTATAAAACATCTAAAAGAAAAAGACACTAAAATCTGAGTTGGTCCCCACAGGAAGCCAAACATGCTGTGATGTTTTATGAACATGGTTTCTGGGCTCCAGAAAAAAGTAAATACTAAAGCAAAATACAGTTTGGTTGTTTATGAAACACTTGACACAGAGAGCACAGCCAAACTGATACATTTAGTAAAGTGCTTTAAAAGCCCATTTAGTCGAGTGGCTGATAAGAGAGTCATAGACGGACAATGACAGAGACACAAACAAAGAGACACAGTTGTTATGTTGAGAGAACAGAGAGATATATAAATATATATTCCTATTTGTTAGTTTGTGCGAGTTATTAAGAGTAATTTCCTCTCTGAACTTCTTCCTTTATTTTTCTAAATGTTACCATACCAACGCATGTTTTTGTTTCTATTCAAAACTGATTTGTTTGCATGCTTTGTCAATATTAGATGGAAAAAATGAATAAAGTGCATTGAACATTGAGTAAAGTACAAGTACACAGAGATTCATTCTAGAGCCAATAAAAATGTTAATAAAATCCATTTCCAAAAAAAGTCAAAAAACCTTATATATTTGAAAATGTTTTTATAAAACTGTATAAACTACTTGGTTTAGGTCTGTAATATTTGAAGAGTCTCTTATAGACCTTTTTTGAGAACGTAAGTTTCTCCTGACTAGAACAGTGCTTTACATTTCCGGTTTCTAGTCACATTTACATATTTTCCGAGCCGATAATATAACGTGAAAACTATGAAAATGATGTTAAAAATCATGTGGCGCCATTGTTTCATCACGTTAGAGCAGTGTTCCTCATTGCGTGGCTCGTGAGCCTCGTGCAGCTCGCCAAGCTTTACTTTGTGGCTTGCATGGCAGTAACTAATATGATCATGCAGTCAATACAGATATTTCACATTAAACATTAACATTAAAAACAAGCAAGGCTATTGCATTACCCATTAAAAAACTCACACCATGTCTAAACCGGATGAGAGTTGTGCGATCCGACATAAGACAATAAAACCCACCAGAGTACATGAGCAGAGTGAGCGGTGTAATTTTGAATGGAGCGAGGAGCGGATTTTTAAAAGTCGCAGCATCGCGGTTTTCACTCGCTCCAAGAGTGCTCCACCCCCGCTCAATCCTGAGTACAATTCATGCCAACAGCCCGCAATATAACTGCATATTTTGCAAGAATTCACGTTAAACATATTTTGCTAGCTTGATAGGAAAGGATCACTCAAATAAAAAAGAATGTGATGGCTATGATGACGTGAGCGGGAAGTAATAGTTCTCAAGGGATTTGTAACTTTGTTCCTTCTGATACTGAATATTTCCAGGTGAAAGCATGATTTAAACAGTTACGACACAATCGCTCTCTCAATAATGCATTCAAACAAATGTAATCTTACAGAGCTACTTCATATCTGATTTCGAATGAGCAGAAATCTGTAAGAAATTAAGCGATAATAGTAAAATAACTGACGGAAATGCATTTTCATCAGAAACTAAATTGGCACTGCAAAAAGCAGCAATTATACCTTTTAATGCTGATTTTAGCTTGTCATGTGGAAGGAAAAAAAGGTTGCACACTTCCAATAAGCCACTTTGAAACTCTCCTGTTATTTTATTTTATTATCACTGTAATTATTTTATTTCAGTTTAACAGATTTCTATGGAGACCGGAACACGAGAGCACCCAAACGGAAGTTAGAATCAGTCATGGCGCCGCTCATCGGTTACTCAGGAAAAAGGTCAATTGCTGCATTTACTTGATCAAAAATACAGTAAAAACAATAATAATTTAAAATATCACAACTTAAAACAGCTGCATTTTAATGCGTAATTTATTCCTGTGATGCAAAGCTGAATTTTCAGCAGCCCTTACTTCAGTCTTCAGTGTCACATGGTCCTTCAGAAATGATGATTTGGTGCTCAATAAACATTTCTTATTATTACTATCACCAGTGTTGAAAATATTGTGCTGCTTAATATTTTTGTGTAAGCAGTGATGTGTATATATTTCGGGTTCTTTGATGAACACAAGAACAGTATTTATTTGACATGTATTTTTAAATGAATAGGAAAATAAAAGAAAAAGGTAAAGAGAGAAGACAGAAGACAGAATTTCACCGTTATTCTCTCGTCCTTGTCGTTCACTTTCACATTGTTCCTCTTCCAGGAGATAGTGGGTTCTGGGTGGCCCCGTGGAGGAATGCACTCCATCACTGCCGGCTCCCCTGCTGCCACCACCACGTCACTGGGGGTCTGTCGAAAATCATCCCGGAGAACTGAAGAAACAGGGAGAAAAGACAGAAATAATCAGCGACAGGGATTGGGGATCACTATGAACATAATACCTCCACAAATAGCTACACTGTACTGTGCATACTATGCAGCAGCGTTTTGGGATATTAGTTTAGTGTCATGCAATCATTTTGTTAAGTTGGTTTTCCTGGTTTAATTTGTTTGCAATGCGGTCCTGTTCTCCCCCTGGTCTTAATTTGCTCACTGTCCATGTCTGCCTAATAAATAATGCATTGTTTCCTCTAACACGACTATGAATAATTAAATCAGTTAGACACTGGCAAAAATCACCCTTCTTTTGTTACTGATACTGGACAAAAAATTCTCAAACAGAACACAGTGTGTGCAAAAACACATACAGCACATGCAAACGCAAAAACGGCAACATAGGCAATAGCCAGCAGCGCAAATATCCTTCAATCGACCTTCTCGCACCTATGGGGCTGATGATATCAGTTCCCCTCTCAATCTGGATTTCTATTTTATTGCCATTTATCAGATTCCTTAGTGCCGGCACTGCCAATACTTTAATCTGACCAGTGCTCTATCAACCCCTCTAAATCATTCTGCAGCTGCACGTTTCCAATTGGTGTTTGTGGCCCAGAGCGAAAGGTCTGCGTTCAGATAGAGCGTATGAAGTGGAAAGCTTTCGATATTGTGCTGGATCAGATCCAAAAGTCAACAAACTACGGCTCTCTCACTCAGAACACAATATCCAGAGCTCAGACAGCAAATAAATCCACTGAAATAGGACCCTGTTTTAGTCAGCAAGCCATGAGAGAAGGAAATTTAAAAGTTCCCTTTATAGCCAGAGGGAACAGACTGAACTCGAACACTAAATCAGGCAGCAGACACTAAATAGTGCCTGAAGAAATTCTGCTAGCAAAATCATATTGTATTTTTTTTTCTTATCTTGATAAATCAGCAATTTCACCTTTCCATTTTTCATTCACTAATAATTGCTCACTGCCTACAGAAATAGTTTCCATTTGTCATTTTCACAAAATGAGAAATTTATAGAGGCTTGTTTCAGATTAATAAAAAAGTCAATTCTAAGTTCATTCTAAGTTTACATCTCACAATTCTGACATGTATAAATTATTTCTTATTGAAGAAAGGACAGACTCAAACACTGGGATAAATAAACACAATTCTACACATTCTGCTCTATGATCAGGCAATACAGGTCCCAGGTCAGCAGTACAGTTCTCTTATTTTTAATTAATACCTTCACAAACAAGAATCTCTATTCACTGCCTAATTCACTCTCTTTTTGACACGGTTTCTCCTATCTGCCCCCTTTCTGGTTTTGTCCTTTTCTCTTGACTGACCTGAACCTCTCCAAATTCTGCAATCCAACCGAACTGACAGAGGTCTGATAACATCCGAAGGCAGTCATTTCTCTCTCTTCCCATCCATCTTTTCACGCTCTCTCTCGACCTGACCACTTCACACGTCTCCTCAAAATCACACAATCTGAAAAGTTTGAAGACTTCAAACTTAAGCGTTACATAAACTTTCAGAGCATAAAGACAAGATTTCTGAAGCTGCGGAGGCTGGGCTTTACACCATAATTTGCACATCAAGCCCTAACTATGATTAATTAATTATAGAGAGATGATGGGGTAAAATTTTGCATATTAAAACAGTCCAAGTGATGGTATCAATGACTATTTCAAAACACTATCGGTTTCTCAATTCTAGAAATCACTTGTGGGTTTACTTTCAGTATATTAAATTCATTTAGAAGCAGTTTGTATCTAAATTCAACATACATAATACTTTATTACAGATATATTATGAATTATTAATTTTGTATATTTATTTACATTTTTGAAAATATCCACAAGTGATTCGGGTCCATATATAATATATAACAACAAATTACACTTTCACAATCACACTGTCCTTAACTGATCCCATTACACATTAGCATTTTAAGATAAACGCGTATGAGTGTTATGAATACTCCCCTAAATGGAAAACATTAGTCTTATCTGCCAAAATCTATCATTGTCATGCACATAATAGATCGACGGCCCCACAGTCAAGGTTTGCGGCTTGGGGACACCGGCTGTCCTTTACCACGCGAGCGGTTAGTGAGAGTTTGATGCTATCTCAAGGTCCCTAATACCTCTTGATGAGCAGAGGAACCGGAGTGTTTCTGCAGCGGGTCCTTGAGATTAGAGTCACAAATCTTTAGAGGCGCTATGGATCGATATAATGCAAGATTTATTATAGACGAAACGGACTGAAAAGCCGTGGATGGACAAGAAAATAGCCGGGCACCAGCTGAAATCAAATTGACTTCAGATTATTAATTATAGGTGAAAATTAATTTGTGCATAGGATGTGTTTACGTGGGCGTAAGTGAATCAGTGTGTACGCTTTCACTTTAGGGTGGATAATGTACAGCCATTACGTCTAAATTACTGCGTTAATGTCACTACAATGTCATCATGGCAGGCGGAAGAGTTGGGTTTGATGAATGAAGCTCTCCGAGCATGTGCTAGTGAATATATATTGTTGATGAATCCAAAGCAGGACAACAGAACAGGCAGATATTAGCGTTGGCTATTGGGGCGCCCCTCTTTGCACCTCTAATGGATGTCTGTCAGCTGTTGCCGTTTTAATTTCCTTCCCTTCAAATATATGCGATTTGCATACGTCAGGCTTGAATATGCATTACACTTCATGAGGATGTCATAGTGAATGATGGTGGCATCCCTGCTTGACAAACATGAGTGTAATTGGAAGACTACTGATGATGCATTTTAAAACAGGAAAACCCAAAGCCTGTTGTGGCAATCACATTTCATTAAAGGGATAGTTCACCCAAAGATTCTGTCATTGATTCCTCACCCTTTTGCTGTTCCAAACCCATAAGACCTTTGTTCATCTTTGCAATACAAATTAAGATACATTTTGATGAAATCTGAGAGCTTTATGACCCTGCATAGACAGCAACGCAACTGACACATTCAAGGCCCAGAGAGGAAGTAAGGACATCATTAAAATAGTCCATGTGACATCAGTGGCTCAACTATCATTTTTGAAGCTATGAGAATAATTTCTGTGTGCAAAGAAAACAAAAATAACAACTTTATTCTACAATTTCTTCTCTTCCACGTCAGTCTTTGACACGTGTTTACGAAAGTACAACGACACATGTGTTCTGAAGTAGAACGTCCATCTCTCTTATTCATCGTAGGGCAGCACGATTATAAAAAAAATCATAATTGTCGATTATTCCCTTGAGATTGTAATTGCGATTATTAATAGCAATTATTTTGGACAGATTTATGCCATTGTTTGAAGCTGCATGCCATATATTTATATAAAATCCATATTTAAAAAAAAAGTCTGAAAACACTCTTCCTGAACTTTTATTGCTTTTCTATAGCATTGAGCCTCAAATGTCAACTATACATTGGTTTGGTTTCTTCTTTAAACAGAAAAAGGTAAAAAATTATGCATGGTATTATAATGTTATACTAAAACTAAAAGGAAAAAAAGAAAAATGGTTTACTAAAGCTATATATTTAATTTACAATTAAACAGACAATTTCAAATTACAGAAACATTTTACAGTACAATATATATTATCAGGGCTCCAGACGAACATTGGAGAGCAGTGGCACCAGCACCTGATTTGGTAGCACTGAACATGTAATATTACAAGTTTTGTCTGTTAGAAATGCACATTAGAACAGGAGCTTGAGTTGGGATGCAGATGTACATTGGACGGTACCATTGTGAAAACTGTAACAGCTTCATCTTTTATACATAACCAAAAGTACAGCACCTCATTACCATGATAAAAAAGTAGCCTAACTATATGGTTTCTATGGTGTTTGCATTGAAAAACAGTAGCATAAAGACATTCAGTCAATTACAAATCCACATCAACTGATGGAATAATTAACAAAATAATGTAATTATATTCAATTACTCCTTTAACATATTTAGTATATTAATAATATAAAAATACTCAATATGAATATCCTACTTTTCTGCCACCATACCATTGTTAGTGTTACTACAGTAAAACTATGGTAAATGTGGATGATTTGTGGATTGAAACGTCTTCTAACTGGCTCGTTGTTGCACGGTTTCTTTCTGCATCAGTGTTGATGAGAATAACAGCTCCGATTTATTTGGCTAAAGAGATTTGATTTGTACTGGCGAACTCTGTGCTGAACTCGAGTGCTTCTCACTGGATTTCACAGCGTTGTTTAGTGCATGATCGCGACTGGTCACTGTAATGAACGCATACGCCCTAAGCTCGCGCTACGCTGTTTTCTTTCGAGGTGAGCGGATAAAAGGTCAGTGTGGTGAGCAGTTCAAACGAGTACCGCTATTTTGTTCCGCTTTCGCCACGTTTGGCGTTTAACATATCTATTATGCACAACAGAGTGACAACGACTATCAGTTAAACAAAATGTATTTTATCCAGCATGTTTGAGTTTGTTAAACCCCGTGCTGCAAACACCTTAAGCACACAGAATAATGCAAGTGGGCATTTTTAATTGTTTATTTATTTTTGTAATCGCTGGCTTTGAATGATTATGTAATTGTGGCATCCATAATGGTAATCGCGATTAGAAATTGTATTAATTGTGCAGCCCTAGTTCATCGTCTGTGTATTATGGTTCAAATAAATAAGGAAGGGCAAAAAGTTGCAAGTCATCCACTCTGTTAAAATCTTCAGACATGTTTACGGAAACTGTTTTATGTACAGCATGCATCTCATTTGTAAACAAGGCGCAGCACATCTGGGTTCCTATTTTAACGATGTTCTGTGCATCTTTTTCATTATTTATTGCTTTATTAGACACCAAAAAAACATTGGTAATGTTTCAAAGCAAGTCTTAAATATCTTGACAAGATTTTAATCAGCAGGGCGCTGAGCGTTAGTCGAATCTATTTGAGCAAGTTTGAATCCCTGGCCCTACCTGTGGCTTTAATTAACCCTCGTGAACCGGTCCCGAAACACACTGTATGTGAGCTTTCAACTAATTAATTTCCCACACATGCATATAAACAGCATTGAGTCTCGTGGGCTTATGGAAATCTAATGTTACCCTGTCAGGCCAACAACAAATCCAGTTCCCTTGACAGAGGCGCCCTCAGATCTGAGGGAAAATGAAGTTCTCGTGAACTTTATCATTGTTACCGCAAACACGGCTTCTAGTAAACAAGCAAACTCACTATAATTATTAGAGGCTTGTTAAGCCAATAAAAAGTGGAGTATTATCTTCTCTCGTTCCTATCTTGACAATCATGACCTTAAGATAGGGTACAAATGACTCTAACATGTGGGAAAGGGTATAATTTCAAATTAGTCCTAGGCCGTTTCTGACCAAGAGAGCTTCTATAAACCCTGATTAGACTGCCAATTACCCATAAACCCTAGGGATGAAGGATTAGGACTATGACCTTCGACCTCTTACGTCGGCCTCAGGGGGAAACCCCCTCTCCTTCTCTCCATTTTTCTATCTTCTCTGAAAACAAAGTCAGTGTAATCCTACCCATGAGCGCTGCAGTCCACTTCAATTACCTCCCTCGGCTGCCACTATATAGCTGCATTCTGTGGGGCATGGCTAATGAATCCCCCGACTCGCAACCTTTCCCCTCTCAAAAATCAATACTTCATCCCCAGTCCTTCGTTAATTTTAAAGTTGGATCTCTGATATTGTAAGGTATCTCTTAAAACCGTCAGCATACGACTCTGATGGGGGCTTTCACTTGCACCCAGTGCAGCTGTTCATACAGTAATGAGTCTGTTTGTTTGAGTCACAAAGCGGCAGGTGAAAGGCTTTACGAAATCAATTCAAAAGCAGAGACCGGTTTGTTTGAGGTCTTTTTCAACATAACAACTATTTTGGATTGCTGAAATGTGCAATCCAATCTGACCCACAGGTTGTTTTTATGTTTTTTCGAGACCTTTTTAGCTTTAACAAAGCAGAAGTTTAGACTAAACACACGAATGCATCCACTTAGCAATCATTCACACCTAATGAAACGGTTTACCGTCAAGCATGATCAGGCACTCAAAAGCACGTTACTTTGTTGCCTGAAAGCTTGCGTGTTTTATGAGCCCTCATGAATAAAATCTAATTTTCAAATGTTTGAGGAGAAATGACAAATGGCTCTCTCTCAGTGATGAAAGGTTTATATTCGCAGGGGCGCTTTCAGCATTTGAGTTGGTCATCTGTCAATCTGTCCTCTCCGCATGAAGCGATCCGTCACACGCTCAGACATACACATAGACAAGCACACACTGAAGACAGCTTCATCAAAGCAGACATGGGCTGTAATCTCAGCTCGTGATCGTTACGAAGCATTAATCTTATTAAATTCAGGTCATGAAATCCCGAACTGTGTCAATATCAGTTTTACAAGTGCTAATCCACGTGCCTCGATGTTAAATATTTGCACCGCTCCTTCCAAGGTGAATTTGATTTATGGATGCACAGGTGCCCAATGATAAATCTAGCATGTTTATGATTTCATACTATTTAATTAATCTCACTCCATTCGTGCTATGTGTGTTTAGCATGCGTAATCAGGTGAACAGGTGGTAGTTGACTGGCAGGCTATTGATTTATCTGACTGATGAGGTGTGATGCTAATCATTATCTGCGTGTGTGGACATATGGAGAGCTTTAGGCCTGTCCACTGGCCCCTCAATCCTCTCATATTCTTTAACCCTTATCCTGTCCTTGGGGTCTATATGACCCCAATCGACTCTTAATAAATAAAATGGTTCCCTTCGTCTCAGTGGAATAAAATTTTGTGACTTTTCCTACATTATCTAGCTATACACACAAAAAACTGGGCTTGATTCGGTTGTTCTGAAGGTATGTAAAACATTTTACACTTATGGTATTGGGGTCATTATGACCCCACATTGAAAATGAATGGAAAATGTGATTTTTCATCTTTTTTATTTATTTGTCAAAAATATCAATAGATCTGGCATAAATCTAACAATTTTCACACAGAAATGAAGGCCTGGGACTAGGGCATAAATGTGATGTAGAAAAACATGCTCACTCACACACACAAACACACACACAAACAAGCACACACACAAACAAACAAGCACACCCATGTATTTCTGCCACAGAGCATTTTATAGAATTTGGCAAAGAAATTCAGTCACAAATGCAGAACAAAGATATAAAAGGGCAATACCTAATGCAACACACACACACACACACACACACACACACACACACACACACACACACACACACACACACACACACACACACACACACACACACACACACACACACTCTCACTCTCAAAACTAAAATTATTATTTGAAAGAATATTTATTTTTATGTCTTTCTAATGTTTATATATATATATAATTCACAAAATGTATCACAAAAGTTGTGATAGAGCAGTTAGCCACATCTAGTAAAATGAATGGCTCTCTATTGCCTCTGCTGGTCAAAACTATTTATTTCTGAAACTGCAATCCTGTGAGGTTTATCTCTAACCAGCAGATGGCACACTTCTACACCTAACACTCAGTTCAATATCCAGAAACAACTTAAATTAAATTTAGATCATAATTTAAATGATTTTTCATAAAAATTTAATATTTCACATGCAAGCTAAATGTGTAGTTGAGGAATTTTGCAGTAAATAGGTACAAAAGTACTTCATATCTCCCAAAACACAGCATTAATGTATAGATGAGAAGTAAACAAAAAAAATGATATATTATTTGTATTATTAAAAATGTATAGATTTTTTACAATTACTCTATAAATTGTTGGGGTCATATTGACCCCAAATACCATAAGTGTAAACAGGTAACGAAGACCATACGAGGGTTAAATGGCCACATTTGTCCTCCAGCCCCCTGGATGTCCACTTATCCACAACAGACCACCCCAGACCAGGGCAGACCTGAGGCAGAAAAAAGAGAAAAAACATACCACTCAAGCCAACACCCAGCACCACTAAAAAAAGCCCCCAGGGACTCTCGGTTTTTGAAAGAAGTCTTTTATACTCATCAAAGCTGAATTAATTTATCAAAAATACTGTAAAAAACATTAATATTTGATTTGTTTTACAGTTTAAAATAGCTGATTTCTATATTAATATGTTTAGAAAATGTAATTTATTCCTGTGATGACAAAGCTGAATTTTCAGCAACCATTACTCTAGTTTTCAATGTCACATGATCTTTCAAAGATTTTCCTAAAATGCTGATTTGGTGTTTAAGAAACATTTCTGTTGTGCTTAATTTTATGGAAACAGTCACACCTTTTTTCAGTATTTTTGATGAGTAGACAAAAGCAGCATTTATTTGAAAAATAAATGTTTTATAACAGTGTAAATTAATTTAATGTTACGTTTGATAAATGCACCACATCTTTGCCAAAAGAAAAGTATTTGTTTGTCTATTATTTAATCTTACGGTCCCCAAACTTTTGATCTTTAGTGTATGTATAGATGACAGGCGTCCCAAATCGCGTATTTATGCACTATTCTATGACGTTTTGTAGTATAAATAGTGTGAGTAGCGCGTTCACACTGAAAATTAAAAAAGTGTACTTTAAATACCCGGATAATGCACTTAATTAACCGAAAAAACTAAGTGTGGAATGTTAAACACTTCATGCACTCAACTGCCGCAGCTTTAATTACGTAACAAAGGGGGAGGGGCTATCTGACTCAGAGTATGAATAACAAAATAACTTTTTATAGTTAATAAACTACATGATTGAGTATCTAGTGCATATGTACATAGTGTATAATTCCATACTGTAAGTGAAGTTATAGATAGACTAAGAGTTTGAAATGCTGCATTTGGTGCATAAAATTGTACAGACTCTTTTGCACAATTTAATTTAAGAAACATGCAAACATTTCATAAAATATGTCCTGGGAAAAAGATGGGTCCTCATGCGCAGCCAAGTATTGGCTGAAAATATTATAGTGAGATATTTAAGCGGTTTCTCTTGAGCTGTCTGAGTGTATGAGTGATTTCCTTCTGTTCTCTGTAGTGATTTGTGGCCGCCACTAAGAGTTCCCTTGTGGAGTCAACACAATTACAGCAGCTTTGAGAAAGAGTACTTCTCTTGAATACACCTGTCTCTAGCCCACATGAAAGGATATCTCAATACCTTCCTCCAAATCTCTGGATAGATGCGGCTAAGCCTCTGCCCTGCAGTCAGTTATGGCAGGAAACAATAGACTGACCCACAACTGCAAGCAAAAGAATCTGAAGAACTTGTGACATTTTGTGGAATTTAAACTCTAATCTTCTCTGCCATCAATGACACTTCAGAGGATAAGAGGGTCTAGATCAGGTTTCATATCTTCTGGCTATGAGATGCCACAGCAGCTTGGAAGAGGTTGGATTTCAGAGATCTTCTGCAGTCACGTTAGCATCAGTATGGCCCGGTGCCGAACACATCTGCTACGGTCGATGGAACTACGGACTGGACCGGCTCCTGACAGACGTCGGAGGTGGTGGGACAGGAGCGAAGAGGGGTGGAGAGGTAACAGGGGAGTTGGGGGGTTGGATCTGACGCTCATGGCACGTGCAGCTTGGACATCTGTCCTCTCTCCTACCCCCACCAGCTAACATGCCCACAAACACACACAATATAGTGTGCACACACACACACACACACAGAGATCTGCTGCATTCAACGTTTCATCATCCCAAACCCCGATAGGATCAAAGAAGCCTCTCCAGACATAATGAGCCTGATGCGAGCTCAGGGCAGAAGCCCAGACTGATATTGCCTTGGGGACAGTGGGAAATCAACGCTGCTTGTACGCCATACTCACTTTTTTCAGTCTCTTTCGGCTTTTGTTTGCGGTGGCATTAGCATGTGCGTGTTTGTCATCATCGCGACGTTCATTTAGATGCTGTCTCTGCTGCTTAGCCATCACCTGAGTCCTGTTAGAACACAACAGCTGGGATCCCTCGCTCTATCCGTCTCTCTTTCACAGCTGATTGATGAAAAGCATCTGGATGAACTGATGTGGTGACTATGCAGGAAAAATAATTTCCTCTATGTGTGAGTAATGCTCTGAACCACCAGGCTGACGTTAATATTCAGGTACCGTCACAGCTTAATGGCTAAAAGTATATTAAACAGGACAAACAACCCAAGTGAAAAGGATTGAAGCTAAATTACCAATTTTGTGCGGTTTCATAGATCAGCCTAAAAACATTAACCATTTCTAACATACTGATAAAAAAAAAATGTATAGCCCGAATGCACTGTAAGTCTCTTTGGATAAAAGCATCTGCTAAATGCATAAATATAAATTCAAACGTACAACCATTTTGGTTTAAATAGAAAAATGGAAATAAAGCTTAACACAAATAAGCAGTTGAAAATTAACATTTTCTACATAAAATACAATCTATTGTATAAGCAAACAAACAAGCAACTTACATACAATTAAGCAAAATAATAAACTGAAAAAATTAAATACTAAACTAAACAAACAAAAAAGGAATAGAGCAATTATTTGTTTTACATACACACACACACACGTGCGTGTGCGCGTGTGTGTTCTAGTGTGTTCTATAATAAATAAATAAATATAAATTGCAATATTTGCTACAAAGAAAATATATATATATATATATATATATATATATATATATATATATGAAGAGTTCATTTTCAAAAACAGATTTCTCAGAATCCGAATGAATTTTTAAAAATCATGTTTTTATTATGTTATCATGTTTTTACTGTGTTTTATTGTGTTAGCTAGCAGTATTTTTGTTATTTTTAATCTAATCAAAACAAGTCAACTGCAGTTTGATTGAGATTAATTGGAATGCACAAAAAAAACATGATTTATGAAATCAAAAATGTATTTATGAAATTAACTTTTCATATAAATATATATATTCACTTAAATAAATAAACAGCAATTGCAATATTTCCAACAAACCATACAAAAGCAAGAATATAACTAAAATAAAATTTAAAATATCTGCAATAACAACATGCAAAAAAGTAAATAACTTAATAAATAAAATGTATAATATCTGCTATAAAAAAGATACAAAATAAGTAAATAAGTAACTTGCAAGTAAATGCGTACAAAAGCAAAACAAAAGGCAATACCTTTTTACCACTGCAATCTTTGGGTTGCATGTTCTGGGACACAAGTCATCTTTACAATACTTGTAAACCCTTAGTTGCAATGGCAGACAACGTGTCAAGAAATGATAATTCATCTTTTTATGACCCAAAAGCGCTTCCCAGCACCCCTATCCAGCCTGATGAAATGATATGCATTCTATATGAGGGACAGGAAGAATGAGAGATGTATGAGACATGCTGCCAAGGTACATCATTTCAAGGCTCTTAACTGCCCATAAACAGGCCCGTCTGGTCTTCCCCGAAACCTTTTAGCCCTCGCCATGTCAGGGCGACAAATTGAAGTTATAAATGAGTATTCTTTATGGGCAAGGCCGCATGTGCAGCGCTGGAGGTGGGTGTCATTATCCAGAAAAAGAGGAGGAGGAAGAGGGGGGCATTTGACCGACGGTGGGATCCAGAGGCACGGAGCCAGAGGAATCGACTCTAACCTCCACCCCATTCACTGTTAATCACTGTCCCACCAGCAGCTGCCTGAAGCAGCCCATGCTAGCTACACCAGGGTACGCCAGCCTCATTTAAATGACAGAGCGGTGGTGTTTCATACAGAGGAGACTAATGAAGACCATCATCAGGGAGGGAAACAATCTAGTCATTTCAAATGTGCACTCAGACTCCATAAAGTTTCAGTAAATGGTTTTATGAGAATATTCCAATGGGTTACGTGTATCACATAATCTTTCTTCTGAAATTTTTTAGAGATGTGTTCATGTCTAAAGCCTTCAGAGCACTCTATAGGAAGTTCACAATATTCAGCTCTATCTACAAGTTCATCTCAGACTCTCTCGTCTGATAGTAGATGAGATCTTCACCTAAAATAAACATTTAGCCATTTATTCACCCTCATGTCATTCCAAACCTATACTAGGGCTGTGTTCATTCTCTGTGTTCGATACGTGTTTGCGATTCTCCGCTTAACTTCACAGACTTGGTTCTGAACGCGCGCCGCGAGCAAACACAGAGCGCAATGAAATAGGAGCGCAATAACTCTGACAAAAATATACATTTTGCTGAAATGTTTGCAGTTGGACATTTTAAACCTACAAGTGTATTTGTATAATCGCACTAACTGTAAAGTGACTGTAATGGGGTAATCAAAATTTACTCAATTAGCCTAGTCTGTGCTTTTTTATTTTTTCCTTTTTTTAGTTTAGTAAATTAAACTTTGCTTGAAAAAACGTGCATTTGGTAATATTTTGCTCGAGGCGCCCTCTCGTGGCCTCAGAGAAGCCAAAAGCTTTTTTTTTTCCCTAACTGAATTTATGCCTTTTAAATTCAACTTCAGATGTCAACTTTTTAATTCCAATAGAAGTGATGGATTTTTTTTTATTCTTTAGTATTATTATTTTGTTCTGCATTATTGCTTACTGTGTTAATTCTGTTTCAAAAGGCAGCAATAAATAACACTTTAATATCTAAAGAGAGTTTATGTGATTTTATGTTGTGAAATTAATAAATGCATAATAATCGTAATAGCCGTGAAACCGTGATTATTCCTCAGACTATAATCGTACCAACAAAATCTATAATCGTTGCATTCCTACTCTGTATCGATATCGTGGCACATGCGCAGCAGTGGGCAGCTCTTAACTTGAATACAAGAACACCATTTCAAACGGAGTAGAAAAGTGCAAGGTTTCAAAAAAATTATGAATGTAGCATATTATATAGGCTATAACAAGGTTTAATCTGGGCGCAGAGGAACACAGTCGGGGTTGCCTGATATAAAGAGACGTAATCCCTGAAACAGAGCTTCCTACTTGCGCATTACGGAAATATTTGTTAAGTGTGTTACTTATCTTTGTCAACCTGGCAAACATGTGTACAACACGCTCTCTCTCTCTCCACTGTGGAGATACATGCTTGCTTTCTGAAAACACCGGTAAGCTTGCAGATCTCCACTTCAATATTCCATTGTCAGAAAAGTGTAATTTATCAAATGTTAATTTACGAGAGAGAGAGAGAGAGAGAGAGAGAGAGAGAGAGAGAGAGAGAGAGAGAGAGAGAGAGAGAGAGAGACAGAGACGTGATTGTATGAATTACCAGTGTTTTGCCGCATTTCTCTATTAACAGTGAAGCTGTGGCTTTAATTCATTTAGAAAATATGATGTTACCAGCTCCTTATTGAGAAAGATAATGTAGCTCTTCAGCGATTAAGCTATTTTATTGATAAAATTGCAGGGCAGTACTAAAAAGTTTGTGTTCCGGAATGTCTGTATGTGGCCGTAATGTGATCTGTGCGAGTGACAATATCAATTTATTAGAACAAGTACATTCTTATTTATGGGCTTAAAAACAAGTTGCAAACAATCAGAATATTGTACCTGGTGGGGAGTGCACAACTTAAACATGAAAAATACTGTATGCCATTACCTACACTCACCAGACACTTTATTAGGTACACCTGTTCAATTCCTTGGTAACACAAATTGCTAATCAGCCAATCATATGGCAGCAACTCAATGCATTTAGGCATCTAGATGTGGTGAAGACGACTTGCTGAAGCTCAAACCGAGCATCAGAATGGGGAAGAAAGGGATTTAAGTGACTTTGAATGTGGAATGGTTGTTGGTGACAGACGGGCTGGTCTGAGTATTTCAAAAACTGCTGATCTATTGGGATTTTCATGCACAACCATCTCTAGGGTTTACAGAGAATGGCCCGAAAAAGAGAAAATATCCAGTGAGGGGCAGTTGTGTGGACGAAAATACCTTGTTGATGTCAGAGGTCAGAGGAGAATGGACAGACTGGTTAGAGATGATAGAAAGGCAACAGTAACTCAAATAACCACTCGTTACAACCAAGGTATGCAGAATACCATCTCTGAACACACAACACGTCGAACCCTGAAGCAGATGGGCTACAGCAGCAGAAGACCACACCGGGTGCCGCTCCTGTCAGCGAAGAACAGGAAACAGAGGCTACAATTTCCACAGACTCACCAAATTGGACAATAGAAGATTGGAAAAATGTTGCCTGTTCTGATGAGTCTCGATTTCTGCTGCGACAATCAGATGGTAGGGTCAGAATTTGGCGTAAAGAACGTGAAAGTATTGATCCATCCTGCCTTGTCTCAACAGTTCAGGCTGGTGGTGGTGTAATGGTGTGGGGGATATTTCCTTAGTACCAATTGAGCATCATTTAAACGCCACAGCCTACCTGAGTATTGTTGCTGGCCATTATTGCGGTGTATCACCAGCAAAGTCACGATACGATACGTATCACGATACAGAGGCCCAGATACGATATGTGACTGCACTAAATTTCACCTCAGAATAATTTAGTAAAACAGCTGTTTATTAAAATCTGCCTGCTATATGGCCATTGCTAACTATAGGCAGAGCAGGCAGTTGACCTCTGCATTATGAAGGGCCTCCATAACGTACCACAGTACAATATAGGTAATGACATATGTTTAATCTTTACATTAGGCACTCCCCACCAAGTGAAATATTCTGATTGTTTGTATCTTCTTTTTAAGCCCATAAATAATAATGTACTCATTCTAATACATTTAAGTTTAACTATTGTCTTGTCTCACCAGCAATCCTGAAAACCTTCTATTCTGGGCCATAGAAAGTCTATTAACTCAGTGCATCTCAGTGTTGTATGGAAACGACTCCAATCTGGACTGCAAAGCCCTGCAGAGAGTCGTGCGCTTAGCTGAGCGCATCTAAGGGTCTGCTCTCCCCTCTCTGCAGGACATCTACATCAAATGCTGCAAAAGCAGAGCTGCTAAAATCATCAAGGACTCAAATCACCCCGGTAACCGTCTCTTCATTTTGCTGCCATCTGGCAAGCTCTTCCGTAGCATGATGGCAAAAACTGAGAGACTGAGGAGGAGCTTCTTCCCTCAGACCATCAGGCTCCTAAACTCAAACCCAGTCTCATAACATCAACATGACATGATTTAATAATCAGTAAGATATTCATTATTCTCCACCATCCGTATTGATGCTATGTATATACCCTGTACAACCTGTTTGCACATTCCTGCTTATATTATTATTTATTAAGTCTACAGTATACTGTCTTGCACATTTTATCTTATATTTTATTCTTATTTTTACTTAATTTTTTTCATAGCTATATTTATGTATATTATCTTATGTTTGTGTTGCATATAATTGCACTGTCCATGGAGTGGACCTGAGTTACATTTCACTGCTGGTTATATTCTGTATAATTGTGTATGTGACGAATACAAATCTTGAATCTCGAAGTATAAAATAGAAGAAAACAAAGCATTCAAAATAATTGTAAAAGTAGATTTCTCATACAGGTTTGAAAGGACAGAACTTTCTTTTTATGGAAGGACAGAAATCAATTTGCCTGCCAATCACATATGCAATGCATTATGGGTAAGTTTCAGTTGTTTTTGTTATGGAATCTAGACAGCATTCTAATTCTCCACCAGACACAACAACACTTCATCTCGTCCGTTTCAGCTCTTCAACAAAACATTTGTTAGCTTTGACTTTTAATCAGAATAAATCATCTAAACTAAATCAGACAAGCCTTGCATTTTCTCATCTTTGATGGCAAATAAGAGGTCAGCTCCAAACCATTTACACAACCTCCCTCACGTCCCAGTTTCATTGTATTATGAAGTGTTTCGTAACAACTGAAGCTACAAAACCCCTTCAATCAAGTGTTTTGGAGGGAAAACAGCAGCTTGGTGGGTGGCTGACCGTCTAACACGTTCACCCTACTGTAAACTCATCATTATTCAGTGCTTGGGTGTATTGCGTGCGTAAACCGTTACCAGCCCCTGCGCTGCTGGACACAATGCTGGCCCACAAAACGCCTGAGTGGAGAACAAAAGTAGAGGAGATAAGGGGATGAGGGATGGGAGGATCTCTGTATTGATGGCACATCCAGGAGGAGAGCCCCCCATAGCTGGTCTTTTGTATGCAGATACCAACAACAATAAGTCCATTAGTGATGTGGTCTAATCTGGCGCGTGTGGCCGACCACGGTGGAGGCTAATAGAGACATGGTCTTTGAAAAAAAAGAGGATTACTTTAATCTAGTGATGGTCTGCACTTCTCGAGCTTAATGGGAGGATGGGACCCAACACCATGTCTTTGTCCATCATCGCCCCCTTTTTGCTAATGAAACGTCCCCAAATAGAGATCCACAACCATCTGGGGCAACTGAAATGTCCAACTGCCTAAAATGAACCAGCAGGTGATCTGGGACTTATTTTACATTTATTTGCTGATATGACATATATTAAAATGATATATTATTTAGTATGTTTTTTTTGCAAGACTGCAGCTGTTGCTGGGAGCTCTGGAATAAAATATACACAGCCAGTTCTTGCCCGAGGATGGCTTGAGGTAGGAAAGCTGATGCTAAATAAATTTATTGATTTTAGGAGAGGTACTTCCTACAGGAATGTGCATAAAACAAAATATTACCCAATGGAATACATAGAGAAACACAAATTTGGACTTGACGCTGCTTTTGAAGGAGTTAAATGGCATGAAACCTGCATCAAATATACTGTCAAAAGCTTTTAAGCTGTTGTACAAAAACAAGTAGAGAGCTTGTAAACAGAATTCAACAATCACAAGAACAATATCTGAAATAATCAATGTGCCACCAGCAAAGATGTTACTTGTTTAATGGATTCTCAATAGACTGCAGAGTATGAGCCTCCGAGGCAAGTACAGTGCTCTTTTACCACTCCACACGTGGTAGTGAAATCATAAGAGGAGACAGGGCATAACTCAGCGGAGCAGTCAAATTCTGAGCGCGCTCTGCATGATACGTCAGTGCATATCAGCGGGACAGGTCTCGGGATGAGGCTAGACGTTGAAGCCTTTCCTCGCAGTGGTTTGGGAAAGGATTCATGTTCATCCAAAATCCTCTGATCTTTCAAGGTGAGCCTGTCTACTAAAGGAGCTAGGAAGAGCATTATACGCTTTTGAAACAGACGTCACAAACGCGCACAGGCTTTTTTGATTAGACTGCTTGACATTGCTTGATGAAATTGAAATGTCATAATTTGTTTCGGAATCAGTTTTTGTTCAAAAGACCTTGAATATTAAAATTGATAGGAAAAGTCCTGGCCTTGATTTGTGTTACTCTAAGCGGCCAAAACCAGTAAAAGGAAGTAAAGGCCAACGGAAATGTAACAGCTTAAGCAAGTATTGCTTTTGTTGGCAGTGTGTGTGTTTCTATGCTCTCCTACCTTCTAAAACAGACCAATATCCTGGCCCATTGCTCTCTCCGATGCCAGCTGGCGATGCCAATGAGAGAGAGGCAATCAATCATCTCAGGGCTGGTGCCTGCACAAACTCTCAAGGTATATGGGTTTCACAGACACATATGCAGAGGAAGGAAAATAATTTAGAATGCCGACGACCGGTTCCCATCAATCACAGCACTTAAACTGGCTTACTAACATCATGCTAAGCTTAAATGTTGTTTCCCCACTCTACAGATCTTGGGTGTTTTAAAAATAAGGCTAAAGTTCAGATCTGGATAATGGGCATTTAAAAAAAATATGCCATCCAACAGGAAGCCCTTGAACTCTTAGTATGCCAGTAAAATGGACAATTACAAGTTTATGATCTCTGTAAGGAAAATGAATAGATGCAATTAAACAGTCCCTACTGTGGTCAGGCTCTCCCAAAGTCAACAAGAATGATACCACATTCAGTTTACCACAACCACAGAGTGAAACGAGGGACACGAGTAAGCAAAAGTGCAAATTAAATGTAATAAACCAGAATGTTCAGACTCTAAAATCTAATTGGATGAGCCACAATGTATGTGAAACTATTACTATATAAACTATTATTATTATAAACTATATTTCTTGGCAGAAGTATGACATAGTGTGTTTATTCATTATCTAATATTATTGAATTGTACTAGTTGTAATAATAGGCCTAATTAATATTATTGTTGTTGTGTTTATTATAACAGTATATTTAGATTGATTTACTAATAATAAATGTAACTACTAATTCTAAATTCAAACCAAGTAACCTGGGTGTAACTACAGAGAGAGACAAATAGAATTGTTGATGCCTCAGAGTTGGTGGCAATGATTAAATGTTAGGGCTGTAACGATATGCGATATGAAACCGAAATCGCGACACTCAGATCCACGATCCTGTGTCGCGGTGTGATAAAGGAGAATCGCGACACACCCCGTGACTACCTTTCCAATCATGTGACGCCTGCCTGCGAAAGTTGAGCTAGTTGCACACAGATTTTCCCCGCGCTGAGCCAGAGCACTTCTCTGCCACCTTCACGTGCTATCAGAAACATCATGTTTCCCACTTATGAAGTCGTGACGAGCTCCCTGCATTCAAATTATTTGTTGAATGAATAATGTAATATTCCACTGGTTGATAACCATAAATATTTATGTAAAAATATGTGCTCTTTTTCGTGTTAAATGTGAAGAATGACAGGTTGGATTCCACAGACTTTATTTTTATTGGCGGATTATACAGGTGTAATTTTCACTTTAACTTCACGCAATGTAACATGATTTTATTATTGTAATCAATACTTTATTCTTAAAATATGACATTAATCTTATTTATTTGAGAAAGATAAACTAATCAAACTGGGCGCTTGGTATTTAAAAAACTAAAACTTGAATTTAACAAACATAAAATGTTCCAATCATATTTCTGAATTAAATTAATAAAAACTAAACAATTAATGACCACTTTGCTATTAAAACCAAACGGAACTATTTTAATGGCAAAAGCAGATTTATATTGTTGGGGAGAGATAGAGAAAGACACGGGCTCTGGTCGGACTCGGGAGAATTCTGATAAACTGCAGGGATCTATATTCATTCCCTAGTTCAATTAAAAGTTCCCGGACTAATTGTGAACAGATTGCTCTCGTCTTCTTCCAGAGCATGTGAACATGTTCATTTAATATATGAAATAAGTTATTGTTATAAAGACAGACGTTAAAATAATGTTCACATAATAAGGGCTATTCAGGCTGTTCACAAGAGAGGTCTGCTTCTCTTCGGGTTTCGGGTCGTGTTAATATTTAATGGATAGCTTCGAGTTTGTAGCTAAACCAAAACTACATGCAGGCTACGCTGCTTTCATAGACGCACGCGCACACACATTATTGCACAGATATCAGAGATCGCGCAGCGCACAAACTGCACGGGAACTTTTTCTTAGTAAAATAGCTTCGATAGGCTACTGACTCGCAACATTATATTTCTCTGCAATGAGGAGGTAAAATCGTTTTTTAAAGTAAATAAGCCTCATTGCTTGTAGAGAGAGACGCGCAGATGCAGGTGCACATGTACGCGCAACTTTCATACCTCTCTCTCTAACTCTCGCTAATTCAAATAAATGATTTGCTCATCAATAACCTATATGAAATATGTTATTGTTATGACAGACGATAAAATTAATGTTCACATAATAAGTGCCGTCATTCAGGTTGTTCAAAATATGTTTTAGCGCGTAATGTTTTAAGAATGATATTCTGTTTAGCGTAATATGTTTTAAGCCTAATATTCATTAATTAATTAATCAAACGGTTACTTTTTTATGAATGTTCATGCTCATTTTTAAAATATAAATGTCCTAACCTTATGAGCAGTTGATAATCGACGGACTGTTCTGTTAATAAATGCCTCATTCGGTTATGTTATATTAATATGTTTCAGCAATCATAAGTTATGACCATTAATTGTCTCAGGTTAAGATAGACTATTCTCTAATTAATAAAACTGTTATCTTACAGATTAAAAGCCTGAATAGTTTCTCTCCTTCTCTCTCTGTGTATGTGTGTGGGTGGGTGGGTGGGTACATGCAAGGGGTGCGATTTTCAATAGTAATCGAATACCCAGCGATTATCGAATATTACTTTTGCTTAAAATGCACATCCCTACCATTTATATTGTTAATAATTTGCATAGTTAATCTTGTTCTTTGTGTTCAGTTTATAAAGATTTTTAAAATGTTATTTAATAAAAATATTGTTTTAAAAATCTTTCTTTTTTTCTCCACCCCCACGAAAAAATCGTGATACGAACCGAATCGTGGGTCAAAAATCATGATACGAACCGAATCGTGGGTTTGGTGTATCGTTACAGCCCTATTAAATGTGGATGGTGGCTCCCTAGAGGTGGACTGCATTGTCCCTTGTGTCCTGTCTGCTCTGGTCAGAACCCTGACTATACAAAAGCTCACAGATGCACCCCTGCTTATCAAGTTGAGTGGGGGTTTAGTCTAAACTCCTCCTTGCACCACCTGTTGCTCATTCAGCTAAACACTCTCCTCTCTCTCTCGTTTCCATTTATTCTTTTTTCTTTCTGTCCCCCAGCAGTTTATTATGACTATCTTTACTGCATATCTCTCTTCCTCTCCCTCCAAGGTGGCCTTGTGTTCACATGTCTGATTTGTGTTACTCGTGGCTGGCTTTAAAACATTCATTAAGTAGTGAGAGAGTTAAATAGCCAGGGGACAGAAGACCTGTGTCACCCCATGTCCGAATGACCCCACACTGTCAGCAGTCTCCCTGACCCCTAGATTTCGACGGGCTAAGTGATCTCATTATTACTGCACGGACACACACGCAGCCACATGCGCGTCTGGACAGACCGAGGTCAGCTTTATGCACTAGCTGGTTAATATGCATTTGCTAGAAAAATGCATTTGCAACTTGGCACCGCTTTGGGAAATTCAGGAAGATTAATATCTCACATATTCCCAACGAAGGCTCTGGAATAATAAATCTACTTTGTGGATGCATCTCATCAAAGTCTGAATGAAGTTTTAGCAGCTTTGCGGGACTGAAATTGTCTTTGAGTCACAGAAATCTGATTTATGTAGGGTGTGTCGATGCATTAGAGCTACAGTAAAACACTGCTCATATCTAATTAAAAATCTTTACAATGCTTTTTTACAATGCTCTTTTCTGCTGGTTTCATAATATAATTTTACTGAGGAGTTTCAAACTCTTAACTGCTCCAGGCCACCCTTCACCACCCACACAAGTCTAGATCCAAAGCAATAAGGTTAATAGCACAGAGGGCAGGCAGCCCAGAGGGGGACAGCATGCCCTGCTGAACATAAGCCACTATTACTTTAGCTTTGTCCTGGACTGAGGGGCTTCACATAAATAGGCTTATCTGTCAGGATGTCTCCAGCTTAAACCCTAGAGGTGCAGAGTGACCCATAAGCAAACACTACCTTCTCCAGCAGAATGGCCCAACTCAGGCTTTCTGCAGACCTTACTGGTATTTTTTATATTTAATGTTGCATTTACAATATACTCAATTAATTATTAATTTAATTCATTATAACTGAATGATCATTAATCTATAAGTATTATTATTAGATATGACATATCAAAATATTGTTAAATTAAATAAAAATGTATTAAATGGATAATATATTTATATAAAATGTATATTTAAATCTAAAACAGTAAAACTTTTAATTAAGAATTAAAAGTTATTTTAATTAATATTTAGTATATATTATTACCTAACTAATTAACTAACTAACTATAAATAGCAATAAATAAAAGTTAGCTAAATATAAACTTGGAAAAAAGGAAGACATTTAATTTAATCGTTTTTGTCGAGAATCGTGAAATTTCGATTAGGTTGTTGACATCCCAACAATCCTAGTTACAATTCACTCCAAACTGACTGCTGACCTGTGTTTTTGCAGTACAACAGGTTTTTGGGACCCTCCCCATAAGTGGAAAAGTGTGAAAGTTTCCCGCCTCTCAGCTAGAACAGAGAAAAGGGTATCATATCTTCCTTTCACCTGTTCATTCCCAGCATTCCATAGAACAGCTGCAGTTCCATCTTCACCTGTTCTCCTGGAAACCAGTCCTGACCCCCAAAACAACTTTCATTAGAAGCTCCAAATGGCTGATGTTTACCCATAAGCCATGCAAAAGTATAAAGAGGGGCGACGCCAAATGCTGAGCATCATTTAAAAAGTAATAAACCACAAACCACAGATGAACTATCACAGATCCATTCCCTTTCATCCATCATTTAACGTGTGAGAGTTCTGTCACTGTAAATCATCCCAGCTCCGGCTTCATCATCTGAGTAATGTAACTGTGCCAACATAACTCATCACCTCGACCATAAATACCGCCTTCAAAAAGCAGCGTATATAAACAGGCTGTTAAAACACTCGCTGGGAATTCAGTCCCTCCCACGCATGCTGGGCCAAGAGCCTGTTTATTCTCACCAGAACATCTCACGTTTGACCGGCGATCTGTGCCCTCCTAATGTACGACACACTGCCTGCTGGTGGCAGATCAACACGCCTGGCATATGGGTTCCCTCCTTCTCCTTTCTATTTATCTTTCTACCTCCCTTTCTCGCTATATATATATACACCTCTCTCTGCCAAACTCCCAAAACCTGTGAACCAGACAAGCTCTATGGCTGGCAGCAGACCCCTCACCCCCGTCTCCTGCCCACCACCTGGCTGATGGAGCTGTGCCACAATGGAGAAAGATGATCTCCATGCAGAGGGGTGGCACTTTGTGCCCAAATCTCATCACCACAATGCCCACAGAGCGTATTCCATCAAAATAAAGCTATTCTGAACTTTTATTGCATTAACTGGATATTAAAGGATAGATCAACCAAAAATGGAAATTCTGTCAGCATTTACTCACCCTTACGTTGTTCCAACCAGTATGACTTTTTTTGTACTGTGGAACACAAAGAAGCTATTCTGAAAAACAATGTAGTTTTGGACCCCATTGACTTGCATTAAATGGACAAAAACAGTTGAAATATTTGCCAAACTATATTCTTTATTGTTCCACAGAAGTCAGGGTTGAAACAACGACTTGGGGTGTAAATGTGAGCTTTCATATGTTAATGTACCCATTATGAT
This sequence comes from Gymnocypris eckloni scoliostomus, assembly GCA_027564155.1. Taxonomy (NCBI): domain Eukaryota; kingdom Metazoa; phylum Chordata; class Actinopteri; order Cypriniformes; family Cyprinidae; genus Gymnocypris; species Gymnocypris eckloni. The sequence goes on along the minus strand of CM050435.1, from coordinate 8,289,415 downwards.
GTCACAATCAGTTTAGTCTTGCATAAATCGCCTCAAATAACTAATTAGGGAAATTTGTATTGTAATAGGAAGTGTATAATGATTATATCTCATATTTCAGACTGACAACATACTGACTAAGCTATACAATCAATTTATATTTTATCTGTGATTTTTTCTTGTTTTTGGCCACCATTCCCTAGAGGAAATGTCACAATGTCATCTCACAGGAGAGCCAAACATATCATAACTAATGATATAGGCCACCTGGATGATGGGGGCATGGATAAAGGACAGGACAGACGGTTGGGAAGGATGTGCGGTTTAGGAATCTAGACCTAGAATCAACTCCTGTGGGGTTCTAGAACTATTTGTGTACCAGAATTCTTTCCACTGGGCACATTCAGTCTACAGTTAATGATAATGACAGTCTCATTTGAGGAACATAGACTGCAAACATTTCTGCTCAATGTGAGAAGAACTCATCCAAAAACCTTTCATTTGTAGGGGTAAGCTTGGGAATTTCAGATGTTTGATTATGCGTTTAGCTTGTTTTCAGGTAAAAAATATTTTTAGATACCGCTGTAAAATAAGTTACCAAGACGTACAAATTTCCAAGCACTAAATTGAGAGTCTCTATTGTATTCTGGATGAAAACCGCCATCCTTTAAAGCAACTTTGGAAAACTAATTTTCTCAGCAACAATAAAAAATGTTTTATGCAAAAGACCATCTGTTCTGTAACCCTCATGGATCACAAACTTACAATGAACTTAGAGTTACAGCACAGTGTCTTTTAGGCGTCGGATATCAATAATGAATGAATCTTAAATATAGGTTAATGGTTTTGGTAACAGCATCCAATAGTCAGTTCATATAATTGAATGCAGTTATTGTTCAAATCCAATCTGAAAAATCTAAAAATATTTGATATGGAAATATCAGAAATATAACTTTCAATGCTGATAAGAAAGAAGAAATAAAAATCAGACTGAAAAGAAATCCAATCTGAAAACGCTCGTTGAGAATGAGAATAAATATTATCATGCAGCAAATAACCGTTATTTCCTGCTTTGGAGAGCTGCACCAACTTCAATTAATCCTGAAGACATCAAAAGTAATACAGTTTCTTTGCTTTCCCTTTTAAATAAAGATATTGCAGCTCAACTGGGAGGTTCAGATCATAATTAGATAGCAGAGTGGAGGTGAATTGTAAATGCTTTGGGTTGTGAAGCGTTTTGTAATAAGAATGCATGGAAGAGGAATTTAATAGACAGGATTTATGAGTAGCTGGAGACCGAATCTGCATTCTGGCTTTGAATTGTGTGAGAATGGTGCTATTCTTTCCAAGCGGTACCAGAACATGGGGACTATTATGTCTCGCTGATATCTCAGAGCAGATGGTGAAATACTCAAGCAGGTGAGGGATCTATCCTTTGACGACACCGATTAAGGTCTGCAGGCCACCTAGAAACGATTCTGTATCAGAAAGCTCTGAGGTCGCATGACAAAAACATAACATTGCGGAAGTGTAATGAAATTGGCGATAATCTAATGACTGAAATCAAATAGTGCCATCAGCATTTAATTAGTGCGTATTTAATATGGGAAGCCCTGCTGTTAAAACCTGGAGCCATTCCTCGAGAAACACTGAGACGCTGGTGTATTTTTTAAAGCTAACATCTGTCACCTGGAAGCCGCCAGCATTACGCTCCTCTCTTGGCTATTTCTGGGGTTGAATTTATCTTGAATACCAGCTATCATCCATCTACATTAATACCACAAATCAGATTAGCTCCTCTAAAACTAACAATGACCTCAGTGCTTCATTCCATCCAGGGACGACGGTTATGGGCTGCCGCAGCGAGTGGAAGACTAAACAAGATCGAGTGGAGATGGAGGAGAAGGGAAAAAGATGAGGAGAGCAGGACAAAATGGGAAAGTTTTATAGAAGCGGCGGAAAAAAATGAGCACTGCACAAATTTGCAGTCAGAGAGATTGAGGAAGAGAGCGTGAGGCAAGGATCAGAGTACAAATGAGCCGACTTACTTGCGACCTCCAAAGAGGCATTACGGCTGACGGCCTCGCCCAAGTAATTCCTCGCTACGCACACATACACTCCTTCATCAGGCTTGCTGCGTCTTCCGTGAACGATTCGGAGGAAGAAAAGGGAACCGCTGGGGAGGAGCATGCGGTGGGAGCGTGGATCCTCACGGTCCGTTTCGACTCTCTCGCCATCTTTGTACCACTCCACCATAGGGGTAGGCCGACCTTCGGCCTTACAGTTCAACGTGGCGGGCTCGCCCTTGGAAACAATGAGGTCTGAGGGGTGTTCGACAACCCTTGGGGCGGCATCTTCCAACCTCGGACGAGATCCTATAAGAGAGAGAATTGGTGGTCACTATTTGCATTACATGCGATTGAGAGAATTTGGTATAAAACAACTGCAATAACAGAATGTCTTAACTAGATACGGTAACACTTTATTTTAAGGTGTCCTTGTTACGTTACCAAGTAGCTTGTCAATGAACTATAGCTCTGTGTATTAACTGCCGCTCCATTTGAAAACAGGTGATGGAGATTTACCACCAATCAGGGAGCTGGCTTTACTGACAAGATGCGCATGAGAATCGCCTGCGATTAATTCCACAGCCCTAACGTTAACTGTATTTAATATTATAATAACAACAAATTATGCATAATTACATGCAAGTAACCCAAAGCCTAGAAGTCTGATTTTTTTATTTCATTCAGAAACAGGCCTGATGCCGATGCAAAATGTTTACAAACATTATAATAAACACTGTAAACATAGCTAAGTTATTTTAGTTCCCCTCACTCCTCAACAAATACTTTCAGTTTAACAGTATTTAGAAAAGAACAAGAATTAAAAATATAAGAAGCCAAAACGAATGAATTTAGGCTAAAACGAAACTGAAACCAACTCTGGGTCTCTCATTCGACACAAAATCAAATGGTTTCGTATTCACAATGTATTTGAATGTCAAAATATTATTTATTATGTACTTCACTTGCATTCCAATATCCACATAAAACAAAATGTTTTGCATAACATCACAGTGGTAAGGTGATAACGCACAGATTTTAGGCAATTACATATTTAAACTGAGCAGTGTGTTTTTTTCCATATGTTTGCCTAACTGTATTTTATTATGATAATGCGCAGGCTGCATTGTCAAGGTAGCAATGCTTAACTGTGTGCACGCAAGCACATGAATTCTCACTTTAAACCAAAAACAGCTCTTAATTCCAGTTGGAAGTTAGCCAATAAGATGCACAGTCTTGGATCCAGCACCTGCTTTACCAATGCCATATTTGCAAGTTGATTATTCATGTCACTGTTGATATAAAAATATAATTTCTTCCAATACTCAGCTAGGTAAAATTAAGAAGTTATACATATTTATTGCTCATATGCATGTCATAAACTGGCATGGAAATTACATGCTCTAAATTCAACAACTATCAAAGAAAACTGAAATTAATTTCAATCCCGCAGTAGCTGGAATATGTATACATAATTTGTCTTGTTTTAAAGCACATATGAATTCATGCTGACTGCCAAGGGTTTTTTGTTTCACACAGTTGTTGGGGGACCGGTGGTATGGTAATTCAGGTAGGCTTTCAGAAAGCTTTGAAATTGCTTTTCTCTATCCCAATTTGAATGACAGTGTGGTGGTGGGACAATTACGGTGAATAACAACAACACAAACTGATTCTCAACAAGACAGGGACATCGGGAGCTATCTGGGGATGAAAGCAAGTCATTGTGCATGGTGATTTTGGAAATAATTACCGATCCCGGCAGCAAAAATTATACTGGGGTTTATAATTTGGTGATAGGATAGAGACTGTGATTTCCAGCAGTCATCGTGAGGGATGCTGAAAATAACCTTCAGTTGTAAATGTATCACGTGTGATAGCTCTAACAAAAAGCTACAGACATCCCCCTGGGGAAACGTCCAACCTCAAAATACACAAAAAGTTACACAGGATTATGAAGAAAACACAGTAATGCATTTCACGCACATGGAGATAAACTCTAATCTAACAGTCCTCTGTTTACACCAGCAACGTTGCATTAAAAATAGTGATTAGTTCATACATTCAGATCTGCAAAGCTTTACTTTGCTTTATTACTTCATATTCAGTTGAGTGGATAAACACCCCTGGGCCAAAGACTAATGCAACTTAAAACAAGCCCATTTCCCAACCACTTTACCCCAGCCATGAATAACATGACACAATGACCTTACAGTAGTAGTACATTGGGTTCCATCCACAAGAGACGGCAAAGGCCAAACCGCAAGCTTTGTGTTCTCCTCCAAATCCCCAGAACTGTTGCCCTTCCACTCTTTCAAAACAAAAAGCCCCATGGCCCCGCTGGGTTGAGGGAGCGGAGACCGCCAGGGTTTGGCTAATAGCTTTTAGCGGACACTTATGGACTGCCGAACAGACTGCGGTTGGCAGGGGGTGGAGGAGAAACAGTGGGATAAGAATCCAAGAACAGGCTTATAAATAAAACAGACCAAACACTCCCGACCTGCCACAGAGGAGATGTAAAGCAGAGAAAGAGATGGAAAGTAAAGACTGAGCTAAATGCCCACCAAAGTAGAAGCTATCTCACCTAAATATGACCTTGAGAAGACCAGAGGGACTTGGGACAGTCTAAGAGAGAGACTTGGGGCAGTCTAAGAGAGCGACCGACTGTGCATATAGAAGTGGAAAAGCTGATTAATCGTTCACCCTGAGCTTTCTGAGTCTTCTAGACCAGTCGGCCATTATGAGGTGCTAGAACTGCTACTTAAAAAAACAACAAGTCCCATGATGGGCGTTTGGGGCATTTTGACAACTCTAAGGAACTCTGTGGTCTAACACCCTGTCAGAGAAAATCAACCCTCTGGGAAACATTTTAAGGGCCTTCTGAGGCAGATAGTACATCTCCAAGAGCATCTTTAATATAACAATGCTTGGAAACGAACATTAAAATGCCTCTGGTTCTGACAAGGTTGGAAATAAGTGCTCAAATAAGGAAGTGAATAGGTCAGAACAAAGGTGATATAATTTTAATAACCTCATCACAAAAGGCTGCTTGGCCCACTGTGAATTGTGGAAAGTGCTTTGATTTCTGGTCGCCAAGTGAAATAAAACAATCTTGACAATCTTGCCTGCATTAATTATTAATGGTGCTCTTAATTAATTAATGATCACTCTTTTTCAAGTACGTCTGTACTGCAGATGTGAATGATACTTCAAACCATGCTGCTTGTTAAGAATTACATTTCTAAGTGATCAGACTTGTGTTTTTCACATAGCAGACCATAAAGTTACAGGAGGAACCTGAGTCATATTTTGGGAATCTCATGGAGACCTTTAACTTTTAATCTTGGCTAGTTAGTAACCACCTAGCAACCAAACAGAATACCCTAGCAACCACAGCAACTTGTCAACAATGACTCAGAAGCAGGGTTTTTGTTATTATGCCTTTTAGATTCCAATTTAGGCTAGTTCCAGAATTTGAATAGAATTGTAATTGAGGTAGCATCGAAAACAATATTCAAATTTGAATAAAGTACAATTAAAATTTGCAAAAAAGGAATATAACTATTATTTTAACTAGAAAATAAATCCATCTTACAGAGAAAGATAGATAGACAAGGTATTCTTGCAAGGTGTGACAAGTTCAATAGAAAGAATAAAAAGGGAGCATTCTTCAATTTTGAATTTTTCTAAATAGTTAGAGCACAAAAATCTCGGCTAATTCTATCCTACATTAGTAGCATAACTTCAGTCCAGCTGTTAAGGATTACATCCAATATATGCTGCTGAAATTAGAGCATGTCCTATATGGAAGAACCCATACAAGTGGCAATATCACTGTGTGACACAATAGTGATGGTTCCAGCAGTTAGATTGATTTGGGCATAAAGGGAGGTGCTGCAGCTACTACTCAGTTCATCTGCTCTTAAAGGTATCAAGCTCTTGTACTGCAATAGGGGTTTGACCTTATTATGTGAAGGAAGAGGGGGGGAGTTGTGCCGACTCTGGGAGGAAATACATGCATCTGGCTATCCTTCTGATCAATCCCAAGGGCTTTTAGCACTGAGAATATTTATCTCCAGTGTTGGAGGAGGAAATAATATCTCTAAACATGGCCCAGCTAAACAAAAGACAGATGATGCAAGCCATGTTGCAGTAACAAGACATGATCTGGGAAATCTTCACAAACAGCAAGTGCAGCTACATATGCAAATATTCAGAGACTTCCAAGAGAAGGTGTCAATGCCAAAGGATCTCCATGACAACCGTACAAGGAAAGGTCAGATGTCGATCTAATAATTGTCTCCATCCCTTGAAGTATGTGTGAAAACCTGGAGGTCACAAGAAGAAAGATGAATTAAGTAGTCCTAAAGAAGTGATAATTAAAATGCAGGAGGAATTTGTGTAAAATCTTGAAAAAAAACTTTTTTTTACTTAGATGAATAAGACAAGATCCAGAAGAACTTTGACATCTAAAACTATTTTTATGCATGTCAAACTTCATTATTACATAAAAGCACAAAGCTTTGATTCTCAAAGCACAGTTAACATCCAAGACAAAAATGGCCAGCTTTCTTTCTCCCAATTCTCATCTGCAATTCTTTTGAGTGGCTTCCCGCCCCCCTTAAATAGTTGATTATTTTACAACCTCACCCGTCCTTTTTTCACTGGAATCTGGGAATTGACTTGCAAATGTGCATTCATTACCCTAAGTTAAATTAAGAAGTGGGAGGGTGTTCCTTCTGACACTCTTTCTTAACCGATCACAAGAACACAAACCCAGGGTCATAAAGCTATGCTCTTTACTCCTGCGGCTCCTGACGGTGAGAGGACAAAGGGAAGCTTGTCACAAGCAAGAAGGAAATTACACAAGAGGGCTGCTGTTTTCCTCTGGGATGAGCGTGTTTCTGCCTGGATCAACCCTGCTAGGTGGGAACCGGGATGGATTAAGTGCAGTAGCAAGAGCAGAAATTTCATGACAGCTCCTACAGAGCAACCTGACACCTTTAGGGGTTGCGACAAGAGCTGCTTATGTGCTTCCTGCTTAAGAAACAGCAAAATGTGTTGTGTTTACTGCAGGGGATGAAGAGGATTTCTCATTCCAACAGGAAGAGACAGCATCGAGTCACAGAGCCTTAGCAAAACAAAGTCTGCGTACCATTGTGGGTTCAGGGGCTGTGTGTCCATTACATGAGCTTTGATGTTGTTCAAAGAGATGAAATACTCCCTTTGTTAAAATAGCATACTTGTATACAGGAGATTTAACATGAATGCAAAGGGTAATGGTTAGTAGATAGATAGACATTCCTACTTGCTGCACAAAACACTTTGTGATATATAACCCAACCAAATCCCAAATCCTTAATTTCATTAGAGATGCAATCATTAGAGCGATGCAAATAGGACTTCCTGACACATCAGATCTTATCTTTACACGAAGGCTCATCTGGCCACTCCATTGCTTTAAGAACCTTCTCACTTCACAAAATAAACAGTACTTCAAATGAACCTTCTGCTGGGCAGTGGCAACATTCAGCTAAAGGTATTGATCCCTCTGTGGATTCCCAAGAGAAGACTTGGTGGAAAAGAGGAGAGGACGTAAACACGATTCTTCCAGTGGTTCGAACTGATAGTGAGAATCTCTTTAAGTGCTGACCCTAAACCCTGCGATCTCAAACAACACTGAACTCTAAGTTGCCTCAGGTGATCAAGCCATTGAGGTGTAAAAAAAACCTCCTGGTCACCCTGCACTTGCCAAACTAACTCATTCCTTTAGTGTGAGGGCATTTTTAGTACATACTGTGAGGAATACTTTGCTCTTCACTGGGAATAGCTGTCTTTTTGTGTTGCCATATAATCAGATATGTATCAGCACTCTGATATTCAGTTAATTCAGATTCTGAGAACCATCTCTGAAGGCGGTACAATAATACCACAGTCTGTTTTCCCTGACCTCCTGTAATTCAAACTCTCCTCACCAAAAGAAAAACACATCTGGAATACATGTCAATGGCATATCGCATATCTCAAGGGGGTGTCGACTTATCCGATAGAGGAAGAAGTAGGGAATAAAAGATAAATTGTGCATGGTGGCGACAGTGGAGCTCCGGCACCAGCTGCTCAGTGTTGTCTGGACCTCTTCAGCGCCCCAGTTGGGGCGACCAGCATACCGCGACTGGTTAAGATAGCATCAGCTTCCTGGTGTACCACGTTCCGCTGGATTAATCCCACCAGGCACTTTCCGCTTGACCCCAACATTGCTAGGTGAGGCCCACACTGAATTACAAATTTAGCAGGAAGTGAATTTCCAGGCTGAGGAATCTGACTGTACAGCAGATCTAGAAGTTTTGCCAAACCTGATCTTTTTTCTGCTATTCACACCAGTCGCTTTGAAGCACAAGCGAAGTTCCCTCAGAAAACCGCCTCGTCTCCTGATCCCTGAAGAGTGCCGTTTTTCAGCTTCAAGTCAAATTCCAGTGAAAAGGTAAAACAAAGTGTAAGCAGGCTTTGAAATCACTTTCTTCTCATCAAAAATAATACAATCGCTTTAAAATTCTTTCAATCTTCAATGGCTGTGGCCTTCAATCGAGAGCCGACCTGACTATTCATGAACTGGATCTTTGAAAGTCAAACAGAGAGAGATGAAAAGGACTGGGGCGTAGTCGGCACTGTACGGATGGGCTTCATGTTAAATACATGCTCGGGGAAAGCGTGCATCGAATGGGACAATGATTATGCCTATATTCAACATTTGTCTACTCCCAGAACAGCGGGAACTCTGCATATCTCCCCCTGAGGTCCAGAAGATAACATATCACATTCAGGATGTGTTCTTGTTGCTTAGATGGCTGATGATTGCAGGAGGAAATGACCAAAATGAGGGGTAGGAAAACCCCTAGGCTTTCCTTAGCGATGGACTTAACCTGTGAATGTTTCTGAAGATCTGCAACATATGGCACTGTGCTGATGAAATACACAGCTGAATCGCTTTCAATTAGTGACTCACACATTTAACAGGTTTAACATTTAAGTCGAGTGGTGCTTGTCGAGATGGCGGGTGTTTTGCATAAGAATGACTCACTGGGTCGGTCATAAACATGAGCAGTCCTGGCATGGCTGGATACAAGACTGACATGTATGGAGGGATGAATTTTCTTCTTGAGAAAGGCATATGAGATAAAAGACTAATTAATGGACTGCATAATAATGTTGTGCATTCATATGCTGACAAAGTGAATGCACAGCTTTAGCAGCCAAATTAATAAGACTACTTTCCATTTTTAGATTTAAAATTAATATTAATTTAATATTATTTATATAAAATAAAATAAATTAATATTAATTTAATATTACGACAAATTTCAGATGAGGTCAACTGAATGTTAGAATAAGCTGCAAAGGAGTTCAATGGCAGTTTCACACTTTCATGCTTTGGTACTGTAAATGTTTTAATTTTATATGTATAAAATATCTAATGTTTGATATGAGATCTAAGAGAATTCCCTCAGGGAGCACTTTTGCCCTATTTTGGGTAACTGGGGCATTTCTGTCACTATTGGTGGCAGTTTTGCCCAAAGCATTGGTTCATTTCTGACTCCAGTCTCAGAGCTAGAGGCTGAAAAAACGAAATTTAAGAGTTAATTTGCATTCTTAGTCTCTCTACTGCAAAAATCTAAAAAAGTAAAAGCTGCAATTTAACTAAGACTATTTGTAATGTAAAATAAAAAAGGTTTAAAAAATATATTTACTTATATATATATATATATATATATATATAAAAATATATTTTAATAAATGTTGATAATTTTGTGCAGAGACAATTTGTTTTATTAAATATATCGAATATACAAATATATATATATATATAAGAATTTCATGTGAACTATGAGAACTACCATAAAATGTAATATTTTATATGCTGGTGAAAGTAAGATGATGTAAACATTCTTTACAAATATATTTAAATCCATAACACTACATTTTCTGCATACTATTTAAAATTATATTGCATCAAAGTGTGTAAAAGAAGTAGGGATGCACCGAATGTTCCGCCGAAAATAGGAAAAAAAACGATTTCGGTGTTCGGCCGAATAAGCGAAAAAGACTGAATAATTTGTACCAAACAATGACGTTACGCGATCAAATAGAGGCGAGCACTAATGCAGCAAACATGTCTGCAGGGTGGAAGCATTTAAAACTGTCACAGAGAGAGATGCAAAAATCATTACAAGCACGAAACACCGACAGCGAGAGACTGCTTAGCGCTACATCTCATGTCTCCGATGAGAAGAGGAAGGGGTGGTTGTTGCTGGTTACTGTGATGATTGAAATTGCGAAATGGCCTCAAACGATTAGTAAATAAACTGCAGAATGTTATGTTTTCTAAAACACGCACGAGTTGCACGTATTCAAACAGCGCTGCACGAGCTCCGGCACCAGGGTTCAAAGTCCAAAGCACGAGGAAATTCTGCGCTGAAACACTGTTACTAATCATTTACTCTTTTTTTGTGTGACAAACATCTTCCCAAATTCTTAATGAGATATATCTGAGAAATATCTGCATGCTGTTGTCAACAAAAATAAGCACTGATGTGTTTGCGCCAAAATAAAAGCTCCATCAACATTTATAAATATTAATATTGTAATTTTACTGTTGTTCTATTAAATAAAATAAAAAGACAATAATAATGATAATAATAATTACCCTACAACAGCTGTATTAATACATTTACTATAACATTCACCAATAGTGTTCAAATTGGGATCTGTAATATTTTCTAATGTTTTAAAAGAAGTCTCTTCTGCTCAGCAAGGCTGCATTTATTTTTACAGTAAAAAATACATGCCTGATTCAAAAAGGGGGGTCTCAAAAATGGCCCAAAAATATTATTTTACTAACTTATTAATTTGAAGTTAAATTGTGCTTTGTTGGTATAATGTCTGATAGGATGTATAAACATTTTCAGTGTTAAGTACATTATTATTATTATTTTTTTGTAAAGCAGGACAAAACAGTAAAAAGCTGATTTTGGCTATTTAATTTATGCAATAGTCAAAACAAAAGGCAAAATAGGCAAAAACATGTGAAAAACCGTGTTCGGTATTCAGCCCAGTGTTTCATTTTGTTCGGCTTCGGACAAGAATTTTCATTTCGGTGCATCCCTAAACAGAAGCTACTGTACATAGTTCACAAATCTATTGCAATGAAATACCGAACTATGTTTAAAAAACTAAAAACATCTAAATTTAATTTGTGTAATAAGGGGGAATTACATTTTAGAACAATTTGAATATTTTAATTATATAAATATTTAGATTTAGCCTAGCTACGCAACTCTACGGCCCACAGTTTGCAATCACTGCACTAGGGGTTGCACAGACTAATCGACTAGTCGACTTCAGTGCTCTGCCGTGACGCTTTAAGCTTGAAGTCGATTAGTCGCTGGTCCTATAGAGGGCGCAATAGGATAATAAATCCACATTTACGCTCCGTTTCCAAACAGTTAAAATTACAAATTAATTCATACTCTGAATGCGCTCCACAAGACGTGTGATTATATTACTGGATGCTGGAAATTGAACGGCAGAATGCATGTTTTAAACAGCTTATTGTACAGGTAAGTTAATCACGTTCTAATCTAATGCGCTGCTGCACTGTAACGCACACACATAGGCTACAGACAGTAGCGCCAATACATCACGCACAGATCGCGCGCACAGAATCATTCAGCGTGGAAATGTATTGTCAACACTGTTCCGTGATTTCTCTGTAAAATAGCTTAGAAACTAGAAAAGTTGAAGCATATATTTCTTAATAACTAAATCTGACAGCTTCACTAGTAGAGCTGCCAGGTAGAATTAATTCACACACACAACCGTTCTCACTAATGCATACATTCATATGAATGTAATATTTACTGTACTACTTTATCTGTATCTGATTTAGAACGAGCAGGAATCTGTGAGAAATATAACGACCTAAAGACTAAAGAACTGATACAAATAAGCTGTTATAGGTGCAATTGTCATGTGGGCAGCCCTGTGTCATATTTCATAGCTGTGCACAAGGTGTTTGTCACAGCTCCTGACTTATTTGTTCATCATTAATGATGTCATCAGCAACTAGTTGACTTCGACTTGACTTTCATCACATAAAAGTCAACTTTAAAAAATCAGAAGTCGTTCAACCCCTAATACACACACGTCACACACACACACACACACATATGAGTTTACATACAGTATATATTTAAATTAATATTATAAATGTAAGTATTAATATCAAATGTAACATTGTAGTATAAAGCAAAAAACTCCATTTGTTGGTCGTTCAGCACAAGCCAGCAAAAAGTCATGGTATTTTCAGCAAGGATGCCGCAAATTCCTTCAGTAAGAGAAACTATTTGACATAGAATAGAGCTGATAATATCAAAGTCGTGCCACACATCTATGGAGACACGAACAACAGCCTGTTAACACTTCAATCGCTCTGACAGAGACAAAGACAAAGAATATCGACAGCCCGGAAAAACATTCAAAACATTCTTTGCATTGCACTCAAGGACCAAATCCAGCTCTGCCAAGCTGCGATTTTGATCTACACGGCCATTAAACAACAACCGTGCACGTAATGTCCATGTCTAATAGCCCTCTGAACCCAGCAAATGTTATTTACTGAAACAACACAAAGATCACGACTGATGAGGATAACGGAGATTCAAAGCCAAATAGGAGCAAGGAATGAAGGCGCTAGGAGGAAAGGGAATGAGAAAGGAGTGTGTGTTAATGAAGGTAATCTAATAGCAGTGCCTATGCAGATAGAGACAGAGTCATTAAATTGGAGCTCCTGATGAGAGAGCACACACAGCCCAGGGCCCTTTTGTTTAAAGTGTGCCCAAACACACTTATATACACTATTAGCCAGGTCTGTTTGCATCAACTAGTAAACAGAGCGAATAAAACACAGACCAGAGGTCTCTGTTTCTCCAAGGACAACACAGTTGCACCATGTAAACACTCAAAGCACAAGCCAGCTGTTTAAGAGTTGGAGTGCATTGTAACTCAGTGTGAGAGTGTGGGAACCAGGTCCTGATATTGAGCAGTCATACTGTGTTGTTTGTCAGAAGGCATGGATCAAGAGGAATATCTTAATTTTTTCCCAAAAGTGATCTGATAATTAAAAGAGTGGCTGAGCATTCATGCCATGGGAACTGTGCTCCATGCCTAGAGATACGAAGGATTCTTCGTCAGGGTATGTAAGTGGCATGTCGCCTTGGCATGCAGGTGGCCCCTGCAATGCCCCACAGCTTCTTTCCACACACTGGCACACAGATAAACCCCAGAACCCACTTGAAATTATCCAAAGTCTACAACAAGCGTATCTTAATAGGTATATTTCCATGTTTAAGGAGTGGGAAAGAATGAGTATGCAGGGTCTAAAGTTAAAAGCAAGCACCAAATGTGTGCAAAACTGGAAATAAAAGTTAAACTTGGTAGTAAAACAGCTTTATTATCTATCCTTCGAAAGGTATGGAAAAAAGTTAATGTTGGACCTTGAAGGTATGTGTTTAACTGCAATTTTTTAAACTGAGTATATTATTGAGAAATGAAAAAAATAAAATTTCTTCTATCTTTGAGGGCAAGATGAACTTGGAGAGAATGTGTTTCAAAAGCTCAGTCTTTAAATAAATGTGTTTCTTAAACTCAAACATTCTCTATATATTCACACTTCCTAAATTAAGCAGGTATTGGCCTTTTTGCTATTTCTTTTATGTAGATGGATGATAGATGAAAAGACAGAAATGATGGGGAGGAAAAACCTGCTAATCTTACAGACCAATGTGTGAAAAGCCCCATACTGGAAAGATCCCAGAAAACAACCTTGAACTTTCCTTATTGTATTATTGTTGATACCACACTGACTACTATCGAGTTATTGGAAGGGAAAGAGAATCGCTGAACCACCGCTGTAGAGCATATCAATATCGAAGGGGTGAGAAATTTTCTGATTAAATACAGAGGCAGTTATATTTCTTGACAGGGAGGTTTAATATCGAACTCAGTCAGGGTTGGAGGGCTAGATAGAAAAAGTCATCCATTAATGAAAGATACAATCTATAGTAATTTAAAAAACAGCCAAAGAGAGTCAAAAGTGGGTTATGCACTTTTCCTATCAACAGCTATTGAAATGAATGATGTACTTGCAGATGTCCTGACAATATCTCTAGTTTTTCCCATTTTCCCATTTTCCCAATCCATGTTTCCACAATTTGTTCAACAGTTCTGCAAACGTAAAGCAAGCTACCACTTCAAGAAAACAATCAATCAAATCACAATTGCATATTTTAGATATCTGAATAGCTAACAAATTATACTTGAATCTATTAGTCATAAACACACAGAGAGTTTAGTTTGGCTTCTCTGATTCTTTGTATAGTGCTTCCCATGTGGAACATGGGAAGGTTTGAAGGTCACCACAGCCACTGGAACTAATGCGTAAGGCCATTAAACTGTCTTCATCTGCGGCCAGAGACACAAGGCTGGACAGATTGATGCCAAGGCATTGTGCTGTGTCCCCATTCACCCCCACACAGCAACGCCAGCAGAACCGACGTCTATAGGGTTCAATTCAAACTTGATGTAAACGCTAGACTCATAAAACCAAAGCCGGATGTGTTTCTGGCTTCCTTACTTGACCAATTAAAAAGCTGCCACAAAGAGGAGGTGATAAAATCATGCTATTTTGGGAGATGAGTTATGCTCTTGCATAGTGAAATATGTTTTAAAGTACATTAAAAAGCACATTTGTGGTGCAGCTTTAATAATTCTTAAGATCTCGACAACAACAAAAGAGTGCCGGAAAGATATTGCCAAGCTGTTTTTTCTCCCGGCAAGGATCCAGTAAAGAGCATGAATGTGCCGGGACAGAAATCAGACTGAGACATCAGAGCGTGCTCAGTAGGGGATGCGGCATTTATCTTCCTCCTTATTGACAGCCTCTCGACAGCACACCGTTTACACAGAGAAGACAGAGAGTAACTTTGCAAGTGAGAGGGAGACGTCACACCTCTCATTCACACACATGCAAACATGCTTCGCTTCTGATCTAAGGAGCGACGACAGTCTTGGAGACACAAAACATCAAAATAAGCTGCCGTGAGTGGAGGGAAAACCCTAAATGACACACTTCATGCAGAAGGTCGCAGAGCTTTTGAAATGCAGCCAATCAAACGCTTATACAGTATAGGGATGTAACGGCTACAGATCTTTACGTTAACTAAAAATACAAAAGACGTATTGCTTACAAGTCATTTTTTTTCTTTCTGGTTTAAAGCATGTCATTACAGAGAGAGTCAAAGGCCGGCAGCCATTAAATGTTTGGGGACAATCCAGGAAGAGCCGACAGCTGTTTGTGGCTGTTTAAAATGACTTCAAAAGGAGCCAAGCAAACACAAGTCCTCCTCGAGCTACAAACGTAACATAGACAAACAACAAGTACACAACAATCACATTCGGAAAGGATCAGGCAGCTATAAATGAAAAGTTGAAGTGTAACTCAATGCCTTTTCTTTCAAATCCCTTATCAGGTGTGAGAAGGTGAAAGGAGATAGCCAGCGGCCCTCACCACATACCTGAGCTGGATTAAGTCAGAGGTGTGGGAAAAGAACGGGACAATGATGAATTCAGCTACACCGAACTAATCCAGACTCACTTTTTGGATGGTTTTGAGCCTGTTATAAATACCAGAATTTGTTTTGGTTTGACCAGATGAAACAAAAGTAGAGCACAGTATTGACAACACAATTTAGATTGGACTATAGATCTAGTCAAATAAAAGCGTTGCCTGTCATTTCATCCCTCGTCTGGCGGCTGTGCTGCCCTTGATTCAGTGGCAGATTTAGTCAGCGGTTACATTGGAGGACAGATCTCAGAGGTAATGTTTACTGCCCCATAAAACAGAGCTTCTGTTGGCCAGCACTGCCAGCAATACCACTGATCTAAGCACGATTCAATTCAAGCTATGCCAGATTGTAGTTCTACAGAGCCAGGGTTTGCAGCCAGGGGTCCTCAATGCATATTAGAGGGTCCAAAATAACATATATAAAAATATAGAGCTTATATTTTTATGGAATTTCTTACTCTTTGATAATTTGTACATTTATAACTAATGGCCTGTCCTTCATCCCTGAGTCTGAATGAGGGGTCTTTGGGACTGTAAGGGTTAAAACCCCTAATACAGAGGGAAAGGAGTTTGCCATAGAGAACAATAGTTAAATGATGAAGATATCCCTGTGTAGTTTTTTATGCACTCTCTCTAAAAGAGAATAGACAAATTCAATGTCTGATCTGTCCTAAAGATCTGTCCAGATATTTACTGTAAACTGGGTCAGCTGGACTGTTTTGCTCATATGTTTATGTATAAACACTGTGTATTAATGAAACATCTATAAATCATCTGTTTACATTAAAAGCATTGTGAAAGGTATATATGCATTTTAAGGACACACGATATGCTGTGTAATTCAATCAAAAATGGGTTGACTTTACTATAACTTAAGAACATCTCAGCCAAAACATATTGACTGAATATTAAAAGCACTGCAAAAATTAATTGTAAAATATGTTCTGCTGTGTACTAGTTCTGTATCTATATAAATTATGTGCATTATCACTGTACAACCGAAGCACCAACAATAATACCAAAAATACCACCATCCATAAGACAATATTTACATTTCAAAACACCAGAGAAGATGTCGAGAACTATTCCACAATGTTTTGCGATCATAATCCTCATATGGCCATCTGTCTTGTTGTATTTTCTCCAGCTTACCTTGAGACAAGCAGATGATGGCAAACACAACGAGCAGCGCATCTAAAGTCCTGCGAAACTCCATCACCCTCAGATATGAAGTCCACTTCAGTCGCCTTTATCCGGACAAACAGTCCTTAAAACCAGCCCAAAAGCGCTACAATCCGGTTGAAGTGCGAGGAGACGCGTTTGAACAGGCGGTCACATTGAAGAACTTTACAAACTAGACCCAAAACATACTAAAAACTGGGTATAATAATCTGAGCATCACACATACTCCATATTCCCGTGCGCTCGAGCGCTGATCTGTACAGATAACGAGTCACTGTAACGGACAGATAAGATGTGATGCTCACAGTCCTTCCCAGCCGCTCGTACTTCCTCCAAGATTCATTTCACTGGCAAAACATATTTCTTTTCTCGCTTTCCTTGAGTATGGAACAAGTATCCGTTCTTTAATAGCCCCTTCAGTCAGATTTCCATCTCCGCCGCTGCCCCGCACTCTTCCCTTTGCTGTGAATGAACGGATTTACTACTCGCGCATCTACAGGCGACCGTCTCGTGGCTCAAGCCCACCCCCCTGACTACCTTTAACAGTTACTCACACACTGGTAACAGCGCTCTTAAAGGGCCAGGCACTTCATTTCGCTCAACCTGCAGATATCGCTGTAAATAGCGAATTAATTCAATTCAGGAGTAGTTGTGAGATAGTTCACCCAGTAATTAAAATCTGTCATTGTTTACACAACTTCATGTTGTTTAAAATCAGTATATGGTTTTCTTTCTCACTCAGCGAACAAAAGAAGATATTAGGCAGAGCTGACAGTCACCACTGACTTTCATTGTATCATTCCATACAAGAAAGTGAATGGAGACGGAGGCTGTCATTCTGTCAAACATCTCCTTTTGTGTTGAGAGTGAAATAAAGATAAAACTATATTTTTAGGTGAGTAATTTTTAAAAACATAACAGTTTTAGCTGATCAAATGTTTTCTGGGAATAATATGTCCAAAAACTGCATTTTAGCTCATTTAAAGGAATAGTTCACTCAAAAATGAGAAATCTGTGGAAATCTCCATGTTTTTTCCTCTCTGTAGAACATAAAAAAGGAAATATTTTGAAGTATGTTTACTCTGCTCTCTTCCATACAAGGAAACTATTTGATAAAAGGTTTCTTAACTCCAAAACAGACAAAATAACCAAAATCTTCTCAAATAATTAACTTGATGTTAATTTAAATATATTTATTAAGATACAGCTAAAATGTAAAAATATATAAATACATAAATGCGTATGGATTTGTTATAGATTTGGACTTCAGGATCATCTTGATAATCCTTTTAAGTTACATTTTTTGGAAACTGGCAACCCTTCATTCCCAAGTCATCGTATGGAAAACTGCTGCCAGAAGATTTTACAGAATTACTGCTTTTGTGTTCCACAGAACAAAGAAAGTCATGCAGGTTTTTAATATGTGAGGGTGAGTAAATGATGACAGGATGTTCATTTCTGGATCAACTATTCCTTTAAGAGCAACTACAGTGCTATATATTAATTTGAGCTTAATGATCACTAAAATGAAGAGACTGTAGGTCAAGGTGCAAGAAAACAGTGCAATTCATTTCACTATTACCTTTAAATTCTGTTCCGTCTCCAAAAAAGCAGCATCAATCAGCCCCTGAAGGCTCCGGTCTCTAAGCAAATCATCAATCACAGAAAGGCCATTGTTTCATGGGAATGACTAGATCAGAAGTGAAAAGCAATATCAGAGGTATATCAGTGTGGTATGAGGTTCAGACAATGAGACACGACAAAGAAGACCCTCTGTCTGTGGCAGGTAATGATGGCGGATGATAACGGTGGATTCAGCCCTGGCAAATAACAGCAATGAATCACTAAAGAAGAAAAAGAGGGCTGTTTTGTATTCACCGCATTCACTCTTTCCATCCCAGTCATTTTTGCCACTATAATGAGAACGTATTTGTTAAAAATGAACCGACAAATTGCATTTCATGTTGATTTCAAGACTGAAAGCTCAACATGCAAGTTTGAGGTTGTATTTATCTTAATTTTCCTAACGTAATATATTCTCTTCCATTATATTCACAGTGGAGGACAGTCAGCGCCTGGAGTACGCAAGGAGCTTCTGGAGCAACTACCCTTGATATTGTCCTCATGTATGATGCATGAGCAAGTTTAACTTAATTGCAAAAACTGATTAATTGAGCTTCAGCGTGTAATTGAATAAAACATGATTCCGTTTTCCCCTAAATACATTTCATCTCTCTTATGACTGATGCAGCATGCTCCAGCTACCGTAAAACATCAGCTGGATGCGTCAGGACAAGTGTGCAGTCTGTGAATTTAGCTGAATAATCACATTAGCGTGAGAGTTATGGCGACATCACATCATCACGTCTTAATGACGCCATTAAGCAACAGTCGCAGGAGTATGCCAAGAGCGTGAGTTCGGAGAACATCGCTGCAGATGACAGATTATCATTGAATTTATAAAAGCTAACAATGAGTTCCAAAATCTTTCTCACATTGAGGGGCGCAAACACTCTGCTGTTGTGTTATTTAACATCTGCTTTATTTGTCTGAGAACTATAAAATATTTGTGGCGAGTTTTATGCAATAAACACAAGAAGATAAATGACATCGAAAAGCATGCCTGAAGCAATCCCTTCACATGAGACATCCACTAATTTACACACCCAATTGAAAGACGCCATTAGCCGGTGCATTAGCCGATCCAGAGGCTTTATCAATAGAAATTAAGTTAACCTCTCAAATAAGGTGGCAGCAAAACTGACTTCAAATTTCTCAATTAAGCTATGCAGAGATAAAAAAAAAAAAGTAATGCACCTTGGTGGCAACGTATCAGACATCATATCAGTGTTGAGCAATCAGCACTGACAGCAGAAAACGTTCTGAAAACGCTATAGCACTATAAGTAATTATCCCATCCACCATACAGCCGCTTGTGTCTGTGCCAGGAAAACGTGATTTATTACACTGATCAGCCGCACCATGAACACCTGACAACTCACACTGAACAAGGGCCAAGCCATCTGACACGGTGAATTTAAAGCTCAGCACATCACAAAGAACACATGCACACACAAATGTGACATATTCAAGAGTTTAAATTAATATTCAGAGATCGGTGGAAGTGAAGCGTAAACTACAGCATTTGTGAACAAACTATGAGTTATAAAAGATTTTCTGTCAGAACAAAATTGTTTAATAACCTGTTTGGTGTAAAGATGTGTAATTTTATAACTTCATTGCCATGACAATGTAACACTGTAAACCTTAAAAGAGTTGTTACATTTTGATTTGGTCTCATTGGTCTCATTATGAAATATATATTTTTCTCAAATACACATTGGCCACAATTATACAATATATATTAAAAATGATAATATATTTTAAGAATAGATTGTTATAAAATGACAAGTCTTAAATCTTTGGTTTTAAATCCTCAAACGCGTTCTCATAAAATACTTTTATTGTAAATGCTTTTTTAAATAAAAGTCAATTTATTATTAATATTATGATTATGAACATTATCGTAAATGTAACTGATTGAGCTTCCTAAAATTTGATATTAATCCCAGAATATTTATTTAAAAGGAAACCAAGACAGACAACTTCAAAATAAAAAGATAATTTTGCCATTGCAAAACAACATAAACGCGCTGTGTCACATCCTGGAGACATTCACAAAGACCTAAAGCACATATCGACATGCTTTCTACATGTGTCCGGCATCTGTTCCTGCCAAAATCCACATAGAAAAATATTGGCTGCCCATCAAGCTGCGATCGCCATGGAGACTGACAGAACGCTGTGACCAAATGACATTTAATGCAAAAAGCAATACACAGAGACCTTATGTAACGGAAAAGGATCTGACTCCCCCACATGCCCAAAGCAGTGTTGCATATGACAGTTGAGGGAAGGATGCCAAAAGACAGATGAAATGAAAAGAAAGTGCACAAAGGCTTAAAGGAAACAAAAGACCTGGCAACAATGTGTTTATTTGCTGTCTTTTGATCGAGAACAATTCGCATGATTATACACAATGGCCTGAGCATCAAATCAAACACAATCAACTATGTTCTGTTTGGCCAACATAAACCATTCAATGAGAGAAATCTATGAAATGTATTTCATCTCAGATGCATAAACACAAAATACACACATTGGGATCCTCAACCGAAACCTGTTAATTCAAACACTGGCCCTTTAAGATGCACCGATCTTATTATAGATTAATTGATTAAGAGGGTGCGGCTGGAAAATGACAATATATCTCCTCATTGATCTGCTTTTGAATGAGATTGGCTGCTACTAATCATCCCGGGGGACACGGGTGCACATTTAGACGCCCAATTTCCTGTTGCTCTTCAATGCATTAATGTTCCACTTTCCCTACCTCTGCCTGCCTGTCTGTCATTCTCTCTCTCTCTCTCTCTGTCTTTGTCTTTTAGCCCCTCTGTTTGAGGCCTCCTTAATTGTAGCTCTGTGAAGCGAGAAGGTCCCTCTGTTCTCCTCCACCATCCTGAAAGGGGATGAAATTGGTGTGCATCAGACGACCGAGCCCCTTCTGTTAGCGTCATATGCACGGCACAACATCACAGACTCGGGAGGACGTCTGACATTAACCCCTTATGTGTTAGCAGGTCCGTTTTTCAAAGGAGACGACTGGTTTCAAGAGCTAATTATGTAATATGGCCACAGTCTTGGCACAGGAACTACGTAAGGTCAACTTGCACGCACAAGACTCTCAAAGGTGGCTGCTAATTGGATAGCTATGAGAAAATATTAACTTTTTAGACAAATGAGCTTAAGTCTATTAAGGTGCAGTCAAATTAACACATTTTAGCAACAATAGTGTAGCGATGTAGTGCACACAAGTCACTTTCAAATCAAGCAGATTTCTGTTGGTCCACTGGGTGATTCTATGTGACCCGCTTGAAAGAGTTGCAAAATGTGAAATGTTTTGCCCCCATGAGAAACTCTCGATCACTCAGATTCCTATTCGAATTATTGGAAATCTCTGAGCATAGGTAAATTGGACTGCAGTCACATTTCAATCACATAGCTGGCAGAGAATTGCACAATTTTTTGCACACTGGAACATTTCTCGTAAAATACCTGAACGTGAAAAAGTTAATTTTGCTTATAGTTTCTAAACTTATTTTAGGTCGCAAATGAGCTGTGCTGAAATGCTCCTGAATCCGTAGCAAAATCTGTGAGGGAAAATCTTTCACCCTAATGCGAAATTCCCAGTCGTGTAGATTTCCTATTCCTATTTCCTATGATGAGCTGTGCTGAGTTGCACTTGAATTCATTTGCAACATCTTTCGCTCTTATGTGAAATCCTCAATCACGAAAATGTCCATTCAAATGACTAGATTCTGCCCACAAAAATTTGCAGAGCAATGGTAAATGTGACCACACCTTTAGCATTTCAATCGCAAAACTGTCTAAACTGATTTCTAAACTTCTTTCATTAATAAGTTGAGATTGTGCTGAGCTGCGCTGTTGTACTTGATCCCATGGTGAAATCTGTGTGGGGAAACCTTTCACCTCAAGCTAAATTCCAATTGCAAATGAAATTATTGTATTTCACCTGCAAAAATCCACCAAACACTGATAAATGTGACCACACCTTTAGTAACTGTTGACTAGCTACTACTTTGTACACTTTTGAGGAAGACCTGTGGAGGTTAGCTAGTAATTTAGTCTAGAGATGTACTAGTGGCTCGCTAATGATATGTTCCGCATCCTCTTTTTCCCTTAAACTTGTGCTGGAAGATTGGAGCTCCCATCATTTTGTTTCCCTGGAGATGAAATGACTCTTCCAATTCCACAGTCTGTAGCTGGATCCAGGTGGGAGATGACAGCAATTACAGTCCTCCACGGCTAGTAGCACTGGAGAAATATGCTCTGACACATAGTCTTTGGTCATAGCTGGGTCCGGAGAAGCCTGGTTTGACACGAGCTATCTCATCAGAATAGCCATTTCTCTCTTGGTGTAACACATTAAGTTAAAATGAGCGGTTTGCATGCCTACATGCATGTGTTTAAGTGGACTCACAATATGCATGTTTATATCACTGAGAATGCTCATTACAGGCCATTCCATGCTGTTTGCACCGCGGATATTGACGTACAATAGACAAACGGCATCTCCATCATGGATGGGCTACAGAAACGCTTTTAAATATGCAAAGGGTAACTCATTTGACTGCATTGCATATTGACTAAAATGCAAATTAGTGTATCACGACATGGCTTCTGCTCTCAGTTTCGGTGTGGGAGGCGACAGAGAGACAGCGAGGAATCAATGTTATCAACTTGCAGCTTATTGCACTTATGCAGGTGGGGATTAGTAGCTGATCTGGAGATGGGAATTCATATTCAACGCCATGCTGATTCTGATCAAATGTCAATGAGATTCAAACTTATATGCAATTAATTATCTATTTTATTCTATACAATAAATTAAAAGTTGATGTGCTGTGTGTGGTTAACACAACAACTGATAGCTAATGCAGCTTTCGGACATTTTCTATGAAAATTATGCTATTTAAAATCAATTTTACTTACATTATTTTAATTACAATTATGAATCCATAATATACTGTCACAATATTGGTATCAGACAATATTAATAATTCAAGAGATCAATTAGGCCAATATTGAAAGAGGATACAACTTTTTTTTATCATAGATTATCATATTATATATAGTAGATTTATAATCTAATATTTGTTTTGGGCCACTAAACATGAAAATAATTCAGTAATCAGAACAAACCAATGAATGACTGACTGACAAAATAAATAAATTAACAGTATATTATAAAACATATTTTAAAACTGATTTTTGCTGTATGCATAGAAGATCAGTATTGGCCTTATCAGTTTTAAAATCCAAAAACACATATATATTGATTTATACCCATGTCAACAATATGGTTTATGTATATATTACATTTTGCATCCATTACAGTAATTCAAGTAATATTACATTTGGTCACCATTACAGGGACTCATAGAAACTGTTAGCAGTTAGTTAGCTGAATTTATTCAGAACCAGTTAAAATGGAAACTGAAAATGAAAAAAAGATTAACAAATACAATTACATTTTTGTCAATCCCTCTAAATATGCTTACGAAACTTTATGTATAAAACATAATAAATTGGCTACATTAAAACGGTACATGTCAGGCAACTTTCTTCATTTTGCTCTTACGTGTGCAAGTGTGAACTCTTCCTCCGGTGATCTGGTCCAGTGGTGTGTCAGAGCTGGAACGCTCTGGTTGGTATAAGAGTGACACTACTGTTTTATCTCTTAGCTCTCTCAGGTTGTCTGCACTGGAAGAAAACTGCTCAGGGGTAAAACTCAAGATGAAGGCAGGGTGGGCAGAGAGTAATCCAGCACTAGAACATTCCTAAAGCCTGTTTACAACATGGAGAGATTGGCCAGGGGGACTTAGAACATCGCTGCACCAAGCAGGGTCCCAAAGAATAAACCCACTCTGACACAATGGATAAACACCAATGGGAAGAGAGTAAGGAGGAATGAAAAGTGAGTCAGACAGTGAGAGAAATGGAAACAGAGATTGGGAAATAATGAGAGCAAAAGTGTAAATATAAGCAATACAGGCTTGGTGAGCACCAACAGAAGCACAGAGGGACTGTGTACCACAGTTGTGCCAATTAAGCCTGTGCCAGCTTTCACCATTAGGCCCACATGTTGTGTACCGCTGATCACACTTTATGTAAAAAGCAATCATGCATGGAGAGACCAGCCCCATCCCACTGAGAGACACAAACCCTCACGGTGTGCTGTGCAGAGAGACTCTGATGAGAATAACTCCCAGCAGGATTTCTATTGTCCCAATACACATTTCCTCCCATGTTAAGAATTCTGTTTCCTCCTGTTCAAGAGCGGACAGGGATTCCACTTCAGGAAAGAGGGTCCTTCAGATGTGAGGTATGATTATGAGAACTAGAAAGAAGCACTGAAGCATAAGTACAGAACAAAATTCCTGATAAAGTAATTACTATTATGGTTACTCACTAAACCCTAACGATAGAAGAAACAAAAAAGCAAATTATGCAGGTTTTGCTACTAGTTTTCTAACACCGTGTCCAAACTACGCGACGCGATGGCACGACATGCAATTAAAGGTATATTTTCCATGTTAATCAGAGTTTTGGACCTAACTAGCAGTGAGGGCGACATACAATTTATATTTTTGAATGGTTTCTATTTCCGCAACATTGCAGCTGGAACAACAACATACAAACTATATGACAGTAGATAATCTTAGGTGATTATGTGCTTTATTCAAAGTCAAACATGTCTAATATGAGTTTAAATATCATCCTGTGTGACCTTGTGGCCATACTGAAAGGAACAATAGATAGTTTTCCTTGGATCTTGAAGATAAATTAAAGCAAAGATATACGTTAAAACTGTGAACTCATTGTGAACTCAAGTGTATTCCTTAAAGATGGTATCAGTCACTCAGTATGTACATTTAATAATGTTAAAAAGGTTTAATACTAATGAATTAGATCATAAATGTATCTATTTCATTGTGAGTGCAGTGCTTTTCCAGAGAGCGTCTGCCCACACACGCTTCTGATTGGCTGTCATATTTGATTGATTCTGTCGCGTCACGTTTGGTGTAGACACCCAAATTGCTTGTCGCATTGTGTGTAGTTAGGATGCGGTGTAAGGCCACATTTACACTGCAGGTTTTAACGCCAAATTCTTACTGGTTGACTATATCCAATTTTTTGACGACCAGCTTACATCTATTTTTTGTTTAAGTGACCCATATTTGATATCTGCATTTACACTATCCACATTATCAACGCATTATCCACTTATAATGCAGAAGTAAGCAGTTTTCTGTGAATGTGTGAGACTTTCGGTTCATTAGCCACTGTAGGGAAATAACAAGAAAAATTATAAAGAGCAGTAAACAGTAAAACTGTTTGCACTACAAACCAGTGTGCTCATAATTAAGATAATACATTATATAATATGGTAAGAAACTCCAGTTTGCAATATCAAGCAGCATAGTGGGTCGTTTTGAGCAGCTAAAAATAGCTGGACGTGGACAACCCGGAAGCCAGACAACAAAAAGTTCAAAATGTCATAATTGGCCACGCCCACTCTTACAGGAAAAATAAGTTGGATACAGTTGGCGAAACATGCAAGGAAGACCCGGAAACAGGGTTGCCTGGACTGCGAAGCAAAACCAGCCAAATTGTTATTTAAAACAGACTAAAACTACACCAGTCATATTTCTTTCTTCAGTTTCCCCATCCGTCAGGGGTATCCTCCGTCTTACCCTCAGACTGAAAAACAACCCGTGGCAACAGTGTAAAACTAGCCGAATTTTACAGGAAAACCACAGACTTGGCAACAATGCTTGGAAAATAATCCATATGGGATGACGTCATACATTCCCTTTTTTAGTTTCTGTTCTTTTGCATAATTTTGAATTCCTCAGTAACTGCATAGCTGCACCCTGGCTATCAGTCACCATGGATTTTCAATGGATCAAACACATTGTAAAAAACTTAGCTTTCATAAGGTATTTCAAGAAATTGTTGGCTATAATTTCCCTTTTAAAACCGTATGTGTCACCTTCACTTGTTTGTGTCCTTTTTTTGTCATTGTACACCACACTTTCTCCTAAGAGTGACATCAAATGTGGCCTATTCTAGCTGTAATGACACCTACACACACATAGCTTTCTCCTGATTTACAGCACCTCAGTAAGCTGGACTAACCTCTGTGTGTGTGCTACAAAGATGTCTCTCTTATTTATGGAACATCGAGCCCTGTAGAGAATGTGTGATGCCTTGGGGAGCGTCCCAAGCCTGGGAGAGAGTGACGGGGACCGTCCCTTGGGCCGCCAGAGGCCAAATTCAAGGCTGCTGTTGTTTAGAAGACAATAGCCTATGCCTATCACCAAACAGGGAGTCAGATGTGCTAAACACGGCAGATTGGGCCTCAGGTCCATCCCAGAGCTCACTGCCATTGTGAATAGTTCTTACTTTGAAATATATGGTAATGGCTGGACACATAGGCCGCCTCTCAACCTCAGTTACAGACATCGGCACTGCCTGTAACCCTCCCTCTGGGAGTTATAACAAGTTTAAGGCATGTCTTACGTTTTCACGCAAGCACAATGTTAGTGTAATGACACAAAGAAGAACACACATTTCATTTCACAGGGGATGGAAAAGAAAAACAGACAAAGAAAATTTAATTTAATTGCCATTTCTTACCATTACTGCCATATTAATTTCTATTTTCTAGCTCTTTTAACATATGGGTGAACACAAAAGGAACAACGGATGCTGTTACGGATAATTAACCTTTAGATCGCAGGCTTTTAAAGTCGTAAAAGGCCGTGTTTTAAATAGACCACTCCGCATCTGATTGGTCCACACCTGTTTTAGCCACTGTGGGAGCAGGTGTACCTAACATTTAAGGGTTCAGAGTTCAACATCCCTGAGGTTGCTATCCTGAGAGTGAAAGCGCAAAGGCGATGCAAAACCGCAGACTGGGCCAAAAAATGCAAAGCTGGTGAGCAACCGGAGCTCAGCAGGTCTAAAACCCTGCTGACAGGCTGTATGTATCGTACAGCTGTCCGGTTTGTAAGTGGGGACACATTTAGCCAAGGCTTTCATCGCCAGCTGAACCCTTAGAGCCTGTGTATCGCCTTATCGTCACACTAAACGTGTTGTTAAGGCTTACACTTGAAACACATGGGATGATGGGAAGGAATGTAAACAATCTGGGAAGCCGTTTCAGTAACAGATCTTTCATCGCGAGGTCAATGTTTGCACATTGTCACAGTATCAGAATGTTAAGTGCAATCTTCCATCTGTAGTTGCAATATTGATGTGCTAAAAAAGTCTAAACTTCAATTAATATGATGCATCTGCTTGTGTAAATATAGAAGAACGCCTTCAGAAATGCATAATTACTCAAAAAAGCTTACACCTACACACTTACTAGCTAGTGAACTAAGATGTTACACGCAGGAAAAGGAAATCTTTTCTGCACATAAATGTGGCGAATAACACAATATTTCTCAAAAGATTAGCACTGCTAATGCACTGTGTCCTCCTCTCGTAAAGTACTGATATTCACTATACGTTTATACAAATTATTTGTATAATATTAAAATTAATTATGTTAAATACTATTACAATTTTAATACAAATACATCTCTATCCTTCACCAAATTTTCTAAATGAATTCCATTTGAACTGAAATATAAAGTTAAACATTTTAAACTGCCACAATTTCAAAATAATCTCATTTTAATATCTGCATTATGAACTGCAATTGGTGTACTGCATTAATTTGCCTTCTTTGAACCATCTATAGTCTCATTTACACTGCAAAGCCAGCAGAAAAGCATTTTGTGTTGATTCTTGAAAACTTACAAGAGCAACCTTACCATGACCAAAAATATTGGTACCATACCCTTCCATAAAATCAGTGGATATTGTTACAATACAAGGGTGAAATAAACATCAATGGTGCTTTGCCACAAGCAGGAACTGCGAGAGCAACTACGAATGTGATATTATTGGTAGCCATTGGTGGCAGCATGGTCAGAGTACTGGTATCGTAGGGAATACCTCTGTATCTTCAGCAGTAACCTCGGGGTCATTTCGCCCCTTAACCTATAGGGTGACACTTCACCTGAGGGGGGCAGCGAAGACAAGATTAGCCTTCACCTGCAGAAGGATTCCACTTACGAACTCTCATCGACCACAACCTCCTTGAGCTGGACTTGCTGCTGCTGCTGCAGCTGCTATCTCCCCGGTGGCTTTCCTCTGTCTTTTAGGTTCCAACCCAATCTTCTGTAGGAAGTAGCGCACCGATGTAGCTGGGAAGCCACGGCAGCCAACTTCAATAGGAAACAAAGCTGCATTCCATCCTTTAATATGAGCTTCATCGATCAGATCTTGATACTTAGCCTTCTTTAACTCATGAGAGATGGCCAGCCAGTCCACCTAGGGCACAGTCAACTCGACTACTATGATGGTTTTTGTGCTCCTGGACAGAAGAACCATTTCTGGTCTAAGTGTAGTCGTCGCCACCTCTTCTGGCAAGACAAGCTCCTTTTTAAGTTCGACTTGCATCTCCCAGTCAGAAACTTCATACAAAATAGAGGGCGCAGAACTATCAGTTCTCCTTGCATTAAAAATATATATTGCTATTTAAAAAAAATACAAATAAATTACATATATATATATATATTAGGGGTGTGCATCTCCATAACTGGGGCCGATGTGATACGCATTTTGATGCATAGCCAATGCTACGATACACTGAAGATATGAAGCAGATAACGATGCGATTCACCCCTATTACGATGCAGTGCGATTCGATTCAACACAATGCGATTCGATGTAATACAATGGAAAAAATATGATCACTTATATTTCTTTGGTTCAGATAGACAACAAATCATAAATTAACTTGTGTCTTCTGACTTCTAACGCCTCGAGGCTTTCATAAAACAAGTTTACCAAATAGGTCAGGCTTTTTTTAGTTAGTCTGACTCACTGTCAAAAGATTTGGTTTCATAAAGCAAATTGAACAGGTTTTATAAGCTGTGCCTTTTATAGCAAGAACCAGTGGTTAAATTGTAAAAAAACATTCAGGGGGATGGATCCCCCTAATTTTTTTTACAATTAGTAAAAGGACAATTTGTATAAGGTGTGTGTGTGTGTGTGGGGGGGTTGTTAGTCCTGTGGCTAATTGTACACAATGATTCAAAAAATTGGTCTCATTTTTAAAAAGGTTTTTATTTAATGAAAAAATAGCCCTTTTAAATGAACTATTGTTTATAAGGTTTTTTTTCCTTTTGGGGCCTGAAATTTAGACATTTTGGTCAATATTGATAATTAAACAATATTTTGCTCAATGAGTTTTTGTGTTTGCACCTTGGCTGCAAGTCCCTGTTTTAATAAATTACTCAAAATTAATAGAATTAAGTTTGCCAAACTTAAAAGTGAATCGCATCCACTAGTAATTATATATAAATAAATCGTTTTTTACAGATGCAAATATGTTAGAAATGATGCATCGAGATACAAATGCCAACTTGTATCCGATGCACACATTTCAAACCGATGCATCGCATCGTTAACTTTTTTTGCCAATTTATCAAGCGAATTGGGGAATCTTCCCATCCCTATATATATATATATAGTATCTCACAAAAGTGAGTACACACATCACATTTCGGCAATCAATTTAGTGTATATTTTCAAGGGACAATACTATAGGAATGAAACTTGGATAAAGATTTAAGCAATAAAGATTTACTGTCCTCTGAAAATAATTCAACATGTGTAAACAAGTTTATCCATGCAAAGACACATGTCCTATTTGTCATGTTCATGTTTTGTCTGCTTGACAGGACCATACACATTTGTGTAGTTTGTTTTAGAACAGTTAAAATTTGGTTATTTGAGTACAATTCTCTCATACTGACCATTGGATGTTCAACATGGCACCTCATGGTAAAGACCTCTCTGAGGATTTGAGAATTAAACTTGTTGCTCTCCACAAAGATGGCCGAGGCTATAAGAAGTTCGGTAACACCCTGAAACTGAGTTACAGTACAGTGGCCAGGGTCATACAGAGGTTTTCCAAGATAGGTTTCACTCGGAACATGCCTCGCAGGGGTTGATCAAAGAAGTTGAGTCATTGTGCTGTGCATCAGGTGCAGAATTTGGCTTCAAAAAACAGACACAAGACTGCTGCCAGCATTGCTTTAGAGGTTGCAGAAGTGGAAGGTCAGCTTGTCAGTGCTCAGACCATACACCACACACTGCAACAAGTAAGTTTGCATGGCCGTCGTCCCAGAAGGAAGCCTCTTCTGAAGCTGGCTCACAAAAAAGCCAGCAAATTTGCTGAAGACAACCTGGCCAAGGGCATGAATTACTGGAACCATGTCCTGTGGTCTGATGAGTCTAAGATAAACTTGTTTGGCTCAGATGGTGTTCAGCATGTGTGGCCACGCTCTGGTGAGGAGTACCAAGAAAATCTTGCCAACAGTCAAGCATGGTGGTGGTAGCATCATGGTCTGGGGCAGCATGACTACTGCTGGTACTGAGGAGCTGCGGTTCACTGAGGGAAACATTAATTCCAACATGTACTGTGACATTCTGAAGCAAAAGATGATACCCCACCCCCTTCAGAAACGGTTTTCCATCATAACGACCCCAAACACACCGCCAATATAACAACTGCCTTGCTGATGAAGCTTAAGGTGAAGGCGATGGAGTGGCCAAGTATGTCTTCAGGCCTGAACCATATTGAGCACATGTGGGGCATCTTCAAGTGGAAAGTGGAGAAGCACCATGTGCTAACATCCAGCAGCTCCGTGATGTCATTATGGAGGAGTGGAAGAGGATGCCAGCAATGTGCAGGATGTGTAGCTCTGGTGAATTCCATGCCCAGGAGGATTAAGGCAGTGCTAGATAACAATGGTGCCCTACAAAATGTTGACACTTTGGACACGGTTTTGACATGTTCACTTAGGGTGTGCTCATTTTTGTTGCCAGTTATTTGGACAATTATGGTTATATGTTGAGTTCTATTTAGAAGACAGTAAATTTGTACTTCTATAGAAGCTACACATTGACTACTCTAAAATATATCCAAGTTTAATTTGTGCAGTATTGTCCCTTGAGAAATTATGTGAGGGGTGTACTCACTTTTGTGAGATACTGTATATATTTTTTAGTTTTTGCTGCCTTGGAAGTACCTTTCTTTAAAGAAATGCAAATTTAGCTGAACTCTCTATAGGAATGTGCTTCAAGGCCTTTGAGTGCTCTGCCAGGTCTAGACCAGAAAACAAAAGTGCTGTTTCTAAACAGATCTACTACTTTCATTGTTGTCTATGTATCTGTCTTGCCTCCACCTTCTCTCCCCAGGCCAGCAGACAGTTTTAAGTGTACTAATGAGTCATATTAGAGTAAGAACGTAACCAAATGTCACAGGGAGCTTAAGGGGAGACTAATAAAAAGATAATAAACTGTATCTGGGAGTTCGTTCGTCACAGCCCCAGCACTGGCGCAGGGTTTATTATAAGACAGACACAAGTTTTGTTTCCCTAATCAGGCAGAACGACCTAGTTCGTTTCACCCCAAATACATCTTCATCAAAAACCAAATGCGGAATGGAATCTCACACACATCAACAACTAGCTTCAGACCAGGATGCAAAGTCACAGACAGAAAATGAGAGTGCTGGAGTTATTATGTGTCTGGCCTGGAAGAATCTGGCGTGATGTGAAGCTATGGCCTGTCAGGCTCAGAGCAGAGGACGAATGGAGGACGAGACCTGGATGGTCCTATAACTCAAAGACTTTTATAGTGCAAAAATAAAAAGTGTGCTTGAGGGACATTTTTTTATCTGAAGGCAGAGGGTGCATGGGATTGGTCCTCAAACAGATTGGATCTTTAAACACTCCCACATGAATTTCTATGAGGCTGCAGAATAAAAGACTGAATTATTAAATTAATAGGCCTTGCTTTGAAGGATGTACAGTTCTATTCAAAAGTTTGTGGTCAATGTTTTTTTTTATAAATTAAAACTTTTATTCAGCAAGGATTCATTAAATTGATCAAAAGTAGCAGGAAAGACTTTTTGGAAATTATGTTTGTTCTTTTAACTTTTTATTCAACAAGGAATGCTGCAAAAATGCAAAACTTTAAATATATATATATATATATATATTTTCTGATAATTTATAAAGATAAATTTATTATTATGTTGTTGCTTATATATATATATATATATAAGCAACAACATTGATAATAATAAGAAATTAATTTATCTTTTTTTTTTAGCAATAGCAAACAATACATTGTATGGGTCAAAAGATCGATTTTTTTTTGTGCCAAAAAACATAAGGATATTAAGTAAAGATCATGTTCCATGAAGATATTTTGTAAACTTCCTATCGTAAATATATCAACACTTAATTTTTGATTATGAATATACATTGCTAAGAACTTCATTCGGACAGCTTTAAAGGCGATTTTTCTCAATTTTTTGATAATTTATTTTGCACCCTCAAATGACAGATTTTAAAATAGTTGTATCTAGCCAAATGCTGTCATATCATAACAAACCATACATCAATGAAAAACATATTTATTCAGCTGATGTATAAATCTCAATTTGCAAGTTTTGTGGTCCAGGGTCACATATTAGAATGATTTATGAAGGATCATGTGACACTGAAAACTGGAATGATGTTGAAAATGCAGCTTTGCCTTCACAGGAATAAATTACATTTAAAATATATTTAAATAGAAAATTGTTATTATAAGTTGTAATAATATTGAATAATATTACTGTTTTCACATCCAATAAATAGCATTTATCAAATCATTTTTGACACCCAGAAAATCTAATAAGTGCTAAAAATCTACAGCCTAGCAATATTTAATTCAATTACATTATATGAAACTCTAACTATGATAACTGGGCATTTTAACATTTCATTCAACTAAAATGCAATGTTTGGAAATGTTTTAGAGCACAAATTTGCTAGCTGTGAAAGATACAGAAACAACAGCCACACAGGGAGGGCGAGAGAAAGCTGTGTGGTGTAATGTCAGGTTGCATGGATCAGCATTTAGACTGACCTATCCACACATGGGAAGTGCCATGTTTGCACTGTTATGGGATAGCTGAGATACCCAGCTGTCTGTCCGTCTCTTCACCCTTGTGACTTCTTCTTAGATAAAGGCCCGAGGCCAGCTGTACACTGCCCGTCAGTGTCTCTCATATCAATACACACTTATTCAAACACACACACACACACACACACACACAGTTGTATAACGGTCACCAAACCTATTAGTCCATCTGGGTATCTGGTGATGCGCCGGGTTACAAATTACACTTGTCTGTCCCACCCACAAATAAACAACAAACAAAGCCCTCGCCTAACGAGCTCATTTGCATATTCCCTAAATCCCAGCCAAATTGAGCAGAGTGCATATTATTTTTCCCATGGCTGATGGATCCTCATGAATCCTTATGCACTGCGGAGTGGAGTTTGGACGCCTTCTGTCACATGACACGTGCCTCACACAGACTGCTCTTGTCTCTGCTCCTGTCAATCACTCAAGCTTCCGCTCAAAACACGGATATCACACCGGCAGCTGTTTCGGTTTAACCCCCCACTTTTGCTCATCGAGTCGTTCCTGACCTTTGACCCCGGCTGTGTGAACAGCAGACTTGCACAGACACCTCTTTATATGGACATAACTTAAAAAGGTGAACCGAATCACCTCATGAGAGTACAAATAATAACTTCTTTCATTTGGATATTTTTATCAGAAAAATGCAGAATTAAAATGCACTCTGAGAATTAAAACAAATTTTTTATAGAAATCTGAAAAAATCTTAGATTGCAGGCTTAGTTTTGACTGCATTCATACACTCGATTTCTCAAAGAAAAAGATGTCGAGGGCCTAAATGGATTTTCTTGATTGAATCAATGTTCTCCTGCAATTCTCTCTTTTATGTTGCCAATTCGTGTCTGAAATCAATCTGTAACACTCCCAACCTTTCTGAATAAACATTATTCTCTATATACAGCCATTTAAATAATGCAGCTAGGGGTTGCTTTTGAATGCCTAGCCACTTCTCTTTGAGTAATAACTCATGTGGCGTTGTACAGGGGCCATTATTATGTTAGAATACCATACACATGCATAAAGAGAAATACTTCTACATTAGAGAGCATATTTAACTGTGCAGCTGGGGCAATAACTGGCAACTGTTGTTTTCCAGAAGAGCAAGAGTGGGTTTTTACAGCAAATGAGAGTCAAAAATGAAACACAGCCAGTTTTCAGTGTGCATTTAACCATGTGTTTACTGTGGTAGAAAATATTTTAGTACAGCTATTCATATTAAGTCTAAAAAATTAAAGAGTTGCTTAACATGATTTTAAAATAAACCAATTTATGTCAATGAACTCTTTCACCATGATTCTGAAATATAATAGGCTATTGTGATTTTCTTTTCTTTTTTTAGACAAAGTTCTATTCATTCAGATATAGTAATTTCAATAAATTACAGAAAAAGAGAGATAGTAATAATAATGCAGGTGTGAATGTTTATCTTGTAAAGAAATAAAAGAGTAATATATGATTAGGTATACAATATTTTGAATAGATACTATTATAAAGTATTGTATATTTTTATAAATATTGCATTATATATAAATAGTTAGTATAACCGTTCATATAGTGTGTGTGTGTGTGTGTGTGTGTGTGTGTGTGTGTGTGTGTGTTTTTAAATTCATATTTTATTTTATTTGTATAATAATTAATGTGTGTTAAATATAGAATTTGAATATATGTGTGTGTATGCATATATATAATAAAATATAAAAGATGAGATATAATCTTCAGATTCAATTTTATTGCATGCTGATTTTAAGAACTCAGAAAATGACTCAAACCGTGCTGTTGTTTTGGTCTATTATAAAACAGATTTGTTTATTGTGAATTTTCATATTCATCAGACGACACAGCGCTGTTCCTCTGGGTTATCTTAGCTGTAAGCATCATTAGTCAAATCAGATTCAAATGCAGCTGCCAATAAAAGAGAGATTTTTCTCATACAAAACACAAGAGATGGACTCACTCACCAATCTACTAACAAAGGCATATACATCAGGACCAGCACAATTCTCAAAGGACCTGGAAAAAGGTGTGCAAACTGTTGCTTTGCTACTACCGCAGTGCTACAAAACATGAATACAGATGTGACATTTAAATATTATGACAGAGCCGCAAGTGTAATCATATTCAAAGTTAAATATTGAAGAGTGGATTAAAGCTGACATTACCTTAATTCCTCAATGTCACTCATAAAACAAGGGCACACTCCATTTGACAGGCCCGGACGCCTGGCTTAAAATGAAAACCACTTTCAAATAGCTGCTTTTCTCAAATTTCAACATAGCGACGAACATTAATAGTTCTCACACCGCCGCAAGGTAGCAATTATTAGATAGCACATCTGCTTCCCAAAAGACTTTGCTCCAAAATCAACAAATATAATCATGCTAGCTGAGATCTAATCTATCTAGCAGACGGTTTGAGGGGAGAATACAGATTTTGCTAACAAAAAGCAGCATTATGAAGTTCAACTGCCTTGTAATGGGCAGTTAGATTCATCCCGGCTGCATTGAAATGAAAAGGTTAACAAACAAATTCAGATAAAATCCTTAATTAACATGTTATTCTCATATACCCTTCGAACCCCAGAGGTTTACAGCAACAGTCGCTAAGAGCGAGGAATTCTGGCAATGCCCAATACTCCTGGCACACTCATACATAACTCGTTAATACCACAAACAATATCCCACCACACACACACACACACACAGCCTCCTGACGTACAGCTGCGGGGCAATTTGGTAATCAGTCCTCGGAGGGTTTACCGCACATGGAGACAAAGGAACTCGCTATGCACATGCACGTACACAGAGATATCAGCGTCAAACATACACAGAGAGACGCGTGTAGGAGACGAGGCTGTTAAAAATACAGCAAAAACACCTGAGTCAACCCATAAAACCTGTTTTCCTCCATGAGTCCTTAATTATCAGGCAAAGAGGAGGGGGGATAGCTGCAAAAATACCCTCTTTCCTCTGGTGCGGCACACCTAACAAACTGAGCTGCTGTGGTTATATTTAGCCACTTAATAAGACAGCTGGGACTGATTGGATCTCTGGAGCCTTTGAGGAGAGCAGAAGCTCATGTCCGCCGGGCTTCCAGCAAACAGTCTTAAAATGCCCAGTTAATATTTATTTGCATACTTGGCACTAATCGGACAAGCTGCAAATTATAAAGTATGCCTCTCTCGCTTGCTCTCTTGCTAATTGTGGCCCAGTTTCTCATCAGTGTCCATTGTTTCTCATTAGAGTCCAGTGCAAACAGCAGATCTGGTTGGTGTGTGTATTGTCAGAGACAGATTTTAGGGAATGGAGAGGAGGGATGCTTGGGCTGGAAAGTCCGAGCGGTTGGGAGGAAGCGAGTGCTGCCGCAGGAAACGGCGGAGGTCCAAAATGAGCTTTGTGTTCCAGCCAGCTCGGACTGCAGACCCCTGCATTGTTAGCAAACAGATTTGACTCTCACCGATGGAACAAATTAGCTGCATTTGTTCACTTCTCCTCTCTGCCCTTTTGTATCTGCATGTGATTTTAATTTACAAGCACGTGTTATTTACCTGAGACCATTAAAACTAAAAGTTGGCCTTGTTTTTGCAAGCACTAATATCAGTGAGGTTTATTCGGGTACATTTCACGATGATAAACTATCTAATTAGACCGTACTAATGAAAATGGTATACATGTTTGCTTGTGCAACAAAATCAGAATATTCTGGATGGTTGTCAGGGTGTTGCTAGGGTGTTCTGGGTGGATTTTAGGTGGTTAATTAGCAGAACTTAACAGGAGACTTTCTTCATTGTCAAATCTCATACAACAATTTTAAATTTGGTCTCACCAAAAGAGATGTGACTTAAATTAACTTCAAAAGTTTGGGATTGGTAAGACTTTATGATTTCGAAGTTTCTTATGCTCACTAACCTGATTTATTAGATCAACAATAAAGTAAAATAGTGATTTTATTTATATGAATGCTTTTCTGTTTTAATATAAAGTGTGGTAAAGCAAGATTTTCAGCAGCCATTATGATCCTTCAGAAATGTGTCTAATATGCTGACTGGTGTTCAAGTAACTCATTATTATCATCAATGGTAAAAACATTGCTAAATATTCTTATGGAAACTGTGATTCTTCAATTAATATACAGTTCAAAAGCAAACAGCATTTATATTAACTATATTTCTTGTAACCTACTGATCATTTTAATGTGCCCTTGCTGAATAAAATGCTGAATATTAATTTCTTTATTTTTGTATTTATTAATTAAACTTTTTGAATTAATCATTAATGAGTTCATTTGTATTAAATTCAGTTACTTTGGCCTAAACATCCAAATCTAATGTAGCAA
Organism: Gymnocypris eckloni scoliostomus; assembly: GCA_027564155.1. Classification (NCBI taxonomy): domain Eukaryota; kingdom Metazoa; phylum Chordata; class Actinopteri; order Cypriniformes; family Cyprinidae; genus Gymnocypris; species Gymnocypris eckloni. Next base: position 8,251,432 of record CM050435.1, on the reverse strand, counting down.
AAAATAAGGGGAATCTAAGTTAGGACATGGAAAAGATTTTCCACTTCCAAAATAAAAAGAGCATGAAAACTTGAGCATCATTACTCTGTGATATTCCAGTCCATGCCTCATTTTCCACTTTCAATATAAACATGGACATTTTTCACCTGATGTACCATCTACCAGGTAAAAATCCCCAAGCACTGCACATCCACCAAAAAACTTTTGTACTGATATTATCAGCCATGTATTCTCAGGGTGTTAAGATATCCTCACTCTCAAAGACAAAAAGGAAAGATATTGGCTTTTTGCAGCACAGTAATTTCCTCAATGGTTGCGAACAAAGCCTATACATCTGCCATGCTGCAATGACAGTGTATGTGAATGCATTTTCTCTCATGTAGCTCCTGTCCAGCAGGTCTTTGTGGAGGCAGCTGTAGTGTGAGATACCTGCAGAGTGCTGCAAAATGAACTCTGTGAATCTCTTTCTGCTGTCACACGAAGCATCTCCCATTCACTTTGCATTCTGCACCTGGCCTCAGCAGAGAGCTCCCGATTAAGGGGATCATTTGCAGGCGGGATGCTCAGAGAAAATAGCACAGCGAGTGTGTTTGTGCATGTGTGTGTTGCTTCTGAGCGGGCAGATTACAAAGAGAGACCACTGGCTTGTTGTCTTGGTGCATTGTCCCTGCCCTCTTTCCAATCTACATCCCCTATATACACACCACGGCCATAGCCGCACATTCTCCCGAGAGGGAGTCCTATTGATCAAGCAAGCATCTCCCTAATTAAGCTTGAGACCAGAGGAGAAAAAAGCAGGAACAAGGGGGATGGGAGACAAAGAGAGTGAGGAAAAAAGTGGAGGAAGAAAAAAGCGGTTTGCGCTGAGACCAGGCGCACTTGTTGTTCAGAGAAGAATGGAGGTGGAGAAAGGGGAGAATCATTCTGACAGAGAGAAGTGTTAACAACAGCAGCCGCTCTGCAGAAACATGACACACAACATCCAGGGAGCACTAAAGAGCTACTGACAAAACCAACCGGAAACTTTACTATTTGATTCTGATCGTCTTCAGGGTTTTAAATGCTCTTGGGATTCAATTAAGAGTGACAATTATCTCATTCACTGTTTCTCGGCTCCTCTGCCCCCTCCAGGCACAGAATGTGGTGATTCAGGGAAAGACAGACACAGAGAGAGAGATTTTCCCCTGCGTAATCTTTCTACTTCTTAGATAAACTGCTCTCGCGCTCACCCAAAGGGAAAGCGGTCGCTACAATGCATCCCGAATGACAGTTTACAATGCAAAAGCAACTACGCCAGAGAAACAATCGAACCGTTCCTAGTTACACCGCTTTATCAAAGTCAAGTCCAGTCCATTCTTCTTATATCAGACAAGGTAAGAAAAACAAGGAAATATCATTCATCTAGCACCACAATAACACATTATAATGAGTCTTGGTAAGAAAATGAGGCTGAGGTGTAGCAGTACAGCTCATTTAATGCTAATTGCTAAAGCCAATAATGATGAAAAGATTATTATTACTTTTTCACTTTTCATACATCCACATCGAAGAGACTTGAGGGTAGGACTACTTGAGCCAGTAAGCAACTGCCTTAGCAACACCCTAGCAACCAGCATTCTGAATGTTTTTCACCACATCTGTATTTCTGTATTTTGTTTAATACCATTATGTGATGGAAATGGCATGTCAAAATTTGACTGGGAATGAGACAAACATAAATATGACTACAAGCAGATATGGATAGTAACGGACTACATGCAATCTGGATTATGTAATCAGATACCTAATATATGTACTTGAACGTAGATTACATTCCATTTTAAAATACTCATAATCAGACTAGTTATGTTTTATTAATTGCATGAATACATATTATCCACACAATAGCAATAAATGATTAATAATGTATTTATTCTCCCTAATTCTTCTTTTTCATATTTTAAATATTCTTTTCCACTTATATACAATCAGAAAATCTTCCAGTTTTGTGGACATTCAGACAGAGATCAGTTATTAGTCAGGTGGCTACCGAGCATTTGACCACTGGATTTACAAAATATATTTTCAGATTTAAGAAGTGTTTGAACATTGCTTCAACTACTGATGAACACATTCATTTTTATTTGAATTATCACTCTGTATGTGGCTATTTAACAGTGTAGCTTTTGAAGGTTTTTGTCTTTCAAACATATTCAAATGCACAAATTCACATTATTTGTGATTTAGATGTAATTCAGGCATTCTCAAATGTTTTGCCATCTGAAATTCTAATACATTTACTTGAAGTACCCTAAGATTTTAAAATAAATATTTTTATAAATAAATTTCACATTTTCACGTTCACGGTTCTTTGTTAGTTAATGGTCACATGACATGCAGGTAAACAAATAAAATATATAATTTTTTTATTAAGTGTTGTATTTTGATTGATGCTATTCTAAAATTACTTATTTTGATTTGACAGTTTTATAATTGAATTAATTAATTAGCTTTTCATTAAATTCACGAAGCCCCTGCAGTTCATTTACAAACCCTAGTTTGGGAAACCTTGGCGTAACTAAATGTTTAATGCACTTCATGTTGTTAATTACAATGATGGAATATATTTTTCTACTTGTTGTATTGTTGTGTATGTCTGATAAATGACTTAGGTCAAAAGTAATCTAAGAGTAATCAAAAGTAATCTGATTACATTACCTAAAATGTACTGTAATGGATTAGGTTACTAACTACAATAATTGTCATGTAATTTAGAATGATTAACGGACAACAGCTTCTAAGTATTCTAATCTATCCAGCTCTGACTAGAAGTGATATTTACCTTCATTGTTTTGTATCTTCACACATCACATGTCTCATATTTTATGTCAACCTCTTCACCGATACCATTATCTCCTCTGTAAACAAGTGCACTCTGGGTAAATGATAGGCCAATTCAAATTTGTATGTGAATAAATGTCTTTGTTTTGGATCAATTATTATGTTTTAAAAATGTCATAATTCATTTTTATTATTATTTCTTTAAATATAATTTATGATTGAAAGTCTGGCTCTGGCAAATAAAATCCATACAAAACAGAAGAAAGAATAAATGATTTAAGCTTAATATAAAAAATGTAAAACTGCGATCTCAATCCCGAGATATTACGGTGCATGTAACTGAAAAAACACCCAGTTGGGCATATTAGATGTGACCAGGGACCTTAAAACTATTCAACACAGCATTGTTTTCATTCATGTCAAATTAAATATGGCATCTACTATGACAAACTTCCACTGTAGATGCCTCTAAACACATTAAATAACATATTCAATTATATAAAATAATACATAAAGTAGTTGATAAACAAGACTTTAATTGTTAAGTTATAAATATGAGAGGAGCTCATGATATTCTGACTGTCTCAATGGTTTCAAAACCTCTTGCAAAAAAGCATTATCTAACACAATAGGAAAACACTCTAAAAGCTGTATGTTTTTGACAAATGCAGTAATTTGGCTTGCTGTGTGGATCAGATTGGGTTGTATACAGCGTGAAAGTCTGGGGTGTGTAGGATAAGACCTGTCAAACACATTATTGTAAGAATGAGTTTGTATGTGTGTTTGTGTTTCACCCCGAGACACAAGTGCATCAGTGCTGTCTCTCCTGATCACTGATTGCTCCTGATGCTAATTTGATGTGCTGCGGCTCATCAAACCACGCTGCCCCACTTTCAACCATCCTTCAACGCTAAACAAACCTAATGCAGGCTTCAAAAAGCAAAAGTAAAGCATCAGAGAGCGGCTTTCTCCCCAAGCAGCCCTCGCCAGGCACACTGCCACCCTGCCCGGGCACATCGCCTGCCTGCATCACAGCTATCCGTCTGAAACCAGCCTGCTAATTACTGCTGAGAACAGAGAAAATAGAAGATTAAAGTTAGCAGTTACTCGCAACAGGCACAATGTCTGAAAACCACAGTCTTGATAAACAAAAAGTTGATTAAAATGCAACAGATAATTTGTTGAACCGCAAGGCTAACTGCTACACTAATGAGGGAAGTATTGCTAACAGCTAGAAGTAAACAAAGAAAAGGCTGTGGAATGAAATGGAATTTGCCTGTTCTGTCTACATGAAGATGCTAAGCTGTTTAGATCAAGCAAGGCTTTTACAGCAGGAAATAACCGACAAGTGTTTAACATTTCTTACTGGAACAGGAAGTTTAGCTTTGACATGTTGCAGAGCTGTCTCATTTTAATAAGCTTTAAACATATCAGGAACCATTATTAGCTTCTTGCTACAGTCTGTTGCAAGAGTGGGAGGGGAATTCATTCTGATGAGCAATTGATTTGACTAAATAAAATTAAATTTACACACCCTTGAATACAAGATGAAATAGCATCAGGCTAGCTGTCAACAGTGCTGTTACTGTTAACTAAAACTATTTGTTTGAATCCTTTTTAGTCATTAAAATAAAGCTGAAATAAAATAACTATTAGATGAAGGTGTTATAATGAAGCTTAAAATAATTCAAACTTCATGAAAAACAGAAATATTTTAACTGAAATAAGCTCAAGTTAAAGTTTTAATATTAATTATTTTAAAATGTATTTATTTTATTTAAAAAAGTAATAAAAGTGACAAAAGCACAAAATTACTATATGGGTTTTACTATTTATATACTCTTATAGAATTTCTTAATATTTTAAATTAGCATTTATTTTTATCTTTTCAGTTTTTATTTAAACTGAAAATATACAAATAAATGCTAATTTACAATATTAAGAAAAATAATACTGGTTGACTTGTCATATGAGGAAATTGTCATCAGGGCAATGCTGACAGTAGTTTTGAAAGAGGTGGTTCTGCGTGATGGTTTCAAATCAAATTCAAATATAGCTACAAACAGCGATTACCGGGGTTCAAGCACTTTAGGTATTTAAGCACGTAAGGAAAACGACATTACATATTATTTAGCAAGCATGTAACACCTAAATCAATTATTAAACAAGTATTTTTGGCAAATTCAGGTGATTTACCATAGAAATATGTATTTATAACGTTAATGACTGTTATAATGCCAGCTGTGGTCCGATCTCCCTGAAACTTTGCATGCTTGTATAGCTGCAAGCAGTGATTACGTTCAAGCGCTTTAGGGATTTAAGCCCGTAAGGACGACATTACATATTATTTAGCAAGCATGTAAAACCTAAATCAATTATTAAACAAGCATTTTTGGCAAATTCAGGTGATTTACCATAGAAATATGTATTTATAACGTTAATGACTGTTATATGTTATATATTTTCCAGACGGAGCAAAAAAACCTAGTAAAAAGTAGGTTTTTCATATCTTCTCAATCATTTAAAAATCGGTTTGATTGACAGCAGTGGTTCTAGAGGCAAAGTTGTTTGAAATAAGGTGGTCTATCATACGATATGAATATCGTGTGTATGTGCGGAAAACCGTGCAATGTAAAATCGTTTACGTCCTCAAACAAATTTGATACCGCCCCCCCCAATGGCCGATTTCTTTTACATTTCTCAAAGACCTTTGGGGTCGTGAGTCAAACAGGCCCACTGAGTTTTGTTCCGATCGACCTCTGTTAACCTAGTCTAATTAGTGCTAAAAATGTATCGGCCATGTTTTGTTGAGAGAAGCAAATGTCCACATAGACACTTGTGCACTTTGGACCATGACTGTGCACACTGCACAGCGATTTTGTGATGTGATAGGACAAACGGTTTCCTAGTTACAGCAATTTTTATGTTTTTTTCCCTCTTATAACGCCACCAGTGGCCAATCTCCGCGATTTTCCCATTACCTCAGCTTGAGCTCTTACATAAGTGTGCTGAGTTTGAGATTTCTCATTCCGTCAGGAGTTATAATAATTTTACTAAAAGTGTCCCTGCCCCCTTCTAACATTTTGGCGTCCCTTTGGCACGGTGAGCCGAAAGTTCAACTTGGTCTGAACGATCAGTTTTACGTGTAAATCACTCATCTGTGACCATTCTAACAATTACAATAGGGTTTCAGCGCTATGCGCTTGAGCCCCTAAACTACATTATATTTAGTAAACTGTCCTCAAAAAAATCTAATTTCACATTGTTTTTCAATTTTTTGCTGTTGGGCAGTCTTTATAATTAAGGTTCATTTTAACTGAAAAGTCGAACTGTGTTCTCAGAATAGTATTTTACATAAATATCAGGTCAGGACAAAATTGTCAAATGTCACATGTTAAATATGTTTATTAATTACAATATTTGTTGTCCAAAAAAATGATATTGTACCTTTTAGAGTTTGCGGTTACATTATTTTATTTTACTACAATAGTTTTTATTTTTGTATTGTGACATCTTAAGCCATAGTGTGACGACATGCCCTAATACCAAAAGGAAAATGTGTGTGCAATCAAATATACTTTAGCAGTCAATGTTTTAAGGACTAAAACACTTTTTCTCAATACTTTTACTTGGAGTAAACAACTAGCTCCAATCTACTTGTGTAAGAGTACAATAGCATGAGATCAAGGATAGCAAACATGGACTGACATCCACAAAAGAACTCTATAAAATGATAAAAACACAACTCAGACTATAATTGAATGCAGTTTTGCACACCGCAGTCGATGGATAGTGTATTCCAGTCGATTGTTTACCTTGTAGCTGTGCGGTGTAAACAGATTGAGAACAAAAAGCTGATGTACTTCGGAGAGATAGAGGAGCTCGCGGCTTACATCACTGGCTCATATGGATTTTGTGTCTTAAATTACGGGTGACCTTATGATGTCTCCAAACGGCTGGAGTTCATCTTTCCTGTACACAACCAGAGGTAAAATAGAGGAGAAAAGGAGGAGGAGGAGGGGAAAAGATGCAATTCTGACAGGGGAATATGACAGAGGGAGATAGGGGGAAGGTAGAGAGAAAGACAATGAGAGGAAGAGAGAAATGATGGACGACAGGTTCAACAAATGGCATTAAGTCCGTGAACCTGTGGCTTCAGCACCTCAAGAGCCCACGAACTGCACATGCACGCTTACATGTGGCAACACTCATGAAACATTAATCATCTCTATTGATCACGTCTGTCCTTCACAGGGCGAATGTGACACACATGCTCTCGCATACACAAACACTTACAGATGTGCCACTTGGGACTCCATCCAAAGCTAATCGAGTTCAATAAAAGGAGGAAGTCTTCATGTTGATTTCTTCTAAAATATCCGCAGCCTTCTCTTTCTTCAATATTGTGTCTCACGGCTTCAGAACTGAGGTGTCAAAGAGTCACACATTTAATTTATCGCAGGACAAGGGGAAAAACTTCAACATCTATTGCTTTCACTATCTCCCCATTTCCCACAATAAAATGCGGTGCTGGCAACCGCACAAGGTCACGGGCACCGAGAGAATTAATATTTCATTCTTTATGGGTCTCCTCCTCTTGCCATTCCTCGGGACAGAATCTATTTCCAGGGAGAAAAGGATAAGAGATTGAAGAGAGTGGCTGGCACGAAATGTGCATGAAGAAAGACCTCTATCACAAACTTATTTGAAATCATAGCAGTGTGTGAAAAATGAACTCATGAAAACATTTGGTTGTGGAAGAATGAATAAAGTTTGTGTGACCTTCTGTTTTGATGTTTAAAAGTTGCATATCATTCATCCCTGTACGAGAGAATGTAGATGTTCTGTCAGTCAGTACAGCTTCCCTTGTCTTTATGTAAAATCGAATACATGCAGCTATCTTAAACAGATGGTAATGGTTCTGCATGTTGATCAAGCAGTGTATATGAGTTATCATTTGTGTGTGTATATATATTTATGTACATATAGAGCCTTGTTAAAGTATTCAAGCCCCTTCATTTTTTATGTTTTGTTATGTTGCACATATGTTAAACTGCTTTAAAGGGGTGGTTGATTGCGATGTCACTTTTTTAACCTTAGTGAGTAATGCTGCTATTTGAGCATAAACACAAAATTACGATGCAGAACGTTCAACGTTCAGATATCATCTTTTAAAATGATGGCAGTTAAATGCCTACAAAAACGGCTCCTTTAACGGCTACTTTAAATTTAACCCCGCCCCCAAGAACATGCAACAAAGGGGGCGGGGCCATGCTGCGCAGCTTCAGAGAAAAGGAAGAGTTGTTGTCATGCCGTCAAAACTAAGGGTGCACGACAACATCTATTCATACATGAATCACGATTCTGTCTTCTAGAGATTCTAATGGATTCATAAGTTTCAAAATCAATGTTCTAAAGCAGTGGTTCTCAATCCTGTTCCTCACGCCCCCTGTGCTTCACACTGATTGTAATCGTAAACTTCACAAAAGTTATAAACTTGTTCTTCAAATCTGATTGGTTAATAACAATGTTGTTGTTAACAAACATGTCGCACTTGGTAAAATCAGGTTCTGCAGCATTAACATGGACGGATTGAACGCGCGTGCGGTTGCCATGCTGTATTAAAATTTTAATCAGGATAAAACCATATATTAAAAGCTAACATAAGCACAGGCCTGTAGCCAACTATGAGGTCACCGAGGTCTGGACCTCGGGAAATTTGTCATGTTAAAAAGTAAAAATTGTTCTCAGAATGTCTAATTTGCTTTTAAACTCCTCGGATGAATGGCTGCATGACATGAATAATTCAGTTTAGACAGTTTGCAACAATGTTTAGCGTCCGTTGTATGAAAATGATCTTTGCTAGACGCTGCCGGAGGGAACGAGGCTTGAGAGAGTTGCGAGTGAGGGTACGGGCTCAGCCTCGTGTTGCCAGATCCAGCTATTATAAGCGTCTTTGGACTTGTCTTTTGCACTTAATTTTACAATTGAGAAAGTTAATAAAGTGGGAAAGAGCAGTTTAGGGACAGCTCTGAAATAATTCTGGTTTATTTTTTTGTTTGTTTTTTGTTTGTTTTAATAGCAATATCTGGCAACACTGCATTGCCGGCACTTAAACTGACAGTAATCAAAAAAGCCCACGGACATGTTATTGCAGACAGGATACGACATTCGATAAGGCAAACACAAAAAAAAATCATGATATTATCTGTCAGATACATTTTCAACGCTGTCAAAAACAGTAACAATTAACGCTAGTATATAGAACAAGTAGGTTGCAGAATGAAATGAAATAGCCTATGCAAACACTAGCCGTGAAGAAGACTATGCTATGCCCTTCATTACTACACATCTGTACAGAGTTTCAAAAACACAAGAGAAGAAGAAACCGTAAAACAACAGATGCTTCCACATGTAATCTAACACGATCATCAGATATAAAACAGCATCAATGTTATGGAATAAAATGTTGACCCACGAAGAGGTAATAATGACTCAAGCTTTGGGTGTTGATCAACGTTTTGGTTCACATTATGAATCCAATTCAGTTTTTTTCAGCATTTTTGTTTAAAATGTTGTTTATTTATTTATTTATTTTTTATTCATGAAACTTACCCACATTCAAGTGCTTTAGAAAAAATTATAATACATGAAGCTAGAATAAAATATTATTGTTTACAAACAGATATCCTGTTCTTTCTTTTTGATGTTTTGTGTGTTCAGATTTTCATATAACAAAATATATACAAATGAATAAATAGGGACATAGTAGTATACTTAAAGTATGATGTAGAAAGATAACTTACGTGTATACTTGCAGTATAAAACTACTAAACTAGTAGTTTACTGAGACTATACTTCAAAGTGTACTAAAATACTACAAGTATACCTGTAAGTTCACTTTTAGTATTGTTGCAGTACAAACTAAAAACATAGAGGAAAACCAACTGTGTGCTCAAAGTTTACTACTGTTATACTTAAAGTATACTTTTATATACTAGAAAGTGGGCCAATTTAGTCCCAAGGAGTATTGAAATAGAACACTTACAAGTATACTACTAATACTTGCTATATAAAATATACTTAAAAAATATACTTGAACTTTACTTGAGTATACTAAAAAAAATCTACTTGGAAGTATACTTATTTTTAGTAAAGGCCGCACATAAAGCACAGCTTGGTGGAGTGTTGCAGCGATGTATCTTCAATGCAGCACATTTTTTTTCTGAAATCTTCCCCAGATGTGTGGTTTTGTCAGGATTATGGACCTGTCTGTGTGTGTTTGTGTTCCTTATGAACCAGTTTCTATCTCCCAGTCATTATGTCATTTGGTTTCGTCCCGTTCCTTTCTCCAATTATCCTGTGTTTAAAACCCCAGTCCATGCAGTTCGTGTTTGTATGTTCTTGAACATCTTCCCTTCCTGTGTTCCATGTTTCCTGGTAAATTAAAGTTTCGTGTTTGTGAATTCCTCGTCTCCTCGTTCCATGTTTCCTTGCTCCTGTGAAGTGGGACAGGTTTGATGCAATCCTGTCTCTTAGTTCTACAGGCATTTTTCTTTTACTTAGGGCTTGGTCTTTGCTTTAATATGCATTTTCAGCTGTTAGACCTTTTATTAAGACATATGTGCCTATTCAAATAATACCCATTCAATTGAATTTGTCACAGATTAGCTGCACTCAAAGTGTGGTAACGTTTACAAGCAAAATGAAAGCCCCTGAGCTAAATTTTAACTGTCCCAGATAAGGGTATTAATATTTATGCAATTGAATCATTTCAGTTTTTTTTTATTTGCAAAGATGTTAAAAACCTGTTATTTTCTTTGTCATTAAAGTGTATTTAGATGAGGGGGGAAAGTAATTTAAAGCAGTTTAACATTAGGCTGCAAAATAAAACGAGAAAAAAAAATGAATTAAATACTTTTGAAAGGCACTGTACATAATATATATGTGTGTGTTATATTATATTGTAATAAACATACATGCTGCTATATATATATATATATATATACACACACACACATTTAAAACTTACATTAACTAGTGTAATTAACTATTATTAATATTATACTGTATATTACCTATGATATGTATTTATATACTGATATATTTATTTAACTGAAATTGTATATCTAAATAATCTTTAGGTAAATATATTACATATTTAAAAATATCTAAGTATATATAAATAATAATACAAAATCTAAAGATAAAGCAGCAAAACTGTTTACAACATAGATAATAAATCCACACATTAGAATGATTTCTGAAGGATCAAGTGACTCTGTAGACTGTAGTAATGATTATTAAAATGCAGCTTTGCATCACAGGAATAAAGTATACAAAAATAGAAAACCGCTGTTTTATATTGCAATAGTACAGAATTTAATAAAATAAAAGAAAAAAAACAATTGTTTTTAAAAAAACAATCCACACTCAATTATTCTATATAGCACCAGCCACAAATAGCTATGACTCCTTGGCTCATCTTTGAAGCAATTTGTATTGTTAAGATATTTCCAGTTCATAGCATCACATTCTACTTGGCTCCCAAATTGAATTATCTTTAGCTTCTGCATATAAATTCGAGCGGCTGGAGAAAACTCAGTACAGTATGTGCTGGTAGAGTCATATTTGACACACTCACAAATTATAACCACACACGAGTGAAATGAACTACCGTAAGTGCCCAAGGGAGCAATAAACCCTCTGACTGCAAACATGCTACAGTTCTGTCAAAAGCAACCTTTAGGATGACAGCCCACCCAGCAACAACACTGCATTTCCATAGCCAGATGTAACAATTTGATTAGATCGGGTTAATTGGCCTCATCTGCCTGGGATCCATAGACACTGTGTTCCTCTCAAATTGCAGCGATCCTGTCAAACTAAGCTAAAATCACTCTGTCATGCATCTCGTTAGTATCAAGAATTTATCAAGCAGTCTCTGAATGTTACCTCATCTGCTCATACAGTCACACACAAAAGTTTGTGCTTTTCAACACCGCACAAGTCAGGAAATGCATCTGTAATTTGTTTAGGAGCGCAGACATGATGTACACAGATGGATGGACTCTCAAATGTAATTTTTGGGCCAAATGCAATGGGTCTGGCCCAGCAGGAGATACAGAGTGGTACCGCAGGCACAGAGAGCTATAACACACAGCGTCCAGCTAATGGACACACACCATTACAGCGCTTTCCACTCGGAGAACTCAGCAGGTTATATTTCATCACATGCTCTCGCTGCGTTCCAGATGTCGGTCCTCATATACGCACACAAACATGCCCAGTGTCATTACTAAGGTAATGTCTACAAGTGCAGTGTGTTTGCTGAGTGGACTGAGGCGGTAGGCCACAGCGGGAGTAGTGAATACACAAACACACACACACCTGCTCTGCTAGCATACTAGCATACATTTCAGAGTTTCGACTTGACTAGATTCACCTCTGCCTGGCGCACAAAAGGGGAGGAGAATGAGATGAGGAAAGAAAAGAGCAGAGAAGAGTCTCACTGCTGGATTAAGGTTTGAGAGACTCAGGGGCTTCATAGCCGGAGAGATCGACATGTCAGCAGCTTACACACACACACACACACACACACACACATGCCTGTGCCCCTGCAGGTACTTCTGTGATGGTTTCACCTTACTGTGCTTTCTGTTGACACTGATGTTAGAGCTGCTATGGGATGGACTTGGCCTCAAAAACAGCCCGGGACTTGCCTGCTAATATATTATCTAGCTCAGAAGCTTTCAAACTGTGGTCTAGAGGGTTCTAGGGGGAAATACATATTTTTAGGACTATCAAAGTTAACTGTAAAACTTTGTATTTATTGTAAAACAAAGCACACACACATAAAAAATACATATGAATTGAAGTGAAAATTACTTGCTTAAATGAATTTAAACAAGATACACACAGCAAAAAAGTATGGATAATATTTTAATAATTTGTACAGTACATAAACAATTAAAAGGCCAGTACATATTGCCTGTCTTTCGTTTTTCTACAAGAGAGACAGAACAAAAAAAGAGAATGAGCAATAAAGTGGTAGAATGACAGAACAAACAAACAATACAATGAGCAATAAGTGACTGAATGATGCAATGAAAGAACAGTACGATATAGAATGATATATAGAGGGGTAGAGTGTTCCTGTGGCTCAGTGGTAGAGCATTGCGTTTGCAGCGCAAAAGGTTGTGGGTTCAATTCACAGGGAACACATATACCAAAAATCTATAGTCTGAATGCACTGTAAGTCACTTTGGATAAAAGTGTCTGCTAAATGCATAAATGTAATTTGTAAAATATAAATGTATATTGAACATATTGATAAATTGAATACACAATAGACAGACAGACAGACAGACAGACAGATAGATAGATAGATATAACAATAGATAAGTATGATTATTAAACTGTATGAGTGTGTAAGATAAATTTTTTAAAAACAATCCATAATCAATTATTCTTTACAAGCCATATGTAACTAACGTGAGTTTATCAGGAGGTTAAAAGGAAAGAAAGAAATATTAAACGTATTACTTGGATTTTCCAATCAATTGAATGCACATCGCATCATAATTCTGACATTCTTGGAAACTTTCCAGGAACACTTGAAGGCAAAGATACACTCCAAGTACAATGAATTCACACACACACACAAATGATGCTTGTACAGAAAAAACACGCACACACACAGAGACCATGAGCACAAAGAGGTCATTTCAGAAAATTCAGCCGTGTGCTCCTCCAGTGCCTAATGGCAGCTCTTAACTGCAACATCTGTCTATCTTTCCCCTGGAGGACCACACTTGTTGGGTGCATTTGCTTGTTTTGTCTGCACTAACCCTTTTACAGTCCCCATTCAGTTTTATGGTGAGACAACAAAGACATGTTCTAGGAGGGAGGATTAGGCTTGGGAGTTCTTTGTATACGTTAAGAAGCAAGCAATCATTGACATGAACAATTTCAGCTATAATTTTAACTTTCAGCACTAGACTGTCAGGAATCGACTGGATAGAGAGATGCGAGGACTCAAGTGCAGGAGAAAATGGGTATTTAATAACAAAATAAAACAGAGCAACAAAAACCACCCCAAAGGGGAAAAACAGGCAAACAGGCAGAGAGCTGTGTACATTTAACATATACACACACACACGAAAAGACAACGGATCAGCACAGGACTGCAGACACCAGGAGGCTAAATAGGGAGACAAACGAGGGTAACGAGGGAGACACAGGTGGAGCCACTGAAACAATGATTAGGTAACAAGATGAAAGGGGACAGACAATAGACATGGGAGCACATAGCACCAACAACAAACAACAAGAGGGCCTGGAGGAATAGGCAGACAGGGGTGCCAGGGTGAGGCAGGCAGAGCTGGAGGCCAGGGCGGGGCTAGCAGGGCAGGAGGCCATTGGGTGGGCTCTGGAGCGGGCTCTGTGGGCTCCCAGACCGGAGCGGACTGCGTGGGCACCGGGCTAGAGTTTACTGGAGACATGACGGCTGCCCGTACCGACCTAATGGGTGGATCCTCCAGCTTACGTACCAGCCTCGGCATCCTGCGCTGCAGCTTCGACGGCCGCCACTAGGGGCACCGCGGCTCCGTCTGCCGCCACTGGAGATGCTGTAGCTTCATCGCCCACCACCTGAGGCACACCAGCCACTTCAGCTGGGGAACGTGCCAAAGACTCCACCAATTGCCCAAATGTCAGGTGGTCCAGCCTCATCCTCCACCAGCTGAGGGACTCATCCAGAATATACTGTATTATAAAGTAATATCTCATTGTGGTCTCAGGCTTTCTAATTTTAAATAAAAAAAAAAAAAAAATAAAGTATGATGTATATTATATTATACTGTATTATATCTTTTCATTGATAAAATAAACTCGCGGATCAGCACAGGACTGCAGACACCAGGGGCTAAATAGGGAAGACACAGGTGGAGCCACTGAAACAATGATTAGGTAACAAGATGAAAGGGGACAGACACAGACATGGGAGCACATAGCACCAACAACAAACACCTGGAGGAATAGGCAGACAGGGGTGCCAGGGTGAGGCAGGCAGAGCTGGAGGCCAGGGCGGGGCTAGCAGGGCAGGAGGCCATTGGGTGGGCTCTGGAGTGGGCTCTGTGGGCTCCCAGACCGGAGCGGACTGCGTGGGCACCGGGCTAGAGTTTACTGGACCTAATGGGTGGATCCTCCAGCTTACGTACCAGCCTCGGCATCCTGCGCTGCAGCTTCGACGGCCGCCACTAGGGGCACCGCGGCTCCGTCTGCCGCCACTGGAGATGCTGTAGCTTCATCGCCCACCACCTGAGGCACACCAGCCACTTCAGCTGGGGAACGTGCCAAAGACTCCACCAATTGCCCAAATGTCAGGTGGTCCAGCCCCCTCATCCTCCACCAGCTGAGGGACTCATCCAGGATATACTGTATTATAAAGTAATATCTCATTGTGGTCTCTGGCTTTCTAATTTTAAATCATCTTTTGTTTCAGATTATATGAAAATAAAGTATGATGTATATTATATTATACTGTATTATATCTTTTCATTGATAAAATAAACTCTGCATCTTACTGTTTTAGTATAATCCAAGAAGGCTCTGACAGGAAATAGACAGCATATAGATTGCTCTGCTTCTATTATGTAGGAGGTAGTGACAGAATCACACTGTCAATGCAGCACCGTAACAATGTTTTATGGTTCTTTCTTAGCTGCAACGGCTTCCAGGAATCAAAAGCACCACACTTGCCTGCCTTCGCCTAAATCAAGTATGCAGCTCAGGGCTAAGGGTGTTGTGCTGCACTGCCGATGTTGTTGTCTTTTGTCCGCCGCTCCTCGCTTATAATAATATAGCAGCCGTGCAGGAACGGAGAGGATACATCCTAATTTGCGGATGCTGATTAGCTGTCAACAGAGAGAAATGACCGCCCCCTCTGCGCTCCAGAAGCTGCAGGTACAAAGACTTTAACCCTCACACCTCTCCTCCCCACCTCCATCTTTCTCCCTCTCGCTCTCGGTTTGCAGCAGTCTCTCAAGGCCTCTGTAATTTATGAGCCCAGCGTGAGGTGCGTGTATGGCTCACCTGTAGGTCAGAGCCATTCAGTAGCATGCAGAGAGATAAGCAACAGATGATAAGCATGCAGAGATGTTTCTCGCAGCTTGACCACACAGTTCCCTGCGGTCTTCACTGCATACAAACACACACACACACTTACAGAAGCATGCATGCTCTCTCTACTCCATAGGGGACAGAAATATCCACATTCACATTGCTTGGGCACACAAGCATAACCTGATTCATATAGCTATCTATCTATATCTTTATAAATAGATAGCTACACACACACAAACATATATATATTATACCGGATCCCAAACATTTGATTGGTTGTATATGTATGTGTGTGTGTGTGTGTGTGTGTGTGTGTGTTAAATAATACTTTTTATTTTAAGTAGAAACACTCCAATAATCTTTATATTCATATTTGAATATGTTTATTTATTTATTCATTCATTCATTCATTTTACAGTGTAGAAATCAGGCACAAAATGGCATGAATCCAGTATAGCCCTGTAAGGGTTTCATAAATCAAACTTGTAAAATGTCTTGCACAAGATTTCATTTTAATTTCATTGCCAAATCATGAGACAATTTCAATGTTTATGCTTAAAAACAATCTTTTGTTGACTTTTTACAGTCAGTGCAGCATAAATGCAATCCAGTAATTGTATTAATCCAGTACTTTCTATTAGGGCTGCTCGACTATGGCAAAAACAATAATCAATATTGTAATCACAATTATTTAACACAAGTAAATTATTTTAAGATAATAATACATATCAAATATATATTTTCTGAAAATAAGGTTTCTATGACATCTGCTTTCCAGAGACTAGCCAGTATAAAAAAGTTCTCAAAGTTATTGAAAATAATTAAACTGTCAAATAAAAAGTAATACAAAGCAAAGGACAAATAAAATAGAATGAAAAGATAAAAATGAAACAAACTGGGCTTTAAGGGTTATTTTAATGCAAGTCTAAAGTAGTCAGTTAACAGCCTACTACAGAAATGGAATGTAAGAGGCTGTAATGTAAAACAAAACAGTATCTAACATCACTGTAAGAATGAAACTTTCTTTGTTTTTTATTATTAAATCTACAAAAGTCCTTTATTTAAGTTGTTTGATTAATAATAAGCACATGCAGTCAGCAGCAGGAATATAGTCCGTTGTCACTTTAAGAGCCGCACAGATCCAATTTACTGTGACACACGTAGGCTACTTTCATTCTCAACTCTCTACATTCATTATTATTATTACATAACCAATGAGGGTTTATGTGAATAATCACTAAGCGCCACATTTTGACAATATTTTGAGTGTATTTGACCGTTTAGGGTGCACACCTTGAGCTAAAAGTTGACTTTACATGTCTGTGTTGTGCATTTCGTATTTGAGCGGATCCTCATGAGGAACAGCACAAGTTCTCTTTCGTGCTTTTAAAAACATGAACAAATCTAAATCAACTTTAAGTCAAGCTCGTCCCATTTGGAAAGTGTCACGTTACATGATTTTACGCATTTGAACGTGAAACAGGACTTTTATGGAGGAACGAATGTGTACAGCTGGAGAGGGGCAGAATGGGGCGCAATAATCGTTTTACCTCTATTTTATTTTCATAATCATTGGAGGCCGGAATCTAAATCGAAACTGTATTTCAATTAATTGCACAGCCCTGCTTTGAAATAATCAACGATATTAAAATAAAAAAAATGCTTTAATTCAGTCCATCCCCAATGGATAAAATCAAGTCCCACCCTGCATTTGTTCTAATTCAATATTCAGTTTTAGTCACAAATGTGTCACAATATGAAAATAAAATGGATTGTGGTCATTCACATTGACTTTAAATGGTCAGAGGTCAGCATTGGCATATCCCACAGCAATCTGATACATGCTGATCTCCAGAGGACCCCAAGACAGACTTCTGCGCATTCCGGGCTCAGAATTGATCCTAGACTGAGGCTACAGCCAGTACAAGTACACATTAAACCAGTGGGAAAAGAAAGAGGGAGGTGAAAAGATGCAGAGACCCACAACAGGGGTCCAGAGCAAGCCACAGGCATGACTGCAAAGCAATGCATGAAGTTCTAGCAATCAAGAAAGTTAGAGGTTTTCAACTTGCCAGTGGTCTTAGAGCACTAGAGAGAGTTTTTCTTTCTTTTTCGCCTCCCCATCTGTCTTTCCCTCTCTTTCTTTGTCTGCTGCATCCAAACCACAGGAACATTCCAGAGCTAAGTTCACCCTCAGAGGAGATCGATTTCTACCTGAGGCGTTCGTTGGAAGTGACGTGGATTCGCTTGAAATGGATGTCTGCTACACTTTGGAAAATGCAGGATCTCCGGTGTTGTGATGTGACTCTCCCCCTCTCTTGTATTTCATGCTTTTTTTCAAAGTGCTTGAACAGCAGGTTTCTCTCAGATATTCTGCTTCACTGGCACTCTACCTCTCATTTCCAAAGGCTGCGATTTAGAAGATTCCAGAATGAAAGCTTAAACTCGCATTGGAATATGCTACTGGGCGAATGCCGTGAAATAAATCAATTCTGGCCATTGTTAAACTTAAATTATTAGAGAACTCAAATACGTGGGTATTATGTTGAGTAAGGGAACAGGTCATTCACAAGCAGCATGGCATAAATCCTTCTGGCTGTCCTCTGAGACTTAATGTGACTATGAATAGAATTCAATCTGAAGCAAACTGATCCAGGAACGCTGTGTGAGTTGGAAATATATGATGGCCTGTGCTATGCTCTTGGGAAAAGAGACCTGAGGTTAGATTCAAGATTAGCATTGCGCTAGCCTCAGGGGCAATTCCCTCCCTAAATTAAGGAATTTTGAACATTGCATTTCTCAAACTCATACTTTCAACGGCAGGAAGGCAATTCTGAGGTGTTCTTCGGGAATTTATGGCACGTGTGGGTGTGCGAAAGGGAGTTGGCAATCATCGCCGCGCTTATCCCTCAATCTCACACCGTACTTTTCCTCCAGCCCTGTTTGTGTTTCGCATTCCACATACAGTATGTCTTATTGATTAAACCGCTTCTCAATTTCATCGCAAATGAGTCCTCAAACCACTCGCTACCCGAATTCAATTTCGCAGACAACTGCGGAGAGTAACCCTAATGGATTATTTTCCAAATAGGCTTCGGTCTGTGTTTTAAAGCACTTGTTTAATATTTCAGCAACCCCCATGCTTTCGTTTTCTGCATTGATTTATTTCCGTGTTCCCATTCACCCCTCTATAGCGGGAGACAATATATTACACAATTTAATACCTCTCAAGGACCTCATTCCATTTTTGAAATGACCAAGAAACACTTTCATTTCCCTGGACTTGTGGATTCATCACAGGCGCTCCTCATGGGAGATAGTATCTGAGGAACAGGAGAGCGAAGAAAGAACAGAGCAGGAGAGACCTATAAACAGGATATGATGTCATTTATCTTCTACGTGCTCACGCAAAAACAAACCAAACACTACAGGATGTCACAGCTATCTCTTCCTCTGATTTTTCAGCTCGGTTGGAGCATCCGGTCACGTTCGGACTGTTTTGAGGATGATTACGAAGTTGGCTCAAGCTTCCTGTAGGATGGGAGTTGCTTTATAAACGAATGCCCCAGAGACTGATCTGAGATCTGCTCCGCAGGTGCTGAAAATGAAGCCTGAACGCCAGCAATCACCCAGAACAGGACTGTCCTTCCTGCTTCCTGCTCGCAGTTCAGCGCAACACCTGTCAAACTCATTAAGCCTGAACGAGAGCCAGGAAACATCATCTGCTATCTGCTCAGACACAAATCCCCCACAAGGATAACAAGCTACATATCGTATCTCGGTTGCGGAATGTCCACGTCGGTTTGCTAAAGCATGCATTAATTCGTAGGAATTCCGTCCTAATCTCTTCACACAAACTCCATTGCAGACGTCATAATGGCATCTTGTTCTCGTTGCTGCAAACTGTGAAGTTAAGAGTTTAATCCGTTTGTTCATTTGGGTGATTACATTCATTAGGAAAAACTGAGAGCTGCTAATTACATTAGCTAGATTCAGTGTGAAATTGCATTAGGGGCTTTTCAGTGGCCTGTGAGTGAAAACACCGCCACACTAACACACACACACACACACACACACACACGCACATGCATTCATACATATGCAAACGCTGCAAAGAACATAATGTAATTTCAGCAGTTCATTGCAGAGACTCTACTCGTGACCTGAAGCTCATATCTTACACTGTGTCTACACTGGAAGCAGCAAAGCATGAGAAGAGAAGAACGGAATCTAACCATAGACCAATAAAATGTTAGCCTGAGATTAGAATAGAGTTCTTTTACTACGTTTACTACTTCCTTTTCCATGGAAATACATTAGCAAAACATCTTTGTAGGCGCTATTTAGGAGTAGTGTGTGTGTGTGTGTTTTAATAAACATATTACTTTTATATTCATATAGTTAGAAACAAAAGATTATTTAAAATTACTAAGCCTGAGGGCACAATTTACAAATGAAAATTAAATTGCTATTTTAAGAAAAAAGTTCAGATAACAGATTCAAATTTTAATTAATTTAAATTTGTAAATTAAATAAATTTATTTTAGGTGGAGGGGGAATAGATAGATAGATGATAGAGGTAGAATGATAGAAAGATAAATAGACAGAACGATAGATAGATAGAACAATAGAATGATAGAACGATAGATAGAACAATAGAATGATAGAACGATAGATAGAACGATAGATAGAACGATAGATAGAACAATAGAATGATAGAATGATAGCTAGAACGATAGATAGAACAATAGAATGATAGAACGATAGATAGAACGATAAATAGAACGATAGATAGAACGATAAATAGAACGATAGATAGAACAATAAATAGAACGATAGATAGATAGACAACAGAATGATAGGACGATAGATAGAACAACACTGGATGGATGGATGGATGGATGGATAATTATATATATACACATTTTTACACGCATTCTGTACAAATCTATCTATCTGGTTTTGACTCAGTTTTTAAGTTATTTAAATAAAGAAAATGTATCAATAAAATGAACATTAAAAAATTAATGATATTTCTAAATGAAATAATTTAATTTCAGATGGAAAGAAAAACAAATAAACACAACTGTAAAAAAATACATCCAGGGATCAATCTCACAACTTAAGCATGTCATGATCTATATGTATAAAAAAATACACAATATTATAGACAATAACATAACAGTACTTCAATCTATATCAGTCAGTCACACATACTATATCACTTTCACATACTCAAGCAAGAACACGCGAGTGCCCCTACATATACCACTACTGTATCGGCCAAGCATTGATCGGTGTTGGATGTGCGTGTGATGCAACAGATGCTGAAATGAGCAAGACTGCAGAATGGATCTGCTGGGTGGTGCTCAGTGGTGCAATACAGAGGGCAAAAGTCTTTAAGCCTCTGCTCAACAAACAACTCTCTGAAGCTGTTAAAAGACCAAGAGCTCTGAGCAGGAAAACATCAGGATGGTCAGGGACCGCCAGCTGTTTTCAGTGTTAATCAAACCTTGCAGAAGCTCAGACTTCTGGAAGTTGAGTAAGTTTTATTCTTACTGACAAAAAGAGGGCTTCATCTGAATATAATCGCTGTCATCATCTCTCGCTGTTTTGCCAAAACGCTTTTCAGCTTTTTTTAATTTGTGTACCGCGCTGTCATCTCCCCGTGCAGTTCCATTCTCCATTCGGCTGCTAGTCTGGAATAATTTAATACCTTTAGACTGCATGACCACATCTGAGCTACATAGATAGAGTGTGTGTGTGTGTGTGTGTGTGTGTGTGTGTGTGTGTGTGTGTGTGTGTGTGAGTTTGATTGTGTGCTGTTATGTACCAGTGAAGAAATTGTGTGCGCTGCAAATGACAGACATTTACTGAATAGAGCTTACAAAACAAGGCTCTGGGTACTAAAAGAAGAAGGAACAGGAAAAAGGTTAGACAGAACAGGAGCGTATGCCTGAATGGGTTTGAAATCTCTGTGAAATTGCTAGCAATCATTTCCATTAGGTGCACTCAGACAGTTTTTTTCCCCTCATTAAAACGGTTTTACATGCAAGTACTTCTGAGAAATGATGTTTAAAATGATGTACATGCACCTGACATAAGAATATAGTCATATCAGTGGACTAATAAAAGCTGTTTTACATAAAGCAGGTACCCTCATGGTAGCCATTTTGAGATCACATGACCAGCCAATAATGGACAAAATAATTGATAAAATAATTGTCGAATTTACAAAGACCATATTTAATTAATTATATTTTATTTAATACAAAAAATATATATATTAAACATTAAAATTAACTGAATAAAAATGACTAACACGTTTTATTTTATTATTAATTCATAATTGAGTACTGTTTGCCTGACACCATATTTACAAGCCAGGTTGACGTAATGGACAAAAGTTGTTTAAATATATTACGTTTATATTAATAAACACATATTTGCAACAGAAATCATTTTAGATGGATGAGAGAACAGATAAATATCAAAATGTTGTGTTGCGGTTTAGCTAGTTAGCGTAGCGCAGTTAGTCTCTGCTGGTAGATGTCATAACTACAAATCTACAACTATTTTGCTTTATTGACAGCCATTCAGCTGTGAATCCTGACTAAATATAAAAAAGTAACAATAATTTACAATTCAAAGTGTAACACAGACTTCGAACTCGATTTTCTTATTTTCCCTGTCGGCTTTTCAGCAGCTCCCATTGACTTCCATTAAATGTTTTATCCCTACAATGTAAGTCAATGGGAAACAAAATTGTTTGTTATACCAACATTCTTCAAAATTTCTTCTTTTGTGTTTTGCAGAAGAAAGAGAGTCATAGTAATTTTGAAAGTTATGAGGGTGAGAAAATATGAATTTCATGTTTAGGTGGACTGTCCCTTTAAGAATATAAGTAATTACTTATAAAGTCATTAAAAAGTGAAGTAATAATGTTAGTAACGATCAACATCCCTAAATATGTTAACAAATATCCACATAGGTAAAGGCAGAAACGCTAAGACGACCTATACATCTCACAATCTATAGACCCTTCCCTTTTTCTCCATCTCACACACACACACACACACACACACACACACACACACACACACACACACACACACACACACACACACACACACATTCAGCTGCACAGGGGAAACCAGATCCCAAGATCAATACTGGTGGGAGAAAATCAATAAGATCCAATGAGGGAAAAGGAAAAGAAACACCACAATAACGTTGCATTTATAAAATTGGAGACTCATTACAAATAGAGCTACATTAAAGATAAAAAGTGATGGAAACAAACCAACAATGAAATGATAATGAATTCCATATAAATCTATACTACTAAGACTAGAGGAATGTAGAAAGATCATCACATGATTTATGCTCGACACCACCGCTTGCGTCTCCATTATGCAGTACATTTAGCTTTGTGAATACGAGGAAGGTCATATATTAATTCATCCCCCACATATTATTCCCATTTGCCGTATCACTTTTCAGCGTCTAGACTGCTTTTCCTGTCTAAAGCGACCGAGGTCGGTCTGCGTGTGGACGGCGATGATGGTTTGTATTCCCTCAAGCGCCTCTCACATATGACTAAAATTTACATCTGAGACTCGCTCTCCTATTACAGCCCAAGACAGACAGGTCAGCGGTCAAAGACAGGAGGCTTGACACGGGAATGAGATGCAGACATGCATTTACAGACTGTGTGAACACAAAACAACACGAGTCGGTCTCATGCAGAACTCTGCAATCATACGCATGAGCGAACTGCGACAACAAAAGCATACGTATGCTTAAACCAACACGTTTAAATGCACATGCGCACCGATCAATCTCCGTTTGGCTTCCATAGTGGCTTTTGACGGAAATAGGAGGGGTTGAATGTGCATATGGGGCAAGAATGTGTTTTGTGTCTACAATGTAAAATAATAAGTTGTAAGTTGTAATAAAAGGTTATTACAAGAAAATACCATTTAAATGTTTCCATTTCAAGGCACATGATATTTCTGAGTGAAAATTGCTTCAAAGTAAATCCAACAAAAAAAACTGATGTGTTCACTGATGTAGAAAAACTGTATTTTTCTGTTAAAACGTACTTCAATAATCTTCATTTACAACTTCCAAAAATCCTCTTTTATCAAAGATGTTGCTATTGTAAATTATATACTATAAGTTGGATATCCAAAACAGAGGCGGGGCTGTCACTGGGGATCGAGCCAGAACCCGCCCTCTCACCTGTCAATCAACACACACAGACCCGCCTCCTTGGAGGAACAAAACCCCAGAAATCACATCCATCAGAATGTATAATAGTAGAGTGACTGGCATATTCTTGGTTCCGTGTGCACCGTCTGTTCCTTCGTGATAGCGTTTTTGTTCAAAATAATAAGTCAATTATTTTACTAAATGAAATTTGAGACATTCAGGGTCAGTGTAAGAGTCGGTATAGAGCTTAGGTTAGTGGCCATTATAAGAAATTTTATTTCCACAGGCTTTGTGGTAAACTCAAGGACAAAATCTAACTCCAAACCCCATATTACTCTTTAAAATGTCTATTCAGTCTCAGTGAAAGGAGCTGGAGTTCTTTCAGATATACTGTGCATGGCCAATCTTTAAATGCGTTGGTTGCAGTTGAACGTTGCGCTGTGGGGTTAAAGAGATCGGTGTGATCTTAAGAAGAGATTAATCATACAGATTGTTTAAACTGTCTTTTCTGTACACAACCCTCTTTTTGACTGAGCATCGAGATGCTTGACAAGCTAAGCCGAGCATTAAAGCCCAAATTGGACTCTAAATTTAGACTTGGAGTAAACTAGATGAACATGGAAGCGATGATTCATTTAAGTTGATAATCTTTGGTAAATAAAACAATCACTCATAATGAACAGTATGATGATTATACTCAGCCTCTGAGTATAGTGAACACACACACACACACACACACACACACACACACACAAAAGACTAATCAAATAATGCACGAATTACAATCAATTCACACACTATGAATTAAGTATGTATTGGCATGTTTAATGCATGTGTGTTTAATTACATGCATTCATTTCCTTGTAATTGACAGATAAAAAAGCAATAAATGTTTTTTAAGAATCATTCATGTTTATAGAAGATTGATGAAAGGACAAACCATTTGGAAAATTGTCTTCATTATGGCTCATTATTACAAACACAGACAAAGTTGTGCTGCACTCTACTGGTCAGCTGCATTAAACACACTCGAGTGATGAGGAAAACAACCTCCTATTCATTACTACAATATGTTCATATTCTTCAGAAATGTCTAGGTTTAACATGTATGCACACAACATATTTATTAGTTTATGTCTACTTTAAATGCAGCCATAAATTATAATTTAAATAAAAAATGAATGTGTGAATTGTATATTTCATAGTAATTCCTTCATATATCTTTTGATTAGGTATTTCCTTTGTATTTATTATATTAAGTGATTGAGTCATGATCATCATATGGTGCCATGGTGGAAAAAGCTGATTCACTGAAATGGATAGTGGGTCTGAATGGGTTAAACTTCCACAAAGGAAAATAATCATGGAATAAAAAATTGCCATGACACCCCCGACAAGCTCCTAGCTGTGTGAATATGTTGCCATCTGATGGCCATGTGGGCAAACTGCTTCAACCCCCCCCCCCTCTTCCAATGTTTCTTTGGGGCATTGTGTTGGAAGCAGCCTACATAATGAAAGCTGAATGTGAAATGAATTAATCTCTTGGGAATTCTTCTGAGCATCTGTCTGCATAAAGAGGAATATCTTGTACACAGGTATTATCTATGAGCAGCAACAAAATGAACAGCACTTTGTTTAAGGGCAAAATTTTGTAATTTGTTATTAACCAGCGTATAAGCCATTTATTCAGTGCATTATACTCAAAACATTCTATTTCATTGTATTTATAAATTAACTTTTAATTTAACCATTAAACATTTTAAAGAATGTCTTGTCCTTTTAAATAATGCACAATTTAGTGTAACTAAATGAAATGCACTTGTTTTGCATTAATAATTTCTGGTTTGAGTTGTCACTCTGCGCCGTCATGTGCCCATCTTGAGGTACTACAAGCACTCTGATACCTACTTAGATATTTCTGTCATTTGGCCACAAGAGAGCAGCATCCTCTCATGGTCAACTCCGCACAAATGCTCTCTATCTCTCTCTTTCTCTGACACTAATAATAAGGTTAAACTGTGGCATTTCTAAGAGCTGTATTTTGAACATCAACAATGGCAGAAACAAAAGCCCAGCGTCCCACCTCAGTGTGCTGTATTTTAATGGCCTGCAAGCCTTCTCATCGAGCAGCGCTATCCAGACTCAATCTCCCACTGGGTCGAAGTGCATCAGGCTGTCTGAGGGTTAATACCTGCTCCCCTGGCCCAGCTTCGTCTGTCTGGCCGCCACAGCGGGACTGGCCAACGAGCTCCCCGAAATGTCACGCAGCCACCGGCCGCTTTGATGCACGGCTATCTGAGGAGAACTCCGACCCTGACATTTTCTTTCATGTGCAGAGATATAGTTTTGGGTCTTTTAAATGCAAAGCGACGGCGTGGTGAGTGAATCTCTGAGAGAGAGACGAGTGTATCTCTCTATCTCTCCCTTTTCTCTTTAATTTGAATGGTAAATGCTTTAGCACGTAGGGCTAGTAATCCAGAGACCCCCTTACCTTTTTGAAGAATAGCATTTAGAAGTTGCTGCGAGCCCCCTCATGTAATTATAAGAGCGAATATATGGAAGCACCCCTGAGAATCCGTCTCTGCGGTCGACCTGTCTGTCACACGGTGGGATATACAGTATGATATTACCGGGAGTCTGTAATGCTGACGCTAAATCATGACTAAATCATATGTTGAATTAAACAGTATCTTAATGTTTAATGTTAGCTCTGAACCCCAATGCGCATGGAGGATTGGAGCTTTCATAAAAGCTGTCTCCTCAGATTGTCTCAAACTTTATACACAAAAGGAATATGCATGAAATCCACTGCGATCCCTGAATACATTTAAAATGATGAAATGTTAATTGCCCTGCTGACCTTATCCTATAGTGGGCATGTCAGTCTCATATCAGCAAGTAAATATTTATTTAAAAGCGGCGATACAGCACATTGTGCAACTCAACTAAATTCCATCTGCTAAATGTCAGAAACATGGGCATTATTTTGTTTTAAAAAGTGATGGGGGCAGTTTGGGAGGGGGTTGTGATGTCACAAAATGGCAAAGGATTTGCTCATGAATATTAATTGGGTTTGTTTGTTTCTTTTCCTTTTCGTTTTATGTTAATGTGATCCAATGCAGTGTTTTTTTCCTGCAATAAAAACAAAATGGCTTTAAAAAGATATAAAATGGGCTATGCAAATATATATATATATATATATTTACTGTTTTGTTAAATAGCCTGTAATGATATTACAGAAATGTAGACGATACTATTATGTATTATTATATTATATTATTAATATATTATGAAATATGTAAAGAATAAAATAAAAAACCTTCCACCAGTTTCGACAAATGTCAAATGTGCAGTCACTCTCGAAGCAACTGCATCACAAATTGTAAAATAAAATAAATAATTACGACTACTACTACTACTACTACATTTTATTAGATTTATGGGGTTCACAGCCTGAAAAAAATGGTCCATTGACGATCACTGTGAGCGTTTCATCACTACTGCCCCCTTGTGGTCAAAAGGAAGATGATGCAAGGGTGCTTTGAGAAATAGGGAAAACTGATCAGCATAAGAAATTACCTGCAACATAGGCTCACAGACATAAAATTTGATATTTTGGGGTAACTTTGGCCATACCCCCTGAATAAACTTATTTCTGCTCCTCAAACACTTTCATTATCAGTGGTGAGACTTAAAATGTTTCCATTGTTTCCAAATAGATCATGATAATAACACCTTTATTTTGAGTCACTGACGAACTCAATCTGACATTTACCTGAACTGTCATTTGCTGAGGTCATGTGCTGTATGCTTGATGTGACAATTCAAAGAAGAGACAAAAGTCTTGCTGCGTCTTTTCCTTGCCCCCACACCATTTCATCTCGCCATCACGAGTTATTCACTCAAATCAATAGATTCTGACCTTTTATAAAGAGTGTCTCAAAAGTCAGCTCCCCACAGCCAGCCTGAATCCAAATGCAACCTGTGCTCAAAAACCATCTGTCAGGGTGAGCTTAACACTGCAGACATCCTACTGGGTTGAGAGTCGATGTGTCTTAGATGTAGAAAGACAGAGTTTTATAAGTTTAGTTAGGCACTCTGAAGCTAGTCGACTGCATGGTCACTGTGATCTCATCACTTCAAAACTGAACAAAGCCTCAAACCCAGTCGCATCATCAAAGAGCAATGCTAGTCCATCTCAGGGCCTGTTCCTGTGACAAATGAAAGGTCCTAGTTTAATTTGTCAGGTCGACAAATCGTTTTCTTATTGAAGCAATTGTGTTTTGCGTCAATAATAACATTTGGCCATGTGGCTAAAGCTATACAAAACTACAGAACCAAATTATACAAGTTTATCACTCTACCAAACATCTGTGCATTTTTCAGAAGTGCAAATGAATAAGCTGTTGTGCTTATTGAAGTCCATTAAATGGGCCAGATTCAGTTATCAAGTAGCTAAGTGCCTTGGTAAATATCCAATCACAGTTTTCTAGTTATGCTAAATACCTGACTACACACTATCCCACCATTGTCTGAAAATCTCATTTTGCACCTCACTGAATCACTTTAGATTCAATCTGTGAATCTAAAAAATATGATATGATAGATGATATACTGTAGAAAATGTGACCTTTCATTTCAAATGTATTCAGGAGTTAAAGGGCTAGTTCACCCAAAATTTAAATTCTGTCATAAGCGGATACGTTTTCTACGTTGTTTACGCTTTGATTTGAACGAAAACAGCGTATCCGTATGGTGCGGCTGACACAGAACAGCATACACTGTTTACATTCAGTCGATACTCGACAAAATGGCATGCAAAAATTATTCTCGTAACTTTGTGAAATTACGGTTGAACCCCTGATGTCACATGGATTATTTTAACGATCTCCTTGCTACGTTTCTGGACCTAGATCGTGGTAATTACATTGCTGTCTAAGGGAGGGTCATAGAGATCTCAGAATGCATCAGAAATATCTTAATTTGGGTTCTGAAGATGAATGAAGGTCTTACGGGTTTGGAACGTCATGAGGGTGAGTAATTAATGACAGAATTTGCCTTTTTGGGTGAACTATCCCTTTAAGATGTGGTCACATCAGCGAAATTTCGGCAAAAAAATCTAATAAAAAATCTGTGTGCGAAGCGTGAAAATCCCAGTCAAGCGGAATTCCGCCACCTAAATTTTGGCAAGTAAATGTGAAGCACCTTTAGCATTTAAATTGCGAAGCTACCAGAGAATAGCACATACTTTTGAATGCTAGAACTTTCTTTCTTAAACTACCTGAATGTGAAAAAGTAGTGCTTTAAACAGCAAAAATGACATTGTGTTAAATTTCGCTGACAGTATATGAACATTTCATTATTCACATTTGAGATTGTGCTGAGTTGCGCTGGAGGATAATCGCGTTAAATTAAGTGTGACTGAAAATGACCCGAAGAAAGCGAGTAGGACAGAGAGAGAGCTAGAGAGGGAGGAAGAGCGAGAGAGAACGAATTCACCTAATACACTTTAAGAGTGGAATAATGATGAGCTTTGAGCCGTCGATTCTCATTACAGATGTGTGAGAGGGAATCAGACCAGATCTTATCCCTCTATCTACACATGGGAAAAGGAGAGGAGAAGCACTTTGGTTCACACAGTCATCAGTGGTGACACACTCCTTTGCAATCACACACACACACACCGAAAACCTTCCTTCATTCAGTGGCCTGCTGGTGTTGAAACCTTCAGGTCCGGTATTAGCACTGTAATTGGCCACAGCAGGAGGCTAATGTGGACTCTCATAGGTGCAGGACAATGACACGGTGAACGAGAAAGAGAGATTAGTCACCTGCAACAATGCTTCATTAGTTTAAGTCCTAGCCTGTTGCGATACCCAGAACCATAGATACCCACAACACTGCTCCATGTACAAGCACGAACAAATAAACACAGTCTTAGAAAGAAATCATCTTTAATGTATCTTTGCAGATACATCTTTACAGAACAGTGCTAATAACATTATAATGCTCATTTTGTCTAACAGTCCTATTAAAGGCACAATATGTAAGATTTTTTTATTCAAAATATCCAAAAACCATTAGAACAGTATTATATATTTTGCTGACTTTACTGTACTTACATTATCCCAAATGTTTTGAAGAATTTTTAAATCCAAAGAAATAAGCTATTTTAGTGAAACGGACCGTGTCCATAGTGTCCTTGCGTCGCCTTCTAATGATGTCATACACCCTCAATTTCCGGCTTTGTTTTGTAGAAAACATTGAAACACCAAAGTCACTTTAATATTTTATGGGTTTTATTAGACAGGTGATGAACGCACATAGTAGCATTAAAACAGAACTTTCAAATGTATCTAGTTTGATAAAAACAGTGCTGTTTACCTCACATAGGCTCGACCGGAAGAAGCGGAAGCGGCCGACTGTGGCAATATAAAAGCTCCGCTGCTTTCGCGCTGTGTGTCACGCTCGTCAAAATATTTGCGCTCGTTCAGCGGCCTCGTTTCGCTTCAGCGGCTTCCTGCCTCAATCTACTTCATACTACGATGTTAAAAAATCTTTAAAGGTCCCATAGAATTAAAAACGGTCTTTACCTTGGCATAGTTAAATAATAACAGTTCTGTACATGAAAATGACATACAGTGAGCCTCAGACACCATAGTTTCCTCCTCCTTATGTAAATCTCGTGATTAAAAAAAGACCACTGAAAAACAGAATCAGAACATAACACCGACTGTGATGCAACAGTCGGGATCACTACGCCCCATCATTGCATAAACCCGCCCTTGTTCTAGGCAAGCGCCAGCTGAACCATCAGAAGTTCTGCAGGTGTTGTAAATAAACAAGCGCGGACAACAGCAAAAATGGCAGCTCATGGAAATAAATGTAATGTTCCAGGCTGTGCAGGGGATGTGAAGTGCAGGGATGAGTTTGTGTCTTTATTCAGAAAGGCACGGAAAGCAAATAACGCATTCTAATAAATTAACGCGAGCCACTAAAGGGACATGGTTAGCTTCTTGCTAGCTGTAGACTGTTATAGTACATAAGAGTTCACTTACCACATAAACAGAGTATGGAGAGATGAGGATGATGGCAAATGATTTACAGATCCTGAGCACCAATGACAAGCGTCTGATCTTGTGAAATGTGTGGCAAGTACTGTTGCTCCATAATATAAACAGAGTTTATGCATCGCGTCTCTTGAAAGTGAAACTATAATGTGATCGACTGATCGTTCAAAAGCAGTTTCAATGCTTCGCGTATTAATATCGGCTCCCTGATGCCCGTGTTTTATATACAGTATAATTACCCGACGATATAACTGCGAGAGAAAGTATTTAAATATATATTTTCCTCCCTGTGTTTCTTTCTTGCTGATGAGTGGCACTGTGAAACAGCCAATCAGAGCAGAGCTCAACATTAAGCAGCACTGTGAAACAGCCAATCAGAGCAGAGCTCATTATTTATGACCCTGCCAAATAAGCCAATAACAGACAGTTTCATTCTAGGGAAAAATTCTAGGGTTGTAAATGGACATGTAACATCGTTTCTGGATATGTTTTGCCCTTACCTAAGTCACATACATCTTCTATGTAGATATCAGAGAACAATTTAAAATACTGTATCAATGCATTCTATGGCACCTTTAATATATTAGCTCATCCATGAACATGATTTCTTCCGAGTCCCGTCGGATTGCACATCGGCTGAGGGGATGAAGACGCCAACTCCTATGATTCCACACTCAGTTACGGCGTCATCAAACTACACCTTTGTTTATTTTGAATGCGCGCCCTCTTGCGGCGAAAATTACATACTGTGCCTTTAAGTTAAATACAGTGAAAATATTTTTGGGAAACGTCTAGTTTTAAAATGTTTTAAGAATATTTCTCAACGGTCATACATACGCTAGACACATAAGAGCATTCTGTTTTCCTCATTAAACAAACTTCCTGCTAATGTTCTCTTTGGAATGTTCACTAGATGAGCTCCAGTGTCAACAAGTGTTGTCCTTCACAATATGTGAGTGAGCACCACCATGAAGCTCAAGTGGCTTTAACAAAACTATTTTGTCGTTGTAGTCCCTTTGTTGAGGAACAATCTTCTAACCTCCACCCAATCTGCTGAACCTATTACAGCCTTCAAGAAACAGCCGAAGATACCTAATCATGGAACCACTACCACAATCAGACACCAGTGCTATCATTAACTGAAATTAACTATTAAAAACAAATTTATTGAAAAGAAAATATTAAATCAATTGTTCAGTCATGAAAATCTAGATGGCGCAAGCTGACAGGTTGTTTATGTAACTGATGTTATTCAAAGAGTTAAATGACTTGGCACAAGCTGGTTGGTTCATGCTGGACATGCAGCCAATGAGCTTAATCCCTTGCATTTATAGAGCTGGCAGTATTCACTTGAGATTCTTGCAGCGTGCTTTCAGAGTTCTCTGAAGCCCTCCACCTTCCCCAGCTCCACCGGTATAGATCTGCTACAGGTTATCTTATATGCTATTGTGCAGCAGCAGTATGTCTCAAATACTCATGGCACTGTAACGCCATATGCATTGGCAGTAGCAAGTTCCTGTACTTTCTTGCAGCAGCAGCAGCAGCAGCAGTAGCAATAATCTACAACTACAGCAATAACCAACAGCAGCAGCAGTGTAGCAGATCTATTCCGCCAAGACCAAATACATTAACATTGTCATATCATCATCATGCTAATCTTTTCAGAGAGTTGTCATGATTGAAATAATATATAATGTAAATAAAATAAAATATTAAATGTAAAATGAAAATGAGAAATATTGCCTTGGCAATATGTTAGGCCTTGCCTAACTGAAATTATGATTAATAATAACAATAATAATAATTTTCATAATAATACATTATTATTATTATTAATTAATAATTGTATTATTATTATTATTACAAAAAAAAATCAAAGTAAATAGAAATGTTTTAAAAACAAAGCAATAAAAATGGCAAAGCACATTCAAATTAATAAAACTAAAATGAAAATGAAAAGTGATCATATAAAAACAACAAAAAATATTTGATATATTTATAAATAATACTAAAACAACACTTATGTACTACTTTAGCTTACCCTTTGGTTTTGTGTATTGATTCTATGTATCAATTCTGCCATCATTTACTCACCCTCATATCATTCAAACTAGTGTTGTCACGATACTGGAATTTCTAACTTCGATACGATACCTTGAAAATATCGATATTCGATACCATTTTCGATACCAGGAGAGAAAAAACTGCCACAACATTAAGGGGTCAATTATTATTATTTTTGATAAATATAACATGACAATGAGGTATATTTTACATGAACAAAAAATGTCTTGAGGTAGTGCACTTGTTCAAGGTGTAGTGTCTAGTGTAGGTTGTGAGTGTGTTGTTTTTTGTTGCAGGTCGAGTCTCATCTTCTTTCTGGTGCTACAAGAAAATGCCAAACTTTAATAAAACATTTATTTTATTTTATTTTTGACCACACTTTTAAAATGAACTGAACTATCTAACTAATCGTAGAACTTAAGTTAATGGTAATAGATATTTGTGAACGTTAGTTAACATGAATAAACAATAAAATACTTCCAAAACATTTATTAATCTTAGTTAAAAGTATATTTAAACTAACATTTACTAATACATGTACTAATTAAAATCCAAAGTTCTATCTGTTAATATTTTTTTTCATTGGACCAGAGCGAACATGATCCGTTGTATTTTTATTACCTACTGTTATCAAAGATTAAAATATACTGTAGCAAATGCATTGCTCATCGTTCATAAATGCTGGTTAATACATATTAATAATATTATTTTATGAACAGATTTTAATGCCGGATTCACATATCACATAACGTGCGTGCATCACACCGAAAACAATGCTCACTGGATCGACATGAAGACAAATTGCAGAATTTAAGTAATACTTTTTTTAATGAAGTTAAATGAGCACAAGTCAATTTACATTTGACAACAGTTAAAGTATTTAAAGATTCACAGTTAAAGATTCCTCAGTCAGATTATATTAACTTTAATAATTACGGTGAAAAAACGAGACAACACTCATATCAGGTTTGATCGTGCGCACGCGCCCGGACCGAAGTTAACTTCAGGTCTGTGTTTGTATATCGGGCTGTTAGTGGCGCCGGTGTCCTGACATTTTATCCTACCCGTCAGATTTTCCTACCTCGGCTTATTGCGCATGCGCGCATCAATATTGCATCCTTTTTCTCACGCTGAACAACAATATTTAATGTATCTGAATTACTGTAAGGGTAAGTTTAGGGTTTAGGGTGTATAAATTAATTAAATATAATTTAACAGGTAGTATTTTTCGTTGTCGGATTGTACTACCCACTGTTTTAATGGGAGGTACCGGCTACAAACACAGTTAAAGTGATTAGTAATGAAGTTGGGCTCAGGTTGTTGTGCTGTGGGATGTGTTTCACATACATACATTTATTTGAGGCGACCCACCACAATATCAAAACTTTTCCAAAAGGCTTTGTTGAATAACATGAGCACGTAATGCATGTTTAAAAATTTAAAACGAGGGCAGGTGTTTTTTATATCACTGTATTTTTGAAGGAACACTGTCTTTAGGAAATGTTTGATGTCATTTTCATTTCATCTTGCATGTTATATGTCTGATAAAGCAGCGTTTGTACGCTCAGTTTACAGCCGTTAACGTTACAGGGCGCAAACCTCTAACGTTAACATTACGTTATTTCTCCCGCTTGTAAGCGTCTCCTGCTGACAGAGTTGATTTGCATTTTTAAGAAGTCCGTCCAAGTAATAATCGCTGCATCTCAGTCCGTCTGATTTAAGAAGCAAACATATTTTGCTTGTTAGAAACAAGCCGTACTCACCATCTTTATATTCACTTCACTTTTGCTATTTAACCAGAGCGAATGAGACGAGACACGTGACAGGCACTGCGGTCACGTGTGGTGTTTGTCAACGCGCCTTTGGAGAGAAGTGAAAGTGACAGCTCGGCTAGGATCGGAGTATCGATACTTCGGAAAATTAGTATTGGTACCGTTCAGATATTTCAGTATCGATACTTATCGAAATATCGATATTTTTGACAACACTAATTCAAACCAGAAATATCTTATCAGAACTACCAAAACTTATTATATGGCTTCAAAAGACTTCAAACAGCATTGCACATGCACATCATTTAGGCCACTTTTATTTTATTTGGTGTTTTATTTTATATATATATTTTTTTCTTCTATTTTTAAGCTTGACAGGTCCACAAACAACTACTTTCATTTTCTGGCAAAGAGTGACATGAGGGTGAGTATATTTAAGAGAGAAAAAGTGAAGCTGACACATATTGTAGATGGTATTCTAAAGATCCATGTTCTTTAAAAAAGCTTTGACTAAGGCATCAACTCTTCTTGAAACCTTTTAAGAGTGATATCTAAATGCGTATGCTGTACATGTCTCAGAAGCGCTCTAGAACACAATATCCCAGGCCTTTGCAGGTGAGCTATTGGACGGCATCATCCCCCGAAGCTCTCCCAGAGGTGATACAGCTGGACTTAGTTGGATCCGACCTTTTCCCCGAATCTAACTTTAAATGAATCCTCCCTGCCATCTCGTTTCAATCCCTTCCACCCCACTTTCATCGTCCTCTGGTAAAATGACTAGTCGAGATTCTCTCGCACGTTCCTCTCCTAACACTTGGCCACTCCGCTCTGCCGCTGCTATGGCAACGCGTGCTCCCTGAGCGAGTCGGAGCCGGGTCGCTCTCAGACGGGGAAATCAGACTAATAAATAGCTTTATGCTAATGTCCAGGGCAGCCAGAGAGTGTAGCTGCCAATCCTAATACACTTATTAAATTTCGATCAGATGCTGGGACACAGAGGGCATCTCTGCCGGCCTCAGCCCGTTCTGACGCCATCACCCCTTCTTTCTCAGCCACTCGAAGACTTTCCGCTTTGCTCTTCTCTCTTGAATTGTTGGTTGTGGATCTGGCCGCTTTGAGCAGAATAAATTCTGTTCTGAATCAGGTACTCAAGCTCCCTCTGCCCTGTATCTGATTTGCACTCCAGCATTCTGGGTAATGTGTGCTATTGTCTCTCTCTCTTTTCTCCAGCCCTGTCGTGATTTTCAGCGCTGTGAGGATGCTGCAAAGGTTTTCCCACAATCCTCTACACTGATGATCTTACAGGTTATCTGCAGTATAACAGAGTCTGAATACTAATCAAGCGTATTGCCAACGGTTGTATCTTACTCAGGTGAACACACCGTTTCTTTAAACCATCAACTACAGACATTATAGAAGTCAATTTCTGCCACTGAATAAAACATTTAAAAAAGTAATTGCGACTTTTATCTCGCAATTCTTAATCTCCTGCGAGATTTGCGAGATATAAACCTGCAATTGTGAGTTTTTTTCAGAATTGTGAGATATAAACTTGCAATTGAGTTATAAAGTCAGAATTGCGCAATATAAACTTGCGATTGCAATGTAATATCTCTATCTAATTATTAGATAAAACTCACAACTACCGGTTGCTATGATCTTATAGGTGGTTACGAGAATATTGCTAGTTAGTGTTGGATGTTTAAAGCACAAATGGTGCAAGTCAGAGCAAAAGTTTAGCACTAAAAGGTTCAGTTTAAGTGTGAGCAATAATAATGGTGAGGCTTCCCATAACAAACACCACTAAAAATCCACAGAAACAAGAAAAAAAGCACCACAGTCAATGCATTGTTAACCTGTCACTAGTTTTTAACAGCTTTTCACATATCATTTTATTTTATTTATTGGAAAATTAAATAATTATTTTAACCACAGATCAGCTGCAAACTAATACCGTGGCATCCTGCTATATTACTTCAAAAAGATTATTCATGCAGTTTTGAAGACCTCATATTAATTGAGAGTCTACCTGCATATTTTCTACTTTAAAAAATAATTTGGCACACAGCAGGACTATTTAAGAGCAACTGCAAAAAACATGAACAGTAATTAAAACCGGTGAAAAACTTCAAAGAAATGGTCACACCAAAAAACTTTCTTTTAAACACATTTTAACCTAACATAAAAAATAGACTTGTTATTTTTCAATACAAATTGAATCCGTTATAAATCAAAACCTGTGTACTATATTTAATGATGTTGCAGATACATGAGCAGACATATGTAACAATATTTCATCATGTGCTATGATTTATGGCTGAGGATTAAAAAAATTAACAGCATGTGTCACCATTAATGTACTATTGCGACAGCATCCTCTAAATTTAATTTCTCAAGCATGGACTCTAATCTGCTGCTATGTGACACAGCTCGAGGTGTAATTATTCAGCAGCACAGTGTGTGAAGATTAGTTTTCTGTCGTTGTTTATGCTCACTGTTTTCTCAGATCTGCAACAGTCCTTAGAGTGATTATGAGTTAGATTATTAGAGCCGCATATGTTACAATGTACGGCACTGCACAGCTTTACACACATTATTAACAACACAGGAGAGTGTGTGAGTGTGCATATTTAATAACAAAGGGATTTCTGATGGCACATCGCCCTGCTGCCCCCCCACACACACACACACAGACACACTCCGAGTGTGTGTGTGTGGTGTGGAAGCACCCAAGCAGGACTGACACTGCTGCCCTCTAACGACTTAATTAGTGTATAAGTGTGAAATACACATTGATTGGCTTGGAAGAGGTTCACTGCAGGCCTCGGCTCTCAATAGACAGAGAGAAAGATTCATCCATCCTGTCCGCTCTCTCTAATCAGTGGGCTCTTAGCGATACAAGTTAATCAATCAATACCCACTGCAATCACACCCTGACAAAGACTAAAATAGCCCAGTGGTAAAATAAATCCACAGCCATAAATCACAGCTCATGATAAACTATCATTACACAGGTCTACTTATGCAACATAACAATATGTATTACATGGACTTATGGTTGAAATAATGTCCATGATATTTTGTTAAATATATTTGCAGGCTAAAATTAATATGGATGTATATGAAAGTACATAGTTTCATACTACATACTTTCTATGACGTTTTTTACCATTTGTAATCACAATATGCACGTACAAAAACGAAAATATATTTAATGTTTCAAAATGTATTTAATCCATTTATTTATGCCATTTTTAAACCAGTCTTAAGTGTATTTTTTATTTATTTATTGAGATGTATACATCATATGAAAACTGAATAAATAAGCCATCCTTTGATGTATGGTTTGCTATGATAGGACAATATTTGGCCGAGATACAACTATCTGAAAATCTGTAATCTGAGGGTGAAAAAAAAATCTAACTATTGAGAAAATCGCCTTTAAAGTTGGCCACATGAAGTCCTCAGTAATGCATATTACTTATCAAAAATGAAGTTGAGATATATTTACGGTAAGAAATGTACTAAATAACTTCATGGAACATGATCTCTATTCTCTACTTAATGTCCTAATTATTTTTGGCATAAAAGAAAAATCTATAATTTTGACCCATACAATATATCTTTGACTATTGCTACAAACATACCCCAGTGACTTAAGACTGGTTTTGTGGTCCAGGGTCAGATATATATATATATATATAGATATAGATATAGATATAGAGAGAGAGAGAGAGAGAGAGAGAGAGAGAGAGAGAGAGAGAGAGAGAGAGAGAGAGAGAGATACACATATATTCATGTTCATTAATATGAATTACAAAAATGATTATATGCTTAAACACAATCACTTTATGCATATTGACTATCGATGTTTATAAAAAAAGTATGTAAACATGCTGAAATCTATCAAAAAACTTAGGACAAGTTATGAGATAAACATTCAATGCTTTCATCTAATCTTGCATGCCATTTATTCGCCACAGTGAAATTATTTCAACTAATCTTCCAAAAAGAACATCTAATTTGTTAAACCGCTTGTGCAAATCAGTGCGCCTGCATGAATATTCATGATGGTTCTGTCCACACAGTCTGCAGTAATGCAGACAATGGAAAAAGAAGTTAGCTTTTTACAAACTACTCCATTGGTAATGTGCATGCAAATGAATGTCATTCTATATGTCCCTCCGTTTAGCTCGGTAAACAATAGTTTTAATATGCATAAATGCATGTGATTTTAATATGCATAAATGTATGCAAATGTAAGTGTGTGTGTGCATGAGTGAACTTATGCACATCTGTGTGTATATACACGAGGCTCTCCATTATAGCTAGAGGAATTACCCTCATTTGCATAAGAAAGCAGAGGGGCAGATGTGTAGGGTTGCGGACCGGACCGTTTGGTGACAGGCAGCATGGGCTTCTGCATTGACTTCAGACAGACAGAGAGAAATAAATGAACTCAGGTCTATGTAATGATAAGAAGGAGGGTTTGGGGTCACGACCCCTTTCCCTGACCCCTCCGCCATCGACACAGTGAGCCCCACACTTTCATTGACTTCACGCCTACTTGAGTTTCCCCCAAAGGACCGTACAACAAGGAATGACACAGTGTTCAATTCGGCTCACAGCTGAATTACTCTGCCACAAATAAATTGATTCAATATACAGTGCTGTAATTGAAATATCTAATACATTTTTGAGGGATTTTCATTGAAGGCGATGTAATGGTATCAGCATACAGTGTGAAATATAGTCACAGAAAGACAGAAAGACTTATTTGCAACACTGCTAGGTTGATTGACAGGTTAATATAAAAAAACAGGACAGGACCGCTGTCATTAATCTTACTTGAGACACATCATTTTGCACCTATACACACAGAAACAAGCACACAAACAAACAAAGTATTAATTAAATCTACTAATTTTAGTTATTAATAATGGAGTGCTTTAATTTAATTTAAATCAGATTTAACCTATGGTATGTTCATTAAACACTTAATTACTGTGATATGATTACCTACATCTATTTCCTTCTTCAAGCCCACGTCTGCAATACCCTTCTTAAAATCCTCAGACTACTGAAAAGTTGAGAAGGGTCATTTTGAAGTCATTTGCATATGCATGCAAACACCGTTGGTTGCCAGGTCTTTGGAGAACCCGCCTTTCCTGCGCTAGTCACCTTCACACATGCAGATGGAGACGGTAACTGATTTCCATGCACGTTTTCATATGTACATAACTCTGCATATCATCCGGAGCCACGGGGGCTATTAAAACCCTGGATTAGCTTGTCAGCGACAGGGAGGAGTTGTGGAGGATATAGAGTGAATAAGTGTGTGTCTGATTAAGCTTGAGGGAGCTCATCTGTCCGCCCAGGAGCAGAAATGACAGTCATTTGCTGCTACATGACACGTCGCTCCTCACAATGTTATTCATAGCCTGACGCTCGGAAGGACTGATGTAGGGGAGAGAAATAGCTTGAAATAATGTGAGAGGGAGAGACAGATGGAGAGACATATAGATAAGGTGGAAGGAGAGAAGAAGTGTCATGTGATAGATACAACAATGTCCACAGAAAGACCATCAGATAGATAGATGGATAGACGGATA
Organism: Gymnocypris eckloni scoliostomus; assembly: GCA_027564155.1. Lineage (NCBI taxonomy): Eukaryota > Metazoa > Chordata > Actinopteri > Cypriniformes > Cyprinidae > Gymnocypris > Gymnocypris eckloni. Next base: position 8,210,755 of record CM050435.1, on the reverse strand, counting down.
GATAGACAGAACGACCGACAGACAGAACGACAGACAGACAGACAGACAGACGAGACAGACAGACAGACAGACAGACAGACAGACAGACAGACAGACAGACAGACAGACAGACAGACAGACAGACAGACAGACAGACAGACAGACAGACAGAGAGAACAACAGACAGCCAGACAGGCAGGCAGACAGACAGACAGACAGACCTGGAGAACAACAGACAGACAGACAGACAGACAGACAGACAGACAGACAGACAGACAGAGAAAACACCAGACAGCCAGGCAGACAGACAGACAGACAGGCAGACAGATACTTTGTATATGATATTATCTTCTCTTCCTCTGCTGATATAAAGTTTTACCAACTGAACTGTCTCAGGCTGCAGTGAAAAGGTCAGATTTAATGATGGGTGGTTGAGGAATTAACCTCTGTCACTTTAAAACTGTGTGTGTGTGTGTGTGTGTGTGTGTGTGTGTGTGTGTGTGTGTGTGTGTGTGTGTGTGTGTCTCAGCACATACGATTCATGTGTTAATGATGGTGGAAGCCTTTGGAATGGGCACAGATGTGGGGCTGATTTGTATTCCAGGTTGTATTATGAATAAACATAGCTGGATGTGTGTCCATGCTGTTCCATTTAGATTGCATATCTGACAGCTAAGGAAGGAGGCGATTTGATTAGCTGATAAACTGTAGCACAACAGAAGTTACAGCGAAAACAATTCTGGAAACAATTGCTAGAAGTAACAAAAACATGTTCTATTTGTGTGCCAGAAATCAGTTTTCTAAATCGCAACTGATAAACACAGATATGAACCACTTCTTCACTTTTACAGGCCTCCGAGTTCTATGCAAAACTCAATACCAAAACCTTAATGAACAAATACAAGCATTCACAACAGTTATGAATCCATAACATTCCTGTAATTCACACAAGGGTTTCGCACAGGTGAGTAACTGTACTGTAACTAAGTTATCCCTTTCTATAGTTTGCCAGAGTAAATGGGTTTTAATCCATCTTTATCCAATTTAAGAAAAAAATACCATGGTAAACAGTGTTTTTTCCATTCTCTTATTTCGTCTAGCATTTTTGGTGACAATATCAAGCTGTCAGTTTTACAGCAGTATCTGTGGTGTTTTAGTAGAAACTACTGTTACAGTGGTAGTTTTTGAAGAATCTGCATTGAGCAATGATTTATTTTGCATTTATTTTGTTATTATTTTCTTGAAAATGAATAAAAATGGACATGCACCAAGCTATGACAAATGAGTAGTAGTTTTACTGTATAATATAATAAGATTGGTATTTTGGTGCATTATACAGTAAGACTACCACGATATAGTTCTGAATAATTTGTCTGAAAAGCATTTTTTTACTTTTTTCTTCTTTCATTGCAGTTATTCATTCTCACAGCAGAATGTTGACAAATCTGGACATGAATGAAGATGAACAAGCACCAAAGCATGATAAATGTAGAAGGTATGTTGCCCTAAAGATGCCTTATTTAAGCCCGGAGGGAGTAAAAGACCCGTGAGATGAGGGAGGGCTGAGCCCACTTGACCTCTCTGAGCACACAAACACATACATTAGCACAGCGGGATAAGAACACGGCCCCGTTACCCCCGACAACAACAGCCAATTAGAGAACATGGGATCAGCCCCCTACTGCGGTATGGATTAATAAAAGACAAAAAAGAAAAGGAAAATGAAAAAATATACAGCTTTCTGTGCTGCATCATCATCGCTTATAGACTCAAAAGCTACATGAAATGACTTTACAAAACTAAGCGTAAAATACAAAATGATGTATATACTAAAGTACAGCGCAGTATGGAAATGCTGACTCGGCTCTGACTGAATCAAACCTGCTAAATTATACTGCCTCAGATATACAGTATGTTTGCGAACAAAGTAATTGAAATTTATAAAGCGAGAAGACGGCCTGTCACTGCCTCTGACACACATTGAAACCGAGTGGCCTCATTAAAACGTGTATATTAGACCCATTCAAACACTCAGGGCACAATAGGACGCTGCGTTGACGTGAAAGCACAGGAATCCATTGGAAACCTCATAGCCACGGCCTCAGGTGCAATGCGCTTCCTCACATGGCAAAACTCATTTGCTGTCACTATTCATTGTAGATTCATGAATTTATATTCATTGTCAGATTAGTCACTGAAATAAGCTGTCATGACAGGCTGGACTGTCACTGAAAATTTCATTTTCTTGTCGGGTCAATTACATTCTGAAAAACAGAAAACGTTACACAAACTGAATCAAAGGGGTCTGGACTTTCATTTCAGCAAGAGCTGGGATGAAGAGAAACACACAAAGAAGACTTTTGCAATCAAAAACGCCAAATATGAAAATCGAAATGCTGTAGAAGAAAACAGAAATTAAGTTGTTTCATCCTCAACAAAAAAAACAGAGACACATTGGTTAACATTACCCTCACGTTAACAACAGATTACCATGGTAAACAGTTTGTTCCCCTTATTTGTAGTCTAGATAAAAGTAGCTAATGTAAGTTACCACAGTCTCAATGTAGTGTCTATTGTATTTTGGCAGAAAATATGGTTAGATTGGTACCTTACACGAGGATTTGTATTAAAGAAAATATTTATTTAGCATTTCATGACAATACATAGTCTGTTTTGTTTTTCAGATATGCCTAGAAAATGAATGAATATGCAGGGAGGAAACGAAAGACCTGTAAGATGAGGGAAATGCAACAACAGCTAACAGAAAAACTTTTTACACCATATTCATAAATCATACCATTCTCAGCAAAAAAAGCCAGATGTAGACACATGTAGGCACATTGTTATGCATTACTAAAAGAGTCCTATAGACAGTCTCTGTGAATTCACCATTACTTCCTGTATTAGTTATCAGGCGCTATTGATTTCCCCCGTCTTCGATTAGTTTAGAGGGCCAGCTGAGTACTCATTTCATAGAAGCACATCGTATTGTGAATGCAGTGGACAAACTCTGGTTATCAACATGAATGTGAAATGGAGAGATAGAAAAGCAGTATCAGGTGTAATACTCACATTTCTTTATTTACTCAGAAGCACATACACACACACACACACACACACAGAAACTCGCATATAAACACAAAGTGCTTCCTGTTAGAATGACTTCTATATTAATTTTAGCCAGTTTAAAACAATATTGTTGCAAAATTCATACTAAAATGCTAAGTAATTCAGTGCAAAATGTATTTACACAATGACACATACACACTCAAAACACACACAGTAGGAAAAATACACACAGCATGATGCAAAATTCAAATTCATATCTGACAGCAGATGGAGAGGTGCTGCCCAGAGCCGGGCAGTGTGCGTTTGAGTGTTTTGTGCTTTCAATCAGTGCAGTGTTGGCAGTGTTTGGGGAAAAGGACAGGGGGAGCATTGGTTTTGATCATGTAGCATCCAAACTCTCTCTCTCTCTCTCTCTCTCTCTCTCTCTCTCTCTCTCTCACACACACACACACACACACACACACACACACGCACACTAACTCGCACAGACACGCACAGAGGGAGCAGAGGTCTCAATGGTGCTACAGTCTCTGTATTATCATTGCTCACTAAATCAGATAACGCAAGCTGTGATAAGCTTTTTTTCAGAGGTACATTTCAAAAGCAAATTTACCTCCTACATGACCATCTCTGGAGAAAAAAAAAGACTTTTTCTTCTCTGTCAATCTCTCTTTCTCTCTCACTCTCTCTCCACGAAGCAGGTGTGAATGAAACTTTGCATTGAAACAGAGCAGGGAGTCTAGAGCACATTTAGTTAACATCAGGATATGAAGAGGAGTGACAGACACACACAGACAGCATGACAGAGAGAGGGGTGGAAATGGAGAAAAAAATAAAGCATTCTTGGATGGATAGATGGATGAGAAAAATAATTATGGGTGGATGGATAAATAGTTAGAAATGAAAGAGAAGGAAAAGGAAGAAAGGAGTAACTAAAGGAGGGATGGATGGAAGAAAGGGTCGATGGATGGATAAAGGAAAGGAAAGGAAGATGTTCTTAACAAAAGACAGGCATGAGAACTAGAGCTGATGGAACAGGCAGCATGTGAGATGACAGTAAGTGAATGAGTCAGTCTGTCAGCTGAGCTTCAGCACAGAAAGAGAGTTTGCAAGATTGAGAAAATAACCGTGAGTGTGTGAGGATGAATGGAGGCGTGTGTTTAGGAAGTATGTGCTATTGATCTCAACACTGCCACATGCATGAAAGCTCATTAAATGGCCATCAAGGTAAAATAACCTCCTCCTAATTACCTTAACATATACTCACTCACTCACTCACTCACTCAGCTCTCTGTCATTACCTCCACTGAGCAGAACTCCACAGCGGGAGATTCCCATTACACACACTCGGTGACAATAGAGGAAATGCTTCCATACAGACTCACCACCCCATTCACATATAGACAGCTTCTATAAGGGATAAATACATTTCAACAGGACTTTTCAAATCAGATCTTCAAGGCACTGCTGGTCAGGACAGTTTAAGGAATCCAATATTCCTCTTATTTAATATTCCGTGCAGATCTTCAGCTGGATCCATGCTCAATGGATTAGAAAATTAAGTTAAGCATCCCATCAATATTGAGCCGCACTGAGTGTGTTTGGCTGATTGTGGTTCAGAAACTAAAGACCATGAAAGCTTGAGACAAATTCAATGAAACAAAACAACAATTTCAAGCCCAAATTCTTGCCTGATAACTTTCAGATATAATATACTGCAGGTCTATTGAAATCTAATTTCTCAATGCTCAACACATATCTCAGAAACTAGCAAGCATCTAAAACAAGTTATAAGAAACAAAAATCACAGTTATCAAATTCCATCCAAGCAATAAAACTACTCATCTGATAAACATTTCTAACATATAAAACAAAGTAAACTATTTTCACATGATCTGAGAAACGTGAGATCTCAATGATACATAATACAATCTCAGACTGAAAGTCATATTTCAGAATTAGATATTTATATATATATATATATATATATATATATATATATATATATATAGAGAGAGAGAGAGAGAGAGAGAGAATTAAATATATATATTACTTTACAATAATTTTCTATATAACACAAACTAACAATACTTTCATAGCATTTATTAATTATGGCAGGTGTCTGTCAATTAAAACATTAAAAAAATTAAAAGTTGTTTTTAAACATCTCTAATGCTCAAATATATATTTAGAATATTTGACATACAAATATGTACATGAATACATATAAATATATTTATTCAAGTCAAAATTATTATTTAATATTGCTGAATCGACCTAAATATATGCATGTATACCACCAAAACTACTTTTAATCAGGTAGGTATCACTTTTGGCAGTGTATAACAACCATATAATTTAGCATTAACCAAAATTCTAAACAGTTAAGTACACAGCCTTATGACTCTTAACTCTAGTGAAACAGAGGAGAACGATAGACCTTACCGTTGAGACCAGTGAAGTTAGCCCAGTCCAGCAGAGACGAGTTGAACGACGGGAAGGAGGAGATGTTGAAGAACAGGTCGGTTCCGTTGGTGGCATCGCGGATGGTATCGGTGAACAGATTCATCTGTAGAAGCGTCTTTATCAGGTAGCGCAGCATCTCTGCTGTAGCTGCGGAGGGACGTGGTCCCTCTTTTTATGTGCTCTTCTATCTCTCCTTTTTGACAGTCCTCTCGTTCTCAGAGTAGCTCTTCGAGTTCCACGCTCTACAAAGTCTTATTTCCTCAATTGAGTCCTATTGGAGACAATCGGATGTTGTATGAAAATGACAATAAAAGTCCATTGAGGCAGAAGAACTTTTCTCAATAGTTGTCAGTGCCGGGGGTGATGTCTCAGTGAAGGGGGGCACCCCTCTTTCATCCTTCTGTTGTTCTTCTCTTGTGGAACGTGTTAAATTCGTCCTGGTCTTCTGTCCTTTGTTCTGGAGTCACATAACTTCACACACGTTTGTCCTTCCACACAATAACACCTCGCTGGTGTGAAAGAATCTGGCTATCTGATGACCCTCCTGAATCGCTGCTCTTTTTCCCCACCCCTCCCACCATCCCTCGCTCCGTCTCGCTCTCCCTCCTCCCTCAGCCCTCCCTCCCCTCTTCCCATCCTCTGGCTTCCTGTGATGGTGTGATTGAGTCCCTAGGGGTCACCGAAAGAAGGGAGAGCAGGTGCTGTTGGCAATAAATGTTTAATTATTGGATTAATAATCATCCCTGGAGGCATACATAAACAGGACGATACACTGTCCCACCGGCAGATCCGTATACATGTGCGTGTATTCCCGCAGACGCAGGCACAAACAAACAAACATGATACAGCAAAAACTCCAGCCGTCTGGCAATATGGCAAATGTGTCAATTACTGCTACATTGTCTTTTCACAACAAGCAGCCCACTGTGATCTCACACTGTGATGTGCTCTTACAGTAATAGACTTTTCCCACCAATTCCACTTTAGAGAAATCTCAGAGGGCTCGGCTGTGTGTTGGAAATCCTAAAAGCGGGTATTTTTTCTCAAGTGTTGTTCTGGGTAACAGTTGGAATCAGTGGAAATGTTGTTTTTTTTGTTCCGTTGCCAGTTTTAGGAATCCAATCTGTGGCAATTTCTTCAGTCGAATTGTAGTTACAGTAAGAGTGCTCGCTCAATACTCAGGGTTAGATATTTGAACAAATCCTGCAAGTATTATACTTGTTTCTGAAGCATATGTTTCCACATGAATGATACCTAAAGGGGTGCAGCTTGTTGTGCAATTCAGACTTTTTTCAGACTCAGCTATTTTTCACCCAGCAGACGATAAAATGGTTGAAAAATTTGTTCAGTTTTATAACCAATATAGGTTATTTTAGGCGTTCAGTAATAAATGTACATTAGTATTTTTATTTTTGTTTTATATCTGCCTTTTGCAAAAAATAAACACACCATACTATGTATAATGTATTTTGATTGACAATGATTATGACTACTAGTAGTAATAGTAGTAGAAGAAAAACAATACTAAAAACAACTGCATAAATAATAAAAATACAATTAAAAATAAAACAATAGTTAAAATAACACAATAATAATATTTATAATAGTACTTAAACACTTAATTAAAAAAAATACACAAAATAAATAAAATATTATACAAAACAAAAACAAAACAAAAATAAACAATATTTTATTGAAAATCATTTTAAAATAACTTTTTAAAATTATACATATGCATAACATAAAATATCAAATATATATATGCATAAAATAAAAAATGTAAAATACATTTGACTTGAGATATGCATATATAAAATAATTTTGCATAAAATATGCAAAAAAAAAAAATAAAAAAAAATCACACACACACACACATATTGACATATATACATGGCAACCATAGCAACCATACAGCAAAAGACACTCTGAACGCCCTCACAACCACCCTAACATTGTGGCGGAGCCTTTTGCACAGACAAGGCCCACTTTTACAGTTAAAAATATGTACAGTTTGCATTTTCTGTGTGTTCTTGAACTTTAAAAACAACAGATGTCTCCTTTGAAAGCAACTATCAGATTGAGAATCAAATGTTGTTTCATCCACACACCCAAAAAAGGACACAGAAAAAAGAGCATCTATTTCCTCCATCTGTTTTCTTGCGCACATCACCATATGCACAGGACTGAACGGTGTCATTCCTGTGAGAAAAAGCTTCTGTGCATGTCCACACAAAACTCAGCAGGAGGGCGCTAGGATTGTTGCGTGTGCATGCATGTATGTATGTGAATGAGGTCTCACTGGACTCATGTGCTATGGATACGCGCTTGACAGGATCAGTGTGCTGCCCATTAGTGCGGCCCTTCCCCTGTTCATCGCTAGACAAAGGGATGTATCCATGGTACAAAGTTAGCGTGACGACCCCCATCTAGCACTTTCGGAGAGGAAGTTTTCAGCCCAGCCCCCATTTCTGTCAGTGATGTTTTGTATTCATGGGGTAGTTGTGCCAAAGGCTTCAACACAGGGTGCCAATCTTCACAGAGTAAGGGGGATTTCATAGCCTCCAAAACTTAGACAGTGGCAGGACTACTGCGCACTGAGAGTATCAGATGGTAATACCATGGAACTTTGATATAGTCCATGATGCTGAAAGATTATTGTAATCATACGCTATGGTACAGTTTTCAAAGAATATGTACATTTATGTACCGAGCAGACACTTTTATCCAAAGCGACTTACAAAAAAAGAACAAAAGCACAATATGTAATAAACATTTTAAATTTATGTTTGTACATTTTATTTTATTGAATATAACCATACATTTCTATTAAAATAATAAATACAGTATAATATTAATATATAAAATATATATTTTATCGTACATATATATATACAAAAATATCCAATCAACATAAAATGTTGCGAAAACTGCCTGGAAGAGGACGTGTTTATATCCTCCCAATGCATGGTGAGAAGGAGAGTTTGAGTGGCTAAAGACTCTTCAATGACCACAGCTGGAGAATTGCAGAAAAAGTTGAGTCTCTGGGTCAGAAAACCTTAAAAAATGGTCAAACAGCACCTACTGCATTATTCACACAGTATTAACTGCATTAGTCTGCTATCAATGGCTCAAGCCTCCATAATGGTCTAAAATTAAGTTTTGTGATTAGCAAGGGAGGCTTTGGATGAGATGCGTAAGAAATAATCCTACTCACAATAGTGATTTAAGTAGAAAAACCAGACGAATGACTTGAAATATATCATCTGATCGATGTCTTGAGGTGTGGCATCCGTAGTATAAGCAGAATAATTTACTTCGATCCGTTGAATTATTAGAAAATAATGCACACCCGAGGTGTAATAATTCAACGGCCCATCGTCAATTATTTCTAACTTTATATATTTTATAACTTTATATCTTTATATGAAACATTGATTTTGATGAGAAGAGAGTTATTGAACTCTCACATTTGACTGAAACTTTGGTATGTTGCCAAATTTGAGCAGTGAGATATAATTGAGACTTCTCTAAGACTACTCTGATGTTTTCCTTAAGAGATAAATCTGAATGCAAAGAGTCCATTTGTTCTTTTGAGACACGTGAATGAGAAAAACCTCATTTGAGACCTCATTTGTGGTTCTTTCCTATAGGACTAAATGTAAAGATGTTACTGAGCAAAACATCACTCATGTTAATGAACTTTGATCTTGCAAACAGCCGTGCACTTACACCGCAGTTTCCTCTGAATGCACCACAAACAGCTCATCAGCTTGTCAATAGATGTGATATGCACTGAATGTGGTTGCTATGGAAATTGCTATCTATCCATAACCTAATTCTCTTAGAAGCATGAAACCAATACAGTAGTCATTCTTTTGCAGTGTCAAACTTTAAAGCTCTGTGTGAAGTTAAAAGACATGCGCAGCTTGCATGATCATCATCACTGACTGCTTCATACTCTTAACATGCTGCTGATGTGCAATCACTCAACAACCAACCAAACCTGACCCATAATACATGAAATCTTACATGTTAAAGATGGAAAACAGACGCCTTTAATCATTTCGACACCAAACAGAACTGAAAAATGTATATGAACATAAAACATGAATAATAAAAAATCCTCAGAAATAAAGTGCCTTTGGTTAGGGAGAGCATAATGATCTTGTTATGATCATATCTTCTCCTCTGTGGACTCCAGTGTAGGGAGTTATTTCTCTCTCGACGGTACGAATACATTTTATAGAGCCACAAATTCCCATTTTACGGAGGAAGACCAATAAAAAGTTAGCTGTTGCTCCAATTCAACAGAAAAAATGATAGAATATCCAAATGACTTTAAATGTTTCTGAACTCTATAAAGACACAAACTACAGAGCCAAAACCATGCACACGCCTCATATAATACGTATATTCATCACTAGCAGGTGCAAAAGCCTGGTTTTGATTTGAATACTGAATAAATACAATAACTACCAAATGTTCCAATTAACCTGAATTGTAGGTGGATGCACATACTTTTGGCTATTCGATGTAGTATGTGTCAAAACTAAGAATGCAACATCAATACTAGGTCCAAAGCATCAATATATACTAACAGGATTAGCACATCATTGCAGTTAACAGATCACTGCAGACTGAAGAACTTTATTTAATGCCATTTACCAGGCTGTTCGCAGCGGCACCTTGCTGTTTTAAAGATGGGAGGGTGATCCGTTTTCTGCTCTCTCTCAGAAAATCCTATACAATCCTTTTAAAAATGGCCCCTAACAGTCACATCACGACTAGAGAGCTCTGCGAGAGAAATCGATACTGCTCTGAAGATGGCAACAACGCCGTTTTCCCTTTACCAGCTCGACACCGTCGCAATCGAAGACTCATTACCACAGATACGTCCACTCTCTCCTCAGACTCCAGAGCAATCAGTCTGACTCAATTAAAAGACACGTGAACCAGCACCTCATTGACAAAACTGTACACCGCTGGAAGAGCAGAGAGGAATTGCAGGCTTTGTTTTCTCGAAATACTATTAGATTTGGTCTTTGTGATGTCAGCTGCCAGATATCTGCCAGATATTTTCATTTTGTGTTTTTGTGTCACCAATTGATTCCATTGAACTCTATGCTGCTTCAGTTCATTGTTATGGTCTTGAATGAATAAGAACTAGGACTATCAATTCAACTAACAATTTAATTTAAAATAATTACAAGATATATGCAGATTAAACTATCAAATGAAGATACAGTCCCCTCCATATAATGCTCTGTTGGCTGTGGAGTCAAGACATTTGCAAATATGATTAAAAGATGAATATGAGACAAAACTACAGAATGACACATTTTATTATTAGCCGTTTCAACACATACATGTTTTACCAAATAAAAAGAACAGCACTTTTAGAGTTCATCCCAGTCATTGATGTGAGCATAAGTATTGGGACAGTTGAACATAAGGCAGATATAAAAGATTAAAAGCTATTATTTAGTTGCAGATCCCTTGCGCACAATCCCAGCAGTGTCTGTGACCCGTAGACATCACCAGACTCTTGTTCTCATCCTTTCCCAGCCTTTAATGAAGCCAATTCCAGTTGTTGCTTGTTTTGGGGAGTTTCTGCCTTTACTCTCCTCTTCAGCTGCTGAAATTCCTGTTCAATCAGATTAAAATCTGGAGATTTACTTGGGCAATCTAAGACTTTCTATTTCTTTGCCCTTATACAATTCCTTGACTGTTTTGGGTCATTGTCCCTATACAATATGAAGCAGGTGGCATTTTCTTGAATCTGGTGGCATGGTTTCTTTGTATCCTTCCAAATGAATTCTGCTACTGTCATCATACATTAAGTCATCAGTAAAGTCGAGAGGGCCTGTTCCAGAGACAGCCATGCGTGCCCATGCCACGACACCACCTCCACCCTGCTTTACAGATGAGGCTGTATGCTTGGGATCATTTGCAGTTCCCTTTTTTCTCCACATTTTTGCTTTCCCTTCACTTAGATAAAGGTTAATCTTTGTCTCGTCGATCCATAAACAGTTCCAAAACTCTTCTGGCTCACCTTTGTGCTTTTTTGCAAACTCTAATCTTGTCTTTCTATTTTTGGTGCTGGTCAGAGGTTTGCATCTGTAATTGTGTGTCAAAGTCTCCTGAGGACAGTAGATTGTCAGAGCATCACTCCAGCTTTCTGGAAGTTGTTGGTGATTTTACAGACACGTCTTTTAGGGTTCATTTTCACAGCTTTTATGATTTATCTGTCATCAACTACTGTTGTTTTCTCAGCTGATCAGGTCATTGTTGGTTGTTGTCGCTGGGTGTTTCCAAACTCTTGATTTCTCCATGCCCTTTGTTTTTGCTAGAGCTCTAATTGACTTCCTCTTTTCTTTTAGCATCCAAATTGTTTACTTTTCTCTCAAAGTCAGCTCCCTCATCTTCATCCTGGTTTGTGTGTGTCATCGAATGCAAGATTCAGAATACAGAAGTAATGGATATAACTGATACGACACATTCCCTGCTTTTAATATCTGAAGAATTAATGCAACAGGACACAGCTGATCAGTTAGAAAGACCCGTGAGGAAACTGTTCCAATATTTATGCTCACATCAGATAGAGGATGAAACTCTAAAAGTGCTGTTCTTTTTATTTGGTAAAACATCTATGTGTTGAATCACCCAATAATAAAATGTGACACTCTGTAGTTTTGTCTCATATTCATCTTTTAATCATATTTGTAAACGTCTTGACTCCACAGCCAACATAGAGCAATTTTGTCTTTACTGTTCCAATACTTTTGGAGGCACTGTATATACACATATGTTTGGTCCATATAAGCTGTGAAGCCATTTGAGAGAATAAGTTTGGGGATCGGTTTATAAATATAATTTGAGGTGTTGCATGGCTAATAAAATGTTGGGAATATGTATGTAACTGCCCATAATTATTTAGATGTCAAACAACAGCCATTTTAAGCAAATCTAATCAGACTATTTGACTTGATGCAAAACACAACTAAATCAAATTAAAAATGTTTTCTCAAGCAAAACTACTTTTGAAAGTATACTGAAAATATATCTTCACACATTTTTTTGACACAAAGTATGCCGAAGGTACATATTATCTTGGCAACATGCTTGAGCAAACTAATCAAAGCTAAATTTTTTTTTTACAATTTATAATTGCAAATAACATGCATATTACAAATATGCATATTACAAATATGTGTATGTATGTATATATACACAAACTATATATACATACTGTGTGTGTGTGTGTTTTGTATTAATTTATTTAAACACAAAAATTTAAATTGCATATTTGCATTTAATTTGTATCCTTATTTATTGCTCTAAATGTTCATGTTAAATTGAGAGCCCTAATAAGTACATAAATAGGCATTCGGAGTGCAAAAATGTAAATTATAGTTTATTCAGATCAACTACCTCACCAAGGCGGTGAACATCTGATTACGGATTACATTCAAAATATATTATATCGCTCTTCTAAACGGGAAGATATTAAATAATTCATATGGCAAAACAGAAGGTTATACACATGATTTAAGAGCAGAATAATCAGTAGGCATGTTGACATGTGAGCTCGCACACACACAGCAAGCTGACACATGCCATCCTGTGCATGGTGAAAGATATAGAGCTGTGTCTGGTCGGTCTGGGGTGTGGACGTGGGGGACTTATTCTCTCAGAAGACCTCCAGCTAAGATAATAGAGATCAGCGTGCCAAGCTGTGCCAGGGCTGTCTGGAGCAGCTGTGCCCGGGTCTGGTATAGCTCTCTGCTGGGATGCTTACGTTACGGACCTGTCATGAGGTTTGGATAACACGTTGGACCTGGTTTGGTGTGAAGTGGGACCATCTGACAGATTGGTGATCTCGGGGAGCCCAGAATCCAGGTGCAGCCACCAGGTCCCACAGCTGGATGTAAAAGCTCCAGCAGGGTAAAAACCTTTTTTTGTAATTGGGCGTCTTTTGGCTCTGGCACAAACTGGTTCTGACCTTTGATGGCTAAGCATTTGGTCTTCCTCATCATTAGGCTGCTTTGTCCATATGCCAAGAGATATAATTGGTCCTTTCTTCCTCAGTCCAGCTTGAGCAGAACGTTCATTGTCTCTTGAGAGGAAATGCTTCACTATGGAAAGGTTCTTTACCAGTTCCTCTGCCTCTACAGGCCCTTCAAAATTATGCAACTGTGTTGACAAGAACATATGTAACCTGCTTCATCATTCTGTGCTGTTTATGCACTGAATACAAATATTTATATTTATATAATTATCGCGTTTGTACTCCAAACCATAGATTACATTTAACACAATTTCAAACTTAGGAGATTTATAAAAACAAAATACAAAAATAATGAAGACATCAGTTACAGAAAATGTAAAATATAATACATTAATATTATAGTGAACATATTTAAAGGTGCATCACACCAGCACAATTTTGCCAAACTTGAACCTGCTTCTTAACAGGATATTTATGATTTTACCAACATGTCCTTCTCTAAAGCTATTTTTTCTGGCGAACTAACAAGTTTTGGAATAACTTATTTTATTTAGGTAAAAAAGTAACGTTGCACAAGACTTTGATCACAAACGATTGTATTGACGTCTTTTTGCGGTTGAAACACTGTTTACATGAGTGCTCGTATGTTTCAGTAATTTGCACACAATCTCCTAACATTCCTCCTGATGTTCTTTCTTTCTCTTGTTTTTTTCTTTACTTAGAACAGTGGAAGGTTTGCTCTCCAGGAAGAGATTATTAGTTCGCAACACATTCAAAGGGATAGTTCACCCAAAAATGACAATTCTGTCATTAATTACTCACCCTCATGTCGTTCCAAACCCATTCCTCATGGTACTCTCGTGAACACGCATTGAATACTGACACGGAAGAGAAGAAATTGTTGAAAAGTCATTATTAATGTTTTCTTAGTGCACAAAAAGTATTCTTGAAGCTTCATAAAATTAACGTTGAACCACTGATGTCACATGGACTATTTTAACGATGTCCTTACTAACTTTCAGGGCCTTGAATGTGGTAGTTACATTGGCGTGTATGCAGGGTCAGAAAACTCTCGGATTTCAATCAAAAATATCTTAATTTTTGTTCCGAAGATGAACAAAGGTCTTATGGGTTTGGAACGACATGAGCATGATTAATTATTGACAGAATTTTTACTTTTGGGCGAACTATCCCTTTAGGAATGCCAAAAGAGCAGTTGTCATTTGAATGTCAAAATAAAACTGATATACAGTGGGGCAAATAAGTATTTGATGCACTGCCAATTTTTCGAGTTTTCCCACTTACTAAGAATGGAGAGATACACCTCAACTGTGAGAGACAGAGTCTAAAAAAAATCCAGAAAATCACATTGTATGATTTTAAATAATTAATTTCCATTTTATTGCATGAAATAATATTTGATACAATAGAAAAATAGAACTTAATATTTGGTACAGAAACATTTGTTTACAATTACAGAGGTCAGACGTTTCCTGTAGTTCTTGACCAGGTTTGCACACACTGCAGCGGGGACTATGGCCCACTCCTCCATACAGGTCTTACCCAGAGCTTTCAGGTTTTGGGGCTGTTGCTGGGCAACACGGAGTTTCAGCTACCTCCATAGATTTTCTATTGGGTTCAGGTCTGGAGACTGGCTAGGCCACTCCAGGACCTTGAAATGCTTCTTACGGAGCCACCCCTTGCTGTGTGTTTGGGGTCATTGTCATGCTGGAAGACCCAGCCACGACCCATCTTCAATGCTCTTACTGAGGGAAGGAGGTTGTTGGCCAAAATCTCGCGATACATGGCCCCATCCATCCTCCCCTCAATACAGTGCAGTCGTCCTGTCTCCTTTGCTGAAAAGCACCCCCAAAGCATGATGTTTCCACACCCATACTTCATGGTTGGGATGGTGTTCTTGGGATTGTACTCATCCTTTTCTTCCTCCAAACACGGCGAGAGGAGTTTATACCAAAAAGTTATATTTTGGTCTCATCCGACCACATGACCTTCTCTCATGCCTCCTCTGGATCATCCAGATGGTCTTTGGCAAACTTCAGACGGGCCTGGACATGTGCTGGCTTGAGCAGGGGGCCCTTGCGTGCACTGCAGGATTTTAATCCATGATGGTGTAGTGTGTTACTAATGTAACCGTTGAGACTGTGGTCCCAGCTCTCTTCAGGTCATTGACCAGGTCCTCCCATGTAGTTTTAGGCTCATCCCTCACCTTTCTCAGGATCATTGATACTCCACGAGGCGAGATCTTGCATGGAGCCCCAGTCCGAGGGAGATTGACAGATCTACAATTTTGTCCCTAGTGTCCTTAGACAGCTCTTTGGTGTAGGCCATCGTGGAGAGGTTGGAGTCTGATTGATTGAATGTGTGAACAGGTGTCTTTTATACAGGTTACAAGTTCAAACAGGTGCAATTAATACAGGTTATGAGTGGAGGATAGGAGGGCTTCTTAAAGAAACTAACAGGTCTGTGAGAGCCAGAATTCTTGCTGGTTGGTAGGTGATCAAATACTTATTTAATGCAATAAAATGAAAGTTAATTATTTAAAAATCATACAATGTGATTTTCTGTAAGTGGGGAAACTTGAAAAATCGTCAGTGTATCAAATACTTATTTGGCCCACTGTAACTTGAAAGCAGAGACTTGTTCTGCTTATAAATTGTGTTTCTCCACAAACGGTATCACAGTAGAGTATCTCTCACAAGAGTGTGTCACATAACATGATTTCCTCTTTTGTGGACATTAAGTCAGGAGGCAGGTCGGGGTGACAGAAGCAATATGTTGGAGCACCGAGGGACTACTCGCCGCTAGGTGGCCTGGGGAACACTGAGGGCAAAGGTGCAGAGAGCTCAAACAAACCCTTTGCCTCAGTCAACAGAGTTAACTCTCCATAAACGCTAAGCAAGCATAGCATAATCGCACAACAATGGCACAATTAGCCGTAACCCCATGGATATTAGCTTGGAAAACACGCCCCATGATTCATGCCTTTCAGACATTTGCATTATCATCCATTTTTTCCGCCTCAATCCCTCATTTTATTATAATTCCCACCTTTTTTTCTAAAAAGCTCATTTGTGAAAATGCTAAACACTCATTTAAATATGCATAGAGCAGCACCCTGTCTAGAATGAGGTACTAATTTAAAAAACCTACAGACCATGTCTGGCTCATGTCTGTGTCTGAAGCTTAGAGCTTAAATCAGCAAATAACTAGTGGAAAATTGAGCAGAGCATTCGGCTTTAGCATTCACAATTTTAAAAGACCTTACAGGTACTTAGCAAAGCCCCTCGCTCCCCAACAATCAGCGGATCTCGGTTCGAACAGAGGAGAGTTCATCTCAATCAAGACTGGTGGGACAGAAGAGGGCTCTGTATTGACTGTTGAGGAAAGATGAACTATATGTTTTCGCTCCAAAGTAAAAGGGAAGCGGAGTCCAGTGATTGGCTTTGCTTCAGGAAAAATGCCTTTCAGCAGCTTGCTGAGAAGGACAGACCTCTGCAGGTGAATTAACCTTGTGGAAAATCAATGCTAGTCTGATCAAGTCTCCCGGAGAAGAATTTCGACTTATTCACAAGGCAATTTGCCGATGGAACGGCTGTTGTCATTGAGCAATTCCTTACAAAGCACTTCCACACATGTGAGAGATTCCATCTCGTTTCTTGTGTTTGTAAGTCTGCGGTGGTGATCAATTGCATTCGGAGAACTGAAAAGTCAGCATAAAATGAGATCTGTTTAAAAGAGAGTGAAATGCATGTCCATCAATCTCATTGAAATAGAAGGGTGTTTATTCAACTATAGGCACCTTTTTAAATAAACTCTTAAAACATACCCTCCACACTTTCATTGGTTTCATTTTGTCAACCTACAGTGTCAAACAGTGAATACACATAAATATATTCAGATCACGTTTTCCTTGATATATATATATATATATATATTTTTTTGTTTTCTCCTTTCTGTGAGTATTTTGTTGAGTATATAAAGTGACAAAATACTGGATCCACAAAAAGAGGAGATGATACTTTAACATTATGGACATATGTCAAATTTTATTATCAAAAAAAAGACATTTGAAAAAATTACAAAAATAAAACTGAAAAGATATGAAGGCTATATAAATGAATAAACAAACTCATTGAACACTAAAATGCCTAAAGTTGAATAAACAACTCAAAACAAGAACATTAAAAATGCATATGCAAACCCTCCTACAAATTCCACTACTTATACAAAGACCAATTCCAAATACCGAGAGTATATGAAACTATGACAGCATTGGATCTATAGCTCCATTGTTGAGGAACCCGCCTGTCTATTGTTCACCCTACACAGAGACATCAAACCGCCCATCGGGTCTGTTAGAAAAACAGTGTATGCACAATGTAATATGAACACCATGCAT
This sequence comes from Gymnocypris eckloni scoliostomus, assembly GCA_027564155.1. NCBI lineage: Eukaryota > Metazoa > Chordata > Actinopteri > Cypriniformes > Cyprinidae > Gymnocypris > Gymnocypris eckloni. The sequence continues at coordinate 8,192,813 of CM050435.1, read as the reverse complement.
CACCAGTCAGCTCTGGCCAGGGGCCCGTCCCCAACAGCTGGGTCCCCTCTGCAGGGCTGGCGGGAGGGGTAGAGTAACAGGTAGCATCCCCAGGTGCTGGAGCTTCAGCGGGGTCGCTAACCCATCGTGCAGAGCGCTAGCAAAGCTGCGCTTAATTAGCCGAGAGGGAGCCCCCATTGGCCCGTAATAGGCCAGTTTGTGAAGCTCGAATGGGGTACACTGAGAAAAAGATGAAGAGATTGGAGAAAATGAGGAGGGGGGCTTTCCCAATCCCTTCTCTACATTATGGATTTGCCCATCTGGCCAAGTGAAGAAAGTCCCATCACCAGACGAGTTAAACAAAGACTGAGGTAGAGGGGGCGTTTCCGAGATCACACGCTAAATTACGGTGGCCGTCACTCAACTATTGTGTATCTGATGGGCTGGCTATTCACAGCTGGGCTGGCCAAATTGTTCTTTTATACTCTTTTATAACCCTTTATTGAAGCCAGAGGGGTGAGTGAATGATTAACGGACGGGACAATGAGATTTACTCGTCTTCAGCCTCTCTGACTCAATTTAATTCGCTTATTTTTTCCATTCTCTCCTTCCCAGATGCAAATGCAAAAGGGCTCGCTTGGTTAACTGTGTCCACAGTGATCACATACTGGAAAATTAAAAGTTGCTTTGCAGACAATGAAAAGCCTTCCAGTGATTTCGGCAAACTGTTTGTGCTCTTCGGGTTTTTGGCCCATATTTCTTTGCTCTCAGTTTAATTTAATTTCACACATCAAAGAAATAACTAAATAAAAACCAATGCCTGGTGTACACTATTTATTTGGTCAAACAACATCTAAATAAATGTAAAAAAGAATACATGTTATTTTTCTTTTACATTTTTTATGAAAAAAAGAACAGACAGATATGGTCAGGACAACATAAATAAAATAAACATATGATATAAAAAATATAAATTAAACTTCAAAACCTTTGCCTTGGGTCCTTATGTCAGTCAAGTGTATATAATTTTAAATTTCTTAGTGTAAAAAAATACATTAATTTAAATGACAAATGCTGACCAAATAAAAGCACATTTTGTACATGCTGTCTAGTCAGGCCTCCCTTTTTCCGTTTCATCCTTCTCTCTGATGTCCATTTTGCTGCCCCTCTTTGTCTCCTGAGGGTACAAGCTGCTTAACAAACCTCTCGAATGAGGCTTATCCTCCTCAAACCCACCTACCCCTCTGGACCCCAGCCTGCTGAAGTTTGGGGGCAATTATAGGGGAAGCAAGAGGCTCTTTTATTAGTTAAACAAATGAAGGGACCGGCTGGTAGGGCTCCATCACCCGCTGACATCCTCCAGGTAAAGACTGAGACCTGCCATGGCTCTTCCCTCAGATCTCTCACACTGAAGCTATTAGGAAACAGCGCAGAGGCAGAGGCTAACGACTTTCACAGGAAATGACAGGGTTATAATGATATTCCTTACAGATCTGAGGAACTGTTTTATTGAAGACTGCTTCACTGCAAGGGAACAGGAAAATCTAGGGGAAAATTTGGTCTGGAGGTCAAGCACCAAAAGACAGACAAAATTATTTCAAAACCAATTTACAGGTCAATGACTTATAATGATCTAATAATATAATGTATATGATGAAGAAAATGAAAAATCTTTTACAAATTTTGTGCCACGTATACTTTATATTCAGATTTATATGGTTTAAAAAACATTAAACATTTTAATCAGGTAAAATGAAATTAGTAGCATATTTTCCTCATATCTTGTCTGTATAATATGTTATCATACATATAAGATGTAAGGAATGCATACAGAAATATTTTCAGTTGTTTTTAGTGTATTTATCAACATAATTTGTATTATCAGGAGTTATTAATTTATAAATGTATAATTTATAAGTATAATTTGTGATATTTGAATATTTTAGGTTTTTCATTCTCTCTGATGTCCATTTGCTGCCTTTGTCTCCTGAGGGTACAAGCTCAAATTATCTTATCCTCCTCAAACCCACCTACCCCTCTGGACCCCAGCCAAGTTTGGGGCAATTATACTCTTTATTAGTTAAACAAATGAAGGACCGGCTGGTAGGGCTCCATCCCATCGACTGACTCCTCCAGGAAACACTGGCTCTTAGTTCTCTTAAAAGTTGTAACGACTTATAAAATGACAGGGTTATAATGATATTCCTTACAGATCTGAGGAACTGTTTTATTGAATTTAAAGGGATAGTTCTAAGAAAATTTATTAGGTCACACCACAGACAAAATTATTTCAAAACAAACAGGTCAATGACTTATAATGATCTAATATAATGTATATGATGAAGAAAATGAAAATATTTTACAAATTTTGTGCCACGTATACTTTATATTCAGATTTATATGGTTTAAAAACATTAAAATTTAAATCAGGTAAAATGAAATTAGTAGCATATTTTCCTCGTATCTTGTCTGTATAATATGAGGGTGAGTAATTAACAGAGCATGTGAGCGAAGCAGAGCGGTGTGACGCTCCGCTCAATATTCCGCTTTGTGGGCATGCGCTCCGCTCAGTCGCTCACGGCCAAAGCAAACGCTCCGCTAATGTTCTGCTCACACTCACCAGTAAACCAAATCCCGCTCAGATCACGCTCTGACATTAAATATCTCCAGTAGGCCTATTTTTTTTTATTTTCCTGTTTATAATGAAATTATTGAATAAATGTCTCAATTAAAGCAGTAGTCAGATAAGTAACAGTTATGTTTCAGAGTAGAATTTTATTAATTCAATTTTTGAAGCCACTTGGCAAACCTTCGTAAAAAAATTAAATAACTGAAAAACTATACTTTTCCATGAAAACACAGCTTCTGTTATTGTGCAACAGAACATTCAAAACATGCACACAAGATGAAACGCACATATAGAACTTCACAAAATACACCTTGCTTATCAGGCCCATGAAAGCACACACAAGATCAAATGCACTTAAAAATTAATATTTTGTGGTGTAAATAAAAGAAACACACTTTCTAAAATTAAAATAGACAAACTGCGGGGAAATGCGGTCTATTAAAACGTCTGTCAATCTTAACATTAGCTTAGACAAACTATTGCTTAGCCCATTTCACAGATTCTCGAACTAGCAAATTACCAAAGGGCATTTTGGGTTGAGCGAGCGTCGCTGAGCGTATTGAGCGAGCGAGTATTGAGGCGCTCTAAGCTCTGAAGGAAATATGACCGCTACGCTCCGATCACATGCTCTGATAATTAATGACAGAATTTTCATTTTTAGGTGAACTATCCATTTAAGTTTATCAAAAGGAAAAAAATGGTCAAGCTCTTTAAAGTTGGATGTATTTTGACTGGCTGTCAATGTTTTAATATTTCATCAGCTAGAAAAAAAGTTATTCCAACTATATCATTCCTCAGTGTCATTATTTTTATAGCTTTTTAATGTATTTTTTTAATGAATACAGACAGGACAAAAAATAGCTTTAAGAACCTGTTCACAACAAGGATGTTAACTATAATGATAACTGTATTAGCATCTAGTCAGCGTTCTGGACTCGTTGTTCTTTGTTTTTCCCCTATCGTTCCTGAGTTTCCTTATTTGGTAATTTTCTGTTTCTTGTTAAGTTGATTTGATTATTACTAGCACCTATTTTAGTTGTCCTTGATTAAGTTTTATGAGTTTATAAGTCCTGAGTTCTCCCTGAGTCTTTGTCCGTTCACTCGTCTTTTACGTTGTGTTGCCTGTATTGCTTTCATTTGATTTATTAATCAATAATGTCTCCTGCATCCTTCCTGCTACACACACCGTGACAGATGAACGGAACCCTTCGCAGAAGGATGCATGCGGCTGAAGACAAACTGTGGGGTTTGCCGCAGGCTGGTCGGAGGTTGGAACGTTATGTGGAGGATTTAATCGAGCTGATTGAGCTCATCCTTTTCCACCCCGCACCGAGATCCTCCACATACCGCACCAACGGCTCGGACTGCCTGCCCAACTCCAAACGCCCCCTTATCCTCCGAAGCTCCGCCAGCCACGGAAGTTGCCATCCATGGCTCATTCAAGCCCGCCGTTCGTGGAGAAATCCAGGCCGCCATCTGCTGTGAAGTCAAGGCCGTCGTCCGCAGCTTCCTCAAGCCCGCCGCCGTTCGCCGGTCCAAACGCAAGCCCTCCGCCGTTCACAGGGAAAGCAAGCCCACCAACCACCAGGGAAATCCAGGCCGCCATCCATGTGCCCCTGGGAGTACTGGTGTCATATGAGGGTATGAGTTGGAGCCCAGCTCCAGAGCCCGCTCCTCACAAGCGCCCTCCTGAGCCCGCTGCTTGTCAGTGCCCCCCAGTGCCCGCTCCTCACAAGTCAGCTCCAGTGCCCGCTTCTCGCAAGTCCACTACAGTGCACGCTGCTCGCAAGTCCGCTCCTCGCAAGTCCGCTCCAGTGCCCGTGTCTCCAGTGCCCGCGCCTCCAGAGCACCCTCCTTGTTTATAAAATGATCTGAACTATAACTATACTGATTACTACAAAAACTTTATTATGAAGTCCACTCCAACGGATAATAAAGTTTATTATAAATATACGTTTTATGTCATCTGTCACTTTAAATGCTTGAGCTCTTAACTACATCGTTCATCTGTGTCGTTATCATTATAGCTGTTGTGTCGATTTCAATATTCACAAATATTCAGAAAGATTATTCAAACTTTACCATTTGTTATCATCCTTGGAAGTTTACACTTCTCTTTTATAAGTTTTAATTTGATAAATAGCATCACATGCCAAAAACATTATGCTTAACAATCTTTTCACAACACACACACAATTACACACACACACACACACACACACACACACACACACGAAGGCTGACAAACTGATTACAGAATAAGAACACAACCAGGGTGAGTGCTGCATCCCAGAGGACCTTGCAGCCCTCCAAACACAAAGCTTATTCCCAAACCCACTCTCACACAAGGAAGAGAGCCTTGTAATTAGGTTCACATATTTTCATTCACATAATCATCACACCCTTGTCACAATTTGACGCACAATCAACTTCCTGAAGAGGCCTGAAGTGCACAGAGCCGACCTATGTGCTCCCGCATACACAAACAAGCTTATGTTTGCCAAACACAATTAAAACTTTCCTTGAAACACATATTCTGTTTGCTCCCTCCTCCGGTGTTATCTTCCGTTTTTTCCATGGAACGGTAAAGCTGTACTCGCTAGCCATTTTCAAACACTTGGAAAAAGCTACATTGCATTTCAGTCACGACGCTCTGTGTATTTCCTTTGTCCTCTATTTGTATCAATTTGCTCCTGTCTAACAATAACAAAAGCTGCGCTGGAATACCAAATGTGGAGAGGGCTCTACCTTATCCAACTCATTACTGCAATTCTTTTTTCTAATAAGAGGCTTTATTAAGGCCTTGCCCTTCATTTGCACTCCTTGCAACTCATATAAATATATATCTCTCCATTCCACAGTCAGATCTCCAAAAGGACAAACCAAATTCAGATTGTCCTTGGAGTGCAGGGTGAATTAGTGTTTCAAAAACAGAAACTGCAACGGTCCATCTCTCACTGGAAATAGTCATATAGTTAGTTAAACTTACAACAGTACTCTAAAAACAGCATGTAATTTGTATGTATATGAGCATGTCCACTCTGGAGATGAATGATAGGTGTTCGTATAAGGCGTGAGGCCTTTAATTACCCGGTTGTTCTCATGGGACGCATTACTGAAGGGAATCCATGTGGTCTTTATTAGTGCATTTTAATATTTGGGGGGTTGATATGGCACCGTTTCCCTTACCAGAGGCACATTTGTCCTGCTTTAGGGGGCTTGTGGGGTATCGGTTGAATATGCATGGGCTGGTATGGTCCGGTCCCCAAGAGCATCAACCAATGACAGAGTGATGGACGAGGATGCCTGGCATCATCCAGAGGGGGGATCAGAGAACAAAGAGCAGCCCAGACCCCCAGACTTTAACACGGCTAATGAAGGGGCCATGCTAATGAGAGACATGCCAACACTGGGGAAAAGAGTTCCAGAAGCAAGAGATGGAATTCTGTGACCCTTTCTGGAAGATGGCATTACAGGAGAATTACTGGAGATGAATACACAATTAAGTTTGGTAAGTGCTCGGATGACAACTTGATGGAGGGTTTTGACAAGATGGTAAACAGTTTACCTTTAAGGAAAGTTCCATGCACTAGAGGTCAGGAGTGAAGATTTAAAGTGATACAGTGTCCATAGATGTTTCGGATACTGTTGTAAGAGGTGGCATGTGATGAGTCTCTTGGATATTAATTAGCTGATTGTGAATTCAATACGACAAAAATTAGGTTTTATTGATGTAAGACACCGATACTCTTTTGTTTCTCTCACTCTCATTCTCATTCGGACTCCACCCATTATGCACACACACTAAGCACATATCAAGACAAAAAATGCAAACTCTGGAGCAGTGGTCTCAATATGGACCAAAAAGGGACCAATAAAGCAGTTTAGAAAAAGACCAGATTTTTTACAAACAAAAATATTTTAGGGCTGTCAAAGTTAATGTGCAATTAACCCTCGTATGGTCTTCGTTACCTGTTTACACTTATGGTATTTGGGGTCAATATGACCCCAACAATTTATAGAGTAATTGTAAAAAATCTATACATTTTTAATAATACAAATAATATATCATTTTTTTTGTTTACTTCTCATCTATACATTAATGCTGTGTTTTGGGAGATATGAAGTACTTTTGTACCTATTTACTGCAAAATTCCTCAACTACACATTTAGCTTGCATGTGAAATATTAAATTTTTATGAAAAAATCATTTAAATTATGATCTAAATTTAATTTAAGTTGTTTCTGGATATTGAACTGAGTGTTAGGTGTAGAAGTGTGCCATCTGCTGGTTAGAGATAAACCTCACAGGATTGCAGTTTCAGAAATAAATAGTTTTGACCAGCAGAGGCAATAGAGAGCCATTCATTTTACTAGATGTGGCAACTGCTCTATCACAACTTTTGTGATACATTTTGTGAATTTATATATATATATAAACATTAGAAAAGACATAAAAATAAATATTCTTTCAAATTTTAATATTTTGTAGCCTTTATAATGAGTGAGAGTGTGTGTGTGTGTGTGTGTGTGTGTGTGTGTGTGTGTGTGTGTGTGTGTGTGTGTGTGTGTGTGTGTGTGTGTGCATGCATTAGGTATTGCCCTTTATATCTTTGTTCTGCATTTGTGACTGAATTTCTTTGCCAAATTCTATAAAAATGCTCTGTGGCAGAAATACATGGGTGTGCTTGTTTGTGTGTGTGCTTGTTTGTGTGTGTGTTTGTGTGTGTGTGAGTGAGCATGTTTTTCTACATCACATTTATGCCCTAGTCCCAGGCCTTCATTTCTGTGTGAAAATTGTTAGATTTATGCCAGATCTATTGATATTTTTGACAAATAAATAAAAAAGATGAAAATCACATTTTCCATTCATTTTTCAATGTGGGGTCATATTGACCCCAATACCATAAGTGTAAAATGTTTTTACATACCTTCAGAACAACCGAATCAAGCCCAGTTTTTGTGTGTGTATAGCTAGATAATTTAGAAAAGTCACAAAATTTTATTCCACTGAGACGAAGGGAACCATTTTTATTTATTAAGAAAAAGTCGATTGGGGTCATATAGACCCCAAGGACAGGATAAGGGTTAATAGTGTTAATACACTACTGATCAAAAGTTTGAAGTCAGTATTTATAAATGTATTTATGAAATTAATACTTTTATTCAGCATCGATGCATTAAATTGATCATAAGTGACATTTCAAATATTTAAAAAGATTTTCAATGAAAAATCCTGGAAAAAAATACTTTTCTTTGCAGTTGTTCAGTGGCAAAGCACCGTAGAGGTCGACCGATATTGAATTTTACCGATACCGATAGCTAGGTTTGACCATACTTGCCGATAACCGATTAATTAACCGATAGTTTAAAAAAATAAAAGACATAACACTCCATGTAAAATAGTACTGAACTTTATTACAAAAAAACTAATACAAATAAACCAGACCTGAATCATGAAAATGTGCTATATTAAATAAATATGAATATATTAATTATATTAAGAAATATTGAGGTAAATTAAGGACATGCATTCAAATTGAAACAAAAAGTAACATCCAAAATGAATAAAAAAGGCACTCCAAATAACAACAAATTTTAACTTGTGAAACAGGAGAAACTAGTCCTGTTAAAGAACTGCAAGAGATTCAAGAGTAACACGGTTCATATCTAGTTCTATTTTAAAATTAAAAGTTAAGAAGCCTCAAATTATAATGGCGAAAGCAGAGCTGGTGTGCATGGTGTCCAGTGAGTCAGCTCCTCCTGGATTCATAAAGCATGCCCACTTCAATGAACACCCTTTCACTAGGCACAGTGGATGGTGGGGGGGCACAGAATCTTGAATCTTGTTTCATTTTTCTGCCACCACTGCACAGGCATGTCACTTCTTTCAATGACAGGCTCTGACAAATAGCACTCAAGCTCAGTCTCAAAGCTGTACATACAGTGAGACACAGCTGTGAGGACCCTGGCATACAGAGTGTCCACTAAAGTGGGCTGATTAATTTTCTGCTTCTTTGTCTCTGGATCCAAACCCTCATCCTGCTTAGGTCCTTCTAGTAGAGGGCATGGACCATCTTCCATGAGCATGGCAAGCTCTTCAGCTTCCTCTTTTAGCTATTTCTTTCCTTTCTCAAGTGTTTCTTCAGACGCAAAGGCACGGGCCTTTTATCTGAGATCAAGGAGTGTTGCTAGGATAATATTTATTGTCTCCTTGCCTCTATCTAAATGTAAATGTTAATTAAGTATTATTCATATTAATAATTAGTATTAATATGACTAATATGAATTTATACCACAGAGGACACTGTTCTAATGAGGGGAATAAACTGAACTATTATTGTAATCAGCTGTCATCCATTTATTCATTTTAATAATCTTTATTCATCTGATTTTACATATGACCTGAGAAAATCGTGTCCACACAAACATTTAGGAGGACAGAGACTTGTTGTCTACGCTGCCCAGCGACTTTCATTAATAAAATAGCTTTTAGATACTGGATTGCTACATTATAAAGAGGGGGTAAAATTACAGTTTAAATAACTAAACTCAAATATTCATTATTTGTAGTGATGCGCAGATGCAGGTGGGCTAATTCACACACGCAACGGTCACCTCTCTCTCTCTCTCTCCGCACTATTTCATCTCTGTTCTGAAGCGGGAAAAATGCTAGAGCTAATGAACATGTCAGGTGATCCTTGGCTTCATGTCGTGCATTAAAATCCTTTATTTCACAACGAGAACAGGTTGGCTAGCCGTGCATTATCCCTTATGTATACTCGTTAACTGCTATTTTTACGGCAATATTTAAATTATGCCCTGGTTATTCTTGGCGCACCCAAAATGGTCCCACACTATCAACTTCAGTCATTCTCTGGTGGAAATAAAGGATCGCTTTTGGGTCCTCTGTCACAGTTAAGGTAGTAGCCTCCGTGTCTCTGATAAGCACGGCATTTCAAACTGGTGCACCGCCGCTAGTGTAACTATGTTTTCATTTCGCGCAAGCTGCAACAGTTCCGTTCCGTGCAACAGAAACACTCGGTTTAGTGGAGCTTTTACGATTAATTAACCATGACGTTTTAAAGCGCGGTTAATAGTAAAACTTGTTAATCGCTGCATACCTAATATTCACAGGCTTTAAATTTGCAACTTCGCTGGCTAACGAATGTGACCAGCTGGGGTTAATGACGTTAAACATTTGGGTCGGACTTGCGTGTATTTTTGCCACATTAACTTAACCACTTGAGATACTGCTACTGTTAGCGTCCTCTCAGCCTTGTCGGCAAACATACCGCTGTTCTTTCTCCAATGCAGCATCTAGTCAACAAATTAATTACTTTATATTGACATAAAAATGTACTGGAGTGTACTGTATACATACCTTTTTGCTGTCTGTGTTTTAAACGTGCATCTGAAATGTCAGAGCTGACCATGCACTGCGCGCTTTCCAGGCAGCGTGTGATCTCCGTGCAGCGCATGTCAAAATAAATGCACGTGTTTTCAGTGATTTTCGCCTCTAGAGGCCGCTCTCGCCATAGATATGTTGGCTCTCGCGCTGTATAATGATAACGGCCCATTCACAGCCGTTCCGGCAGCGGATGTAATCTGGAAAAAAATATCGGAGTGGATTTTTGCCGATAACCGATAGTTCCGGGAATCAACTATTGGTGCCGATTAATCGGCAAAACCGATACGTCGGTCGACCTCTACAAATCAGCATATTAGAATGATTTCTGAAGGATCGTGTAACACTGAAGACTGGTGTAATTGCTGCTAAAAGTTCAGTACCATCAAATTTGCTGTAGTATAATGACAATAAAGAACCAATTTGTTGTCTTTCTAATAACTTAGTATAAATGGGATTTTACATGCGAAACTGCTTTCATATTATAAACAGGAGGTCCATAAAATATTTGGAAGTCCTTGGCAAAAGATTAAAACCCCCTGCTTTGGATAATACAAACATGATTAGAAATTAAGTTATTCCAATTACTGACGAAGTGTGGCGGAAGTGCTAGAGAAACCTTTTGGGAAAAATTATTGTTGCAATTCCACCTGGTGTCACTAGTCAGTTTCTCAGTTAAAAATCCACATCTAAACAAAAGGCTTTATAATGCAATCCCTTGATATAATTTCTATAGCAATTTATAACATGGCTGTTTAAATTATTCCAAACCAAACAAACATTGACTTTTCTAATCAACAAAAGCACCATCATATCCGATGAATGCAATTAGATCCTTTTGAAATAGGGCAGGATTAGATTGTGAATAAGACCACAATGGCACACAAGTGCTCCCTGACCTTTATTTGCAAATGTGAGCAAGCCCTCCATAGCAGGTCGGCATGCCACTTCACATCACAGCATCCGATAACGTGACTGCCGATATAATTGTTGTGACAACAACAACAGAAAATAATCTAAGAAAGGTTCTAAAATCAATATGCTGACCTTAAGAATATAAAGATGCAGCTTCAAGTATATTTTAATCTTCAAAAGAAACATACAACAAAATGTTAGTGATGCTTACTTCTATATAACATTATGCAATGCTATGATGTTCTGGGTAGTGGTTAGGTAGTATTTTACAGGCGGCAGAAGTAAAAAGAGCCCACCTATAAGTCTCTATGTTATTCTGGTCGTATTTCAATGTATTATTTGCCTTTCACTTGCAAAATCATAAGTCCACCATTCCTTTACAAGCTGCACCACTTCATTAATGTAGTTAGCCGAAATAGTTCTACTTCTGAAGTCTAGTTCAAAAGTAATAGTGGCACATGGCTTATAAAAAGAGAAATAAAAGTATAACAAAGAAACGCTAGGTTGAGATTTAATATTTACAGTAAATGTTTATAGTCTGAAGGGTCATTAGTGCATGCAGTTAATCAAAGGCAGAGGGAAAGGAGAGCCCTCTCTCATCACTCTATCATCCGCTCATCCTGGACATAATCATAGTCATGTGCTCAAAAGACCATTTCCCTGCCACGGTCTGTCAGTAACAATATTAAATAAGATGAGGATTTAAATAGATTGTACATGACTCAAAATGCCTCTTCTATATTTGTTGAAAAACACAGCTATGTGAAACTTAAAAAATACCTGTCCGTTTTGGGATAACGGGTTTGCCTATTACCAAAGGGGAGGATAGAAAGTGTTGCTGGCCATCTGCCCAGTCCCCTGCGCGCTGACATTTGGCTGCAGACCTTTAACCCTGCTGGAAAATGTCATGCCACAGAGTTTTCACCCCAGGACAACGACCCCTCGACCCCTGAAGCAGAATGACACCCGCAACACAATGTGATTCATTAATTATGATTTCCAAAAAAACAATGGGCAACTTTTGACATCTTATGACTCTCAACATGAATCTGAAAAACCTCAACTGAGCTCATTTTCACCGATGAATTGGCAAAGTTTGATCATGTCAGGAGTATTGAGTTTATGTCTTGAACAGTTAAGTAGTGTACACACACTATCCTCGTAAACACATTAATTTAGGTCTTAAATGAAAGCAAACAGCTGAGAAAGCTGTTGTGTAACAGTTTATTTGATCCGGGCAGCTCTTGATCCAAGTGACACCAGTCTAACATTCCTGCTGTCTGTTATTCATGTTAATCAAACAACAAAAGAAAGAAAATCTCTCACTGCTCTCTAAAAATAAAATATATTATATCCAAAATCGGCCAAAGCATACTGTAGCAACAAAAAAAGTCTCAGATGATAACCAAAATGATTGTGCATCCCATGCTCACTGATTTTACAGCTCCATGCTCTTACTTGCATGCTCGAATACCAAGAATTGAATCATTCATAGAAATGGTATAATTTTATTTCTCTTGAGAATTTTGACACATTTGTCATTTAATTCCGTTTCTTGTAATAACAAGGCTTCTGAGCTTTGAAAGACCAAACTATGAACAATAACATCATCTAGGTTAACTTTGGTTCTGGATCACTGACTTTATGAAGCCTCTGTATGTCTGTACTCTAGTAATAAGCCTAGTAATAAGGTATTCCTAACTGCTCCAACAGCAGGCAGCAATAGACACAAACTGAACACCCTCAGCAGGGAGAGATTCACCACACATTCACCACGTATCCTCTTGAGCTTCTTTTATATCAATCAAGAGCGCACAAAGTCAGGGGACAGCAAGTGAGCCAATTTCCACATGCAGAGCGTTCTCATTATGAGGCAGCTGAAAGGTGTCGACTGAATGAATCACCGTGCAGAGATTTAGAGAGCCGATGTCTGACACGCCATGCTGTGATGGATTTCATACGCTTCAATCACACGCTATGGGCTCGATGGAGAATTCAGAGGTCGGAATTCTTACTGAAAATGACAATGATACCTGTGCTTGTGTTTGGATTTCATGCAAACTTGACTTACTGTTTGTCAAGCACATGTGAAAGTGAACTGAATCAGTCCAGTAAAGAGAGTGACCCAATACACAAGAATAAAACAGACTGAGATTTTCAATATAATGGTTGATAAAATACAAATTGTAAAATGTGTGTCTAAATAATTCTACATTACACAATGTATTGTCAAAACTTAATTGACTAAATAAAAATGTGAAATAAACAATTTGATACAGTCATAAAATATTTATATAGCTATGTATAAAAGTATGTAAAATGTATATTTTATACAATATTTATTCAACATGAACTAAAACAAAAATATTAAAACATTTGACATTTTTAAATAATTGTATTTTGAATAAATATTGTATAATTGTGTATTAAGTTTACACATTACAATATTTATTTAAAATAACATTCAGTAACGCTTTATTTTAAGGTGTCCTTGTTGCACGTTTACATATACTTACTATTATAATAACAAAAATGATGCATAATTACGTGCAAGTAGCCCTAATCCTAACCATAACCATATACATTTAGTTAATTAATATTACTTAGTTAATTAGATATTATAAATGTATAATTAAGGACTCCTTCAAATAAAGTGTAACCTAACATTAATTCGAAAACTAAATAAAACAATTATTTAATTATATTTTTTACTATATTTATTGAAAATGAGCTATAATAAAAAGTTTGTACAGTAAAAACATAATTTTTTACATTTTGGAATAATATTTATGGCAGAATGTGCATGGTTATTGTCCAATATAGATTAAAATGATCTCAAAGTGGACAAATATCAATGATTAATCGGCCCAGTCTTACAAGAAAATGAAGTTACAGACAAATAAACCACAATCTGCTTGCATGCCTTGTCAAATCTGCCATGTGTTCTGCAAACCCCCTTCTATAATGAGCAGTGACCGAGGCACGTGAGATATCAGTGGTCAGTGCAGCTGCTGGGGGTAATGGTGTATTGAACGACGGACAGTGCTGGGGTCAAGGGCCGGACCCCGGATCCATCCAAAGGATGCAGCTGCTCCACACCTGGGCCACAGAGGACCAGAGAACTGACCATCCTCCTGCCCACGCCACCATCGGTCCAGTTCATCACTCACCCACTACATCAATACAAACCAGAGTAGACTACTCAATCAACTCATTTATCAAACTCATCGCTATCTTGATGCCTTTATTGAGTCTCCCTTCACAGTTATTCATTCTGACTGAAAGTTATCAGCACTGATTGTGCATCAAAGAGAGATGTGGTGAAAAATAATTAATCCCCAAAAATAGATATGCTTCTCTAAGTGCTCATTTGGGCTTCAAAACCTCCAAAACAAATTTAAACATGTTTTCGTTTGCTTTAGAGTCCTCAATTTGCTTTTATGAGACTACTTGTGCATGAAAAGCTGTCTTGTAAATCCTTCAGCTTTTGAAGTGTTGGTCATAAAAAAATCAATGGAAATTAAGTGATTTTCTCTTTAATGTTTTCACCCAATCTTATTTTATTTGCAAATGAAGAGGTCCACTGAGGTGAGGGGGTAACGGGATAATGAGGGCAACAGCGGTCATCCCTGACCCCTCACGCAACACTTTAACACCACAAAGCCATCTCTAAAGAAAACTGTTTGAAGTGCTGTTGAAAGTTGATTCATTTGATAACTTTTATGTTCTGCTTGTGATTCTAGCACAGACACATGAACAACATTGCTGTGTTTGCAATTGCACTACCACAGTGCTTCTCAACCGTTTTAACTCAGAGGCTCGCAGTTGTCCAAAACAATATTAGAATCCTGCAGCCTCTTTGGAAGTTTGCTGAGGCCCCCTAAGGGGTTTGAGAACCACTACAAAAATTACTTTTCTTCATTTTATAGAGAAAATGTGAGTGCTTGAGCATGAAAACTCCTATGTAAAGCCATGCTAGGATAATCTGAGCTGTGTTGCAGCTGCTTGGCTGATCCGAGTGGTTTCATACGGTCACTTGGTGGTTGTTATTTTGTTCTCAGTAGTTGCTAGGTGATTGCATACTGGCCTAAGTCAAAAAGCCCACTAACAAGTCTCTAAACATGGCATGGGTCCCTCCTTTTAAATCCGAGAGCTCTCTGACCATGTATAGACAGCTACTATGTTCAAGGCCCAGAAATGTAGTTTGGACATCGTTAAAATAATGCTCTCGGATTTCATCAATAATATCTTAATCTCTGTTCGGAAGATGAACAAAGGTCTTGCGGGTTTGGAACGAAAGGAGGGTGAGTAATTAATGACAGAATTTTCATTTTTGGGTGAACTATCCCTATAAGTCAGTGGGGCTTTTCGGCAACTTGTATCAGTTGCCAGGTTGAAATCAGCAAGTGCTTATGAAAGAACAAATCCCCTCAACATGCTGCAAGATTTTCATGTAGCATTCATGTCATGCATAAACAGTACAGGATTAGTTAGGCACAAAGGTTTAACATTTAAATGGTTTTCAAAAAACATGATACTTTAGACATCTACAGACATAGGCGGAGCGTGTGTAAAGCTGGGGAAGGCTTACCCTTAGCCTTCCCCTGGCCATTGGGACTTGGGGCAAAAATGGCACTAAATTGAAAAAAATGCCCCTCCACAAACAAATTAAATATTACGTCTGTTGCTGACAAAGCGAAAATGAATAGACAGTGTCGATTGTGGCATTAAATTAAGATTTGCTCATGCGACACCGTATTTAATTTTAGGTGTCTTTACAGTGTTGCACATCTTAACCAATCACACACAATTGTGTTGAGCTTAAGAATGCAATGAATGCAAAGTCATCGCTGAAGCTCATCAGTTTTGTTGAGTCCTCTGACTAAATTCCAGATTCTTGCGAATTCTCTCATCATAAACAACAAAGCATAGATGTATGTACAATGTAAGTAAGAGATTAATTTCACAGTGTACACAGATGCAGTGATCATAACTATAGTTTTTTTTGTGAGTGCTTAAACTTGCGATAGATCAAATTTAGTGACAATATCACTTTTCTATATACAATTTATTCACCATGGAAAAGAAACATTATATAATTTATAATGTTTTTATAAAATTTGAATCACTTTAAATACAAAGTCAGTCCCATTAAACATATTTATTAGCTTACATGACACCCATGTCTGGTTCATGTCTAAAAAGATGGGTTTATGATGTTTAATTTTGGCCGCTTTTAGCCTTGGAGTTGGTTCACCCTCCGCCTATATCTACAGGCTTTTGAGACTACAAGTAAGGGCAATTTGTGATTTAATTCGTGTTCAAGTTAGTAATGAATTTGCCACACTGACCAACAAAATTTGACTTACACGTGAGCTGTGCTGCATAGCATGCATCATTACACCAGCCTTTTCTTCTGTGAAATTTTTAATCTGACATATTCATACAGAAAAAAAATGCTTTGTTTTTCTAAATGCAGTGATACATTTAGACTTTCCTCTAAATATTTTCTACTCTAACAAAGACTCAAATAACTAACCACAAAGCTTGCAGACTTCATTTTTCCTCAAGTTGGTCATGCAAATTTGCCACATTGACCAACAGAAAGTGCCTTCTGTGTTTCATATATCAATACAATATTGCCAACAAACATTTTATTTCTGTTAAAATTTGCAAATTTGACTTATGCCTGGCATATTTGTACAGAAAAAAATATTTGTTTAGCAAAACAAGGATGTGCAAAGGTTATTCTGTACTCGAACAACTAATCAAATGACACCCACAAAAAAAAACATTACATGAATACTTAAAACCATCTGGGATAAAATAAAAAAAATCCATAATGCACTAAACACTGAACAGCAGCAATCTGAATCTCAAATGATCCGATTACATGTTTACTAACATGAAATCTTGCTCAAACTCAACTCAGAATCGTTTATATCTGTCCCTGGCCCAGCTCATTACGAGACCCCTTCTGTAAACAGCAACTCCCTCGACACGCACGGAGACGACCAACACCAATACAATCTTGCTGAGCCTTGAACTTGGATGCCGTCAATGCCAACATCACGGCAACGTTCCTATTCACCGTCACCCAGGCGTGACATGGCTTTGGCCCTGACCATGGTCTGTTATTGCACTTGAATATCAGAGCCTGCCGTCATCACAGCCTCTCTCGTTAGCCTTGGCCGTTGCGCTCTAATGAGACAAGTCTTTAATGTAAAGTTGCTCTCCGGTGAGGGCCTGCTGATGAGGGAGCATGTGTGTTTTGGAGCCGCTGCTGAATTACCTTGGCGTCTGACTGAGGGGAGACACCTGGGCCTCGCCGCCGGAGGGGGGTTAGCCTCGGTTACGCCGCTCCCACGGGGCCAGGTCCCATCTGCGAGAGGTGCTGAGGTAAATTCTCATTGGGACGGCGCCGGGTGGCTGCGTAAGGGACCTCGCCTTTATCTGACTGATGGGCATGAGAGGCTTTTGTTTGAAGACATGCAGGAGAATTTGAGATGACGGAATAACATAATGAACTAAAGGATGCTGCCCATATGAATCTCTCTGGCATGTGGTGTCATTTTAATTTGTCTGTTTAGGTATTCATTTGGCACAGTGAGGATGTCGGGGTGGTTTTCCACTCAAGGTAGCGAATGATCACCTATTTACATAAATCACAAGGTTTGTAAACACTGTATATTAAGTGAAAAATATATAATATATAACTAGAATTATTTCAGTGTTAAAATGGGCTAATGTGGACAGACAACAATAAATAAAAAATAAAGAAAGCGGCAATGTCTGATTTGTATATATAAATCATTCTTTTGAGTCAAATCTTTTCAATGAAATGTTTTGAACTGATCCACAAAACTGCTCTGCATTTCTCAAAAGCATTTTGGTTCTGCTATTCAGTGTTTTCCAAAACCATAGTTCCAATGAACTTTTGCAAACAACGTCGCAGTTATGTGGTCATAATTACATCACTTTTTAAAATAAATGATAAGATTATACAACATATATTATAAAATCATGCAAGCAAATAAAAAAAACAAGACAAAAAAAACTACAAAAACAAATGAAAATTCAGAATAAAGCAGGTATTAAAACAAATCTAATACACTCTTAAAAATAATGGTTCTTTATAGGCATCAACTTTTATATTATTTTAGGAACTGTTCACAGAAAGGTTCTTTTGGGATCCAAAATGGATCTTCTATGGCAGTGGCCTCAAACTCAATTCCTGGAGCGCCACAGCACTGCAGAGTTTAGCTCCAAATCACACCTGCTTGGATGTTTCTAGTAATCCTGCAGACCAAGATTAGCTGGATCAGGTGTGTTTGATTAGGGTTGGAGCTAAACTGTGCAGAGCTGTGGCCCTCCAGGAATTGAGTTTGAGACCAATGTTCTATGGCAGGGACAGGCAACTTCGGTCCTGGCGGGCCGGTGTCCAGCAGAGTTTAGCTCCAACCCTAATCAAACACACCTGAAGAAGCTAATCAGTGTCTTCAAGATCACTAGAAAGTTACAGGCAGGTGTGATTTGGAGCTGGTTGGAGCTAAACTCTGCAGGACACCGGCCCTCCAGGACTGAAGTTGCCTACCCTTGTTCTATGGCATCACTGCAATAACACCCTTTTGGAACCTTTATTTTTAAGAATGTAAATGCTTTACTCACAAATTGTTTAAGTATTTAAAGCTTCCTTAGCATCTAATATTCTCTATGTACAACCTTAATAACGTCAATAATGTCAACACAACCATAAACTTGTGTTTACACGTACTCTAGCACTACAATTCAGAGTGTGGAAACCCGTTTTTAATCAAACATCTGTAAATTGAGTAAAACATTGGACAACAAATGTCCTTAAAGATGTTATGTCAATTATTTAACGCAATTATCTTGACCTTTTTAAACCAATTCATTAACAGAAGTTATTGCTTCACCACCTGCATGGTGTCATTTCTGTGATAACAGCTCTCTGGATGATTAGCACAGTAGTAAACATGGCAATGTTATTGTATTTGGTCTTGGCGTAATACCTGTAGATATGCTACGCTGCGGTACCGAGACTTGCTACTGCCAATACTTCCACAGACATGCTGCTGGGAGCGTGTAAGACATACTGCTGCACATATAACATACATTAATTTACCTCACACATGTGAAATTACCTGTAGCAGATCTATACAAGTGGAGCTAGGGGAGGTGGAAGGGTTTTGAAAGAATGCTGTAAATTGCTACAGCAAACACTGGCCAAGTATTTGAATGTTGAGCAGCAAGCTCACTGGCTGTTGATGCAACAGAAACCAATTAACTGCACCGTGTAAATAACAATGTGATTACTAGCAGACGGAGTTAAAGGCCAACCAGTCTGCACCATCAAAGTTTCACGACAGAACTGTGTATTAAAGGCATTGCTGAATAAACCTGGTGCGAATGATGGATATGTAAAAAAGTTACTATGATTTCGGGAAGCTGGTTACTAGCTAGTTCTCACCAGTTATGTTATAGTTGTTAAGCCGTGAGTTATGTACACCACAGGGTTTGTGCAGGTTTCAACAAGTCAAATTTAAGCCTTTTTAAGACCATTATGAATAGGGATGCACCGAAATGAAAATTCTTGGCCGAAGCCGAACAAAATGAAACACTGGCCGAATACCGAACACGTTTTTTCTCTCCCCCATGTAGGCCTATTTTGCTCTTTTTTTTCACTATTCACATATTCACTATCTCCGATTAAGCGATTAAGGGGTTTTGTTGTTGGCTGTAACAATGAATATAACAATCGTCATTTACTCCCAACATCTGAGCCGCTGAAGACGCAGAGGATTAACCTTACTTTCATTTTTGAAAGGAATGAGATTATCCCCGATCTGAATCTAAATGCATCTATGTTCGCCCGAATCATTTGTGATGCAGCTTTATCTACAGAAGACGTGAGTATAAGGCTTTTTATGAATCTTTGCAAATTGCCTTTCCAAATAACGTGCTAGTTAGTCAGTGTCGCGACTGAAGTTTACAGTCTGCTCGTCACTCCACGGAAGAGGGACGGAGTCAGCAGAGCTCATCAGTATTTAAAGATAAATGGATTAGAATGGCTTGCTGAAAACAGAGCTGATTTTGACAGGTTAAAAGTGTTTTTACACAACCATAGATCATTTTTAACCCAAGTATGTTATAGACTTTTCATTAAGACCCTAAAGAATCATATCAACTTGGGCATCCGATGACCCCTTTAAGACCTTGCCGAGAACCTGTATGTAGTTGTACGAGAAATGCATCACTCCCAATGGTTCTCGAATCAACTCAGCAATACACTGAACCAAGAACGATCTCTTTCAGATATCTTAACTTGAACATGACAACTCACCAACCCGTTGAACCTGAGAATAGTGTCAGAGATGGCATCAAAATCCAGCCCCCTTTTGGACTCCAAAGTGATTCCATGGTCCTGGAAAGAAAAAAATTCATAACACTGACAATTTAATCAATCCAATTAAACATGTATCTTTCTTTGTTTAACCTTTCTCTAAACTCCATCATAGAATCAAGAATCAAATATGGTTTGGAGAATCCAAAATAAAATAATAATTTCTCAAGGTACAAACCCAATTCAGCTTCCTTTTATATCATGTATAACACAAAGTGTATGGAAGACAAAATGCACATATTTTAGTATTTCAGTGTGATTTCATGATGCTTTAGGTGAAAAAAGAGAATGAAAGCCTTTAAACCAAAATGTGCTTTTTCTCTGAACTGGAGTCTGCAGGTGCTGCAATCAGCCGCGCCGCTGAGTGAATCTAATGATCATTCACACCACCATGATAATGATCTGATCTAAAGCCAGTCGAGTGAGATGAGATGAAACAGGATTTGAAGATGTGTGTTAAAAGCTCCCATCATAGACGATTCACTCATACCAAAAAGAGAGCAAAGCTTCTATCAGTTTCACTGGCAGAATTTGTACTTCGGATCTCCATTTCGTTCCAGAATCAACTCTCCTGATGTCAAGTAAAAGCTGTGGGTTTGTATGTCTTGGAGGTGAAAATAAGGAAGGGCATCGCAGGAGGAATCCTGGCAAAGGACACTTTGTTGGAAAAGTAACACATCTGTGACCCTGTAGGGGGTCAGTCATCGCGGACACCCTGAATATCCAAAATTTCTACCTGGCAACCAGCATGTCATGCAGAGGTTGTTTATCAAAATATCCTCACCTCCAAACTGCGCTAAAAATCAAAATTCGCTCTAATTGACTGTGAATGCATGTGTGTATTTTTGCTCGTATGGGATAAACGGAAATATCTCTGCCCATTAGACATTATGCAAATAAGCACTTTGGGCTTTATAAAATGCACAGGAAGTTTTACTGCCAATCCTAAAAGCAATCTCTCTGACACAAATTCACTTAAATGCTTCCAGCATCTTTGCTAAAATGCTAAATTATGAAATAATAATCGTAATTATCTTCGCTTTCTCACCGCCCCTTAATGTTTCAGAGGGTTATTAGAATTTCTCTCACATTCAGCCATTTAAAGGGCTTTCGTGACTTCGCTGATGATAAAAAGAAATACTGGCTTGATTTCACGAAGACGTGAGTTACTATGTGATCTGACTTAGAATAAGTACTCCTCTTAATGTCAGCAAGGCTTTTAGAAATGCCTCTAGAGCGAGTCCAATCAGAAGGCCATGCATCTGATCATGAGCAAACATATCTATTCCCTCATTAAACTGAAGGTATGGCAACGCATGTCTGTGGGGTATAATATGCATACGCTAAGAGATTCCCATTTTAGATTTGCATTCACAAACATAATGTCCAGTGTTGTAGTACAAAGTCAGTTTTTACAATACGGGGGTTGTGGCTCTTTATTATTCATATTCATCATGGTTGAGGGATTCTTTATCTCGCATCTTGATGAGAAAAGAACACCTGAGGCTAAATTCATACACAATTGAATCATCCGCACGGGTTTGCTCCTAATTTGTAAAATAATAGCAAATATTGGCTTAGGATTCTTTTATATTTTTGCAATATGAAAGTTATATGAAAAACAAATTGATGTGTCTATCAGCATGTGCAGGTTCAGGTTCCTTCGCCAAAAGCTCATGAAAGTCTTTGCATTAACCTAAAGGGACTTTTATAAACTAAGTAGGAGCCTGTCATCTTTGTTTTTTTTTAAAGGTTATACTGTCTCCTGACTCTACAGCTAACCTTTAGCAGACATCAAACACAGTGAATTTGTCAGAAGACACCCAGATATAGACAGAAAAGGGTGTCAGGACGTTTCACTATTCTAAGGACGGGCCATAACCTTTGACCTGAAATAGACTCGTGTGAATAGCTGTGAAGCTGCAGCGCAGTTAAGCTAGATTCCCTATAGAATTACTTTTTTCAACACAAATAAATAATTTGACCGCATTATTAAATCAACAATATTACTAAAGAAGAAGCATGATTCATGCAGATAACTGGGCACAGTGGGCTGCTATGAATATAGCTAAATTATTCTTAAATGTACATTTGTGGCAGTCAGACAGCTGACTAAATGATCAAAACTGGTTAAGTATATGACAATCTGTATCACACTTCATAAAAGAAGAAAAACAAACAAATCTAAAGAGGTTATTTTTATACAAAGCATTAATGAAATTATGTGTCTATAAAATAACAGGGCAAGAAAAGGGCATGATTATATGCATTATTTTTAGAGAAACACAAACAGAATGCAAATGTGACTGATTAACCATCTAGTTGTATTTCTTGTGGACAGAACCCATGCAAGTAAACCAAGTCTGTTTCGTTTCCACATTAACTGACACAAGGCAGAAAGTCACGAGGATGAGCAACCCCGCCTAGTGGACAGCCCTGGCACTTTCCTGTAGTGTACTGGAAAATAGGCCTACTTGATTTGCAGAGGAAATACCCATCTAGAAAAGGTGTAACTGATTTCAATATTTTAATAAAATATTAATAATAATCTCATATTCGATCATATTTACATATACAATTATCATTTGTATGAAATACATGAGAACAGGAGTGTAACACTATAATGGGTAAATCTGAACAATCATATATTTATTTATTTATATAATATTTAACTTTTACATGACACCTGTGTTGACTTTTGGAAGTTCTTGTGATATTGCTTATATACTGTTGTACACACAAGCTGTTTGTTGTATATTTATATTGGTACACTTACATTTATTGTAGGCCGCCAAGCAAGGCACAGATTGAAAGCCTGTCTTGACACTTATTTTGGAAAAGGACCGACTGTTTCGTTTTCTTCTCAGACAGAGCGTTTTGTAATCCCTCGGCTCCATGCAGGTCCAGTCCAGCTGTTCCGTTTCCCGCTAATGAGTGCGAGAAACACGAGGCGAGCCACGCTCACTCACAAACACAGGTCTTAACTTCAAAAACATGCTTCAAGCAGCAGTTCATTTCACACGACATTGCTTCGACTTTCAAAAACCTGCTTTTTGCACATGAAAAATCGTCTTTCACTCCGCACCTCACACATGGTAGAAACCCGTGAACTTGTTCTAGCCAAGAGTGACACAAACGGTGTAGCGTCCCAGCGCATATATATTTTGTATTGCCCTGTATTTCAAGGTACATACCTATACATTACCTATAATATATTATTTTGGATATAATATTATTTATAACATAATTATTTGTAATTTGTAGCATAATTTGTAGCATAATATTAAAGGACATTGGCTGCAAAAAATTGGCTGAAACTCAGAGATATGAGCTGTCAATCGAGCGCGCGCACGCTCTTCCTCTCTGCCCCCTCCCCTTAGCAACAGAGGCAAGATGGCGGCCCCCAGTAACGCCGAGCGTTCTCCTGATCTATCGGTGCCGCTGAAGATTCCTAAAACCGAGGTTCCTTCCCCAGAATCTGAGGATCTGAGTGACAGCAACCAATACCATTCCAACCCCTCCACCCCTAATAGATTCTCTCCTCTGAACGTCGGGGTTTCACTGTCCGGGGCGCAGGCCGGAGTGGATCGGCCTCTGCCTCCAACAGCTTCGCCGCTTGCCGAGGCATGTCTTGGACACCGTCCGAAACAAACGCGCTGATCGCCGTGTGGGGCAACGAGAGGCTGGCGGAGGCGCGGATGCAGCAGCTGGAGGTGGCCGGGACGGTGTTTTCTGGCAAGGCGCCGGGACCAGCGATGTACGAGCGGGTGTCCAGAGCGCTGTCAGAGCTGGGTTACGAACGGACCCCATCCCAGTGTCGAGAGAGGATGAAGGTAAAACATTCAAACACGGCTGTCACGCAGATATTCTCAGAGGCTTGCTGTCACAGAGCTTTGGTGAAGCTGTCAAAATCAAAACACAAAGCCTGGCTCTGTCTTGTCTCAAGCTCATTAGACTGATAGCTGTCAGTTATTTGTTGTGATGTTTATATTAGATTGCCTCCACAGAGCTTATGGTAAAATAGCGAAATCATAACAAAAGGCTTTGGTTGGGGCATTGAAGTCTTGATACCACAAATGAACATTAAATATGTTACGTTATTATTGGACAAATTGCCTGCAATATCACTTCTGCTACCCACAACAACTTTACCTTTTAATAACAATTGTCTAGTCACTCAAATTACATTGCATTCATTTGAAGATGAAACAATTTTTTAGGTATAAAAACAGTCAAATTTATTACAACTGATTTTTTCCCGTACAATAGAATGCATCCTGTTGCATTTTATTACATTTTTTCTGAGAAAATAGTGACATCATACATTTTTAGCTTGATTTACAGAAGACACCTATTAAAATTTCATTCTGTGTAGCAATAATTCATTTATCCAAAAATATTGTCAGGCGTATTTAAAATAAGAATCATCAGTTGTCATTATAGACTATTTTCGGATCACATTACAGCCCCCCAAAAACTGATTAATTATAATTTTAAATGTTTATCAATATTTGTGACTATCCATCCAACTGTCAAAACACTTGGGTTTACCCATTTTCAGCCAGAAGATTTTAATAATTTAAAATATAATTCATTTTTGCATGATCAACTACCCACAACAGTCATATATTATATATTAATTACTTCCTATATATATATATATATATATATATATGTATGTGTGTTTGTGTGTCTGTGTGTATGTATATATTTCCCTGTGCGTACATCCCTGCTATATAGTATGCAAAAAGCATTATGTCAAATTTGTAGGATGTTTGAAATATATCTAGTGTAAACATAGAAATAGTGCTATTTCATATGACCATGCATTGCTATCAGATTCAAATACAGTGTGTATGTGTTGCTGTTTTTATAAACATGACCATCATCTGCAGACGCTGAGACGTTGTTATAGCCGGGTGAAGGAGCACGGCATCGGGAAGAGGAAGAGCAGTTACTCCTTCGAGCAGCTGGAGAAGGTGTTCGGGCAGGGCGGCTGGGATTCTCAAAGCTGTCAGCCTGTGCTGATCAACAGCAGCGGGCTCTACCAGGATATGGAGTCAGATGGCAGCACTATGGAGGACTACTCTCAGGAAGACTGGTGTAATCAGGACCTTTCTGCTGCCTTCAATGAGGGAGACATAGAAACAGGTGAATCCAATAATCTCTTTACGGTGTAGATAAGTTTAAAGTCACTATTGGAGTATCTTCCTCCTTTAAAAAGGAGAGCTGTAGACTAGTGGTGCAAAATCTGGGCAAACATTTGAAAGATTTTAGGTCCATTATCATACCAGAATTCCATATGATGCTCCACAGATTTACTCATAACTTAATGACATATTTACTTACAGTATATACTACTTACACTCTGTTCAAGAGTTTTTTGGGGGGGTTTATTCAGCAAAGACACAAGTCAAGTCAAGTCTGCTTTATTGTCAATTCTTCCACATGTACAGTACATACATACAGAGAATTGAAATTGCGTTACTCTCAGACCCTTGGTGCATACAGTTAACATTAAACACTGACAGTAGACGTTCAAATACAGATAAATACAGTTTAACCATATGTACATACAAACTATACAGATATACAAATGAGGACATTGTAAAAAAACAAAAACAAAAACAAGAGATAGATAAAGTAAAGTGGCATGAGGCACATGGCAGATAGAGTGCAGACCAGTTAAATAAACACAACTGACAGTGTAGCTATTACATTGTAACAAAACAATTATTTTCAAATAAGTCTGTTCTTTTGAATTTTATATTAATCAAATCAAATGAAATATTAAGTAGCACAGCTACATTCAACATTGAGCAGCAAATCAGCATATTAGAATGATTTCTGAAGGATCGTGTGACACTGAAGACTGGAATAAAGACTGCTGGAAATTCAGCTTTGCCATCACAAAAATAACTTGCATTGAATAAAATATTAGAATTATATTAACAGTTATAATTCTAATAATATTTCCCAATATTACTGTATTTTTGATCAAATAAATGCAGCACAAGAGAACAAAAAAAAGTACTATTCTTTATTAAAACTATGTATTTATTATCCAAATGATATGTGTATTTATATTTATGTGATTTATTTCCCCCCCTGCAATAAATAATTTTATTGTAAGATTTAGCAGAATTCTGCAGATCTGCTCAAAATAGTTAAAGAGCATTCATATTCACTGTGGGCCTAGTTATCATCCACAATCCATGAAAATTACACCTATTTGACCCAACTCAAAGTCTGATGTGCATCATTTCAAATATCTCATATATAACACAGTCTGGTCTTTCACAGAGGACAACCAGCTTTCAAAAACCAGAGTTCTTCAGATACAACCGGAGCCATCTGAGCACACTCAGTAAGTTTCAGCCTGTGTCCTTTTTCCCAATCCATTTATTTAAACACACAATATCCACTCAGGTCCTCATTTCCTCGTGCTTTCTTTAGACGCCATGAAGTGATGCAGAACGTGATGCGTATCCTGGAGTCAGTGGAGGTCAAATGGGAGCACTTCCAGACATGGACCGACTTCTCCCGCCTCCACCTGTCCAATAAGCTGGCCATCTTCGGAGTGGGCTACAACACACGGTGGCGAGAGGAGATCCGCTACCACTACGCAGAAATCAGCTCACAGGTTCCTCTGGGAAAAAGACTGCGGGAATACTTCAACCCTGAGAAGGCTGAGGGCCGGGTCATCATGACCAAGGTGCAGAAGATGAACTGGAACAACGTCTATTATAAATTCCTAGACATCACTATTAGCGAAGCTCGTTGTTTGGAGCTGCACATGGAAGTGGACTGGATCCCGATCGCACAGACGAGGGCGGCAGGATGCAGCAACGGCTCCCAGTACCTCCTGCCAGGGGGCATCCCAAAAACATATGGCCTGTATGCAATAGGCTATGAGGAGATGAGTGGGTCCAATTCTTCATCTAGCACAGAGGACAAGTCCTCCCCCTCACAGGAAGAAGAGGAGACGGACTATTGCGAGAGCGTGGATAAGGACGAGAGGACATCAGCCAAAGTCACTTACTGTTACCTCGGCATTGCAGAGGAAAGGACGCTACAGCAGTGTCTGTTCCAGCACTTTCAGACCTCAAGCAAACACTACACCCGAGGGGAGCCTTCAGCCGTAACCATGTTCCTGCAGGACAACTGGGCCGGCCAGGCCAAGGAGGGCGTCCTCTCTGGATTACACATTTACATTAAGTTTATCGAGGTGGAGCTGGACTTTCTCTCCGCCGGGTCTTTAGTGGAATGTTTAGAGACTGCGATCGGTTATTCCTTAAAGTTTAACAAGAAAGATGCACTGTAGTGGTTGCATTTGCCAATGGATCTCTTTAAAGCCAGGATTTTGACATAAGGACTTGAACTGAAAGTATTTATGTGGTATGTCAGGCACAGTCTGTTCCGAAAGGGGCCGTATAGTCTCCTTTGTAAGGCTGTGCAATTAATCAAATTTGATTAACATGTGCTTCTCGACTGTAAAGCCGGTTTCTTGATCACCTGTTTTCAGATGGAGCGGCTACACAGAGCCGTAGTTCACTAACAAGCTATGCAATATTGCTTTCATAATCGAAGGCGATTCGTCTGCGATTACAAACGCGATATGTCATAGCTTGTCAGTGAACTACGGCTCTGTGTAGCCGCTCCATCTGAAAACAGGTGATCAAGAAACCGGCTCGAATTCGATTAATAGCACAGCCTTACTCCTTTGCAGTAATTGTCATATCAGGGAGCGTAAATGGGAGCAAACTGCCTTTATTTAAATCTCTTAAAATGCAGGAACTGTCTGGGGGGAAAAAAAGAATCCTTAATGAGAACTCTTTAATTAATTTAAGTATAAAGTCTATCTATATAGAAGTATAAATATATATATTTAAGAGTATATATTGATATTGTCAAGCATTCCAGCATTTCCAGCATTCAAAGAATGTTTTTCATAAAGCGTTTATCAATGTTTGTTTTTTATTTGTGAGTTCACACAGTGTCTTCATGTATGATTGTTTCCAGGTCACAGTCTTGTTTACATGTTTGGAAGGACAAAAAAATAAATTGATGAAATTAAGTCATGTTCACTCACTTTCTGTTTTTAAATTTGTCCGTTTTAGTTTTTTTTTTTTTAGTTTTTTTAATTATAATTAAAGGTTTCTTAAAGTCATGTGTACATTAAGTCATAAGATGTCAAATGAAGATACATTTACAGTACAGTTTTCTGAGAAACTGAACAAAATGATGTGAGTTTATTCTTAAAACATGAACAAACATCTGTCGGTGTGAAATGAAAACTAGTTTTTCCCTTGAATTAAGTAGATTTTTTAAAACCTACTTGTTCTTGTTCTAATCATAAATTCACTTAATTTTAATCAAATGAATCAATCATAAATAAAACTCCTTATTCAATGTCATTCTGCTTCTCAACTGTATCTTGATTTAATCTTTAAATATTTTCACTGGAAAACAAGACAAAAGAGTGAGGAAGAACACTTTTTTTGCACAGTAAGCATATGGTATAATACATTATTTCCTTTTATTATAGTTGTTGGAAGATGGCAGAGGTATTGAAGCCATAATTCATTAATTAACTTTTTTATTTTTATGAAAAGAAATAAAGATCTGTTGGAATTCTATTTTCTAAATTTGAAGTGATGCTAATACAAGACATTAACATTTTTAAGACCATAATGACGTTTTGTGCTCCATTCCGTTTATTCCTTACATTTTCTTTACTTGGTCTTAAAAAGGTCAGAAAAATACATTTTTAAAGCCTGCAGAGACACAGATAGTCGGTTATGTGACCAGCAGGTGGCAGTAAATATCTCTGAGATTAGAACAGTGGCTGAAAGATGTCCAATAAATATGTGTCCATTAATGTCACATTCTAGAATATTAAATACATAGATTACTACTTATAGTCCCCAAGTAGTGCATGTCAAAGTATGTCATACAAGTACAGTGCATTTTGTAATTCTTAAAACATGCAATACTTTAGTGCAATTTGACCCTGATGCAGTGAATTGTCCCAAATCAGAAAACTGTCAAGTGTTTTATTTAACACACTGTAGTTTTTCTTTGTAACACTGCTTGTGTAGTAAACCTCTTTTGTGGTGTTGCAAAGGTAGTTGGCTGCTGCTTTGGTCGAGCGTGTGCTAAGAGAATCAATTATGCAAACGCAAAGTCTAATTGCCTTGCTTAGCCTGTCATATGAGATGAGTATCTCCCTCGGCCAGGAAAAAACACTCCCAGTGGAGGTCGCTACACTTTTTCTAACCCCAAACATTTATTATTTGTTTTATTGTTTGATTTTTCTGGTTTAAAAATGGTGGATGGTGACTAAAATATGATAAGTGTTCCCCCATCGATTGCACTTTATTCATTTAGCTCATGTGTATTTGTCACACTGGACCACAAAACCAGTCTTAAGTTTTTGTTTTTATTAATATGTATACTCCATCTGAAAGCTGAATAAATAAGTTTCCATTGATGTGTGGTTTGTTAGGATAGGAAAATATTTGGCTGAGATACAACTATCTGAAAATCTGGAATCGGAGGATACAAAAAAATCTAAATATTGAGAAAAACGCCTTTTAAAGTTTTCCAAATTATTTCCTTAGCAATGCATATTACTTATCAAAAATGAAATGTTGATATATTTACGGTAAGAAATTGACTAAATATCTTCATGGAATATGATCTTTACTTAATATCCTAATGATTTTTGATAATTTTGACCCATGCAATGTATTTTTAGCTATTGCTACAAACATACCTCAGCGACTTAGACTGCTTTTGTGCTCCAGGGTCACATTTATTCAATCCATGTAGTTTCCCTTCTTATCTTTCTTTTTAGCTTTATTTAGCTTTTTCTAAAAGCTCTAATATAATAATAATTTGTTTTTAAAAATATATATTTTCAAATGTTATATTATTATATAATTTTTCTCAATTGTAAATCAGTTTATTGTGATTTATATATATATATATTATTTCTATGGCTAATTATTATTGTTGCATGTGGATTTATATAACCACTATTGGGGTAATAATAAATTAAATTACATTTTTAAATAAGAAAAATCTATTAATAAAAATAAATACACTGCAAAAAATTCAAATAACAGCTTCCCTTCTGTTTCCATGTAACTTTAAACGACAACAAGGGGAATAAAACAAGAAATGCTATAAAATGGCTGAACCTTCACAGTTCATTCTTATCTCCTGGTTGTTTATGGTTGAGCTGTGTGTGATCATAAATGATGGACCTAAATGACACTGCAGCTCATGTTCACGTCATGAACTTATCTGTTTGCTGGTGTGGGAGCTGTGAGATGATTCTGGCTCTGAATGTGTTCTCTTGTGTATCTGAGGGACTGACCTTTGGTCGTTGATTATACAGCTCTGAATTGGTCAGTTTGGCCATGGGAATGGCCTACATAGCGTGTGTTTTTTATCTGTTTTGTCATTTTTATAGTGGGTTAAAAAGTAAAAAAGACCTCCTGTGTCAATGCGTGTGCTATTGCAGCTAAAACATCTGTATATTTTATCCCATACACCTCACCCTGTCCTTTGAATTTTCTGTGGATGCAGTTTGCCCGGGGTGCTCGAGTGCGTTTAAGATATTAGCTTTGACTGCAAAACCACATGATCGTGTCCGAGTAGCCCAGGGTGTAATCACAGAACTGAGCTCATCTGCCCCTAATAATCCAGCAGTCCGCTTGCATCCACCTCAGCCCTGTTTCCATGGCAACATGCCATCCTAAAGAAATAGGAATGAGGAGGTATTCACCTCCGAGGGCTGAGACCACTGTACCGCCACGACAAGCCCCACTCCCTGTCCTGTTTCATTACCATTGCAAGAGATAAAAGGATACACAACATTAGTGCTGCTGCCCATCTAACGGAACAACACGAGAGCAGCCTGGCTGTGTTTTTATTGGTCTTCAGTCTTTTAAAGAGTTAAATGAAACTTGGAAATCCACCTGGGTAATTGATACCATGCGCAGAGACATGTGACTGCAGTCATGGTCATATATTAACCAAGCATGTACATGAA
Organism: Gymnocypris eckloni scoliostomus; assembly: GCA_027564155.1. Lineage (NCBI taxonomy): Eukaryota > Metazoa > Chordata > Actinopteri > Cypriniformes > Cyprinidae > Gymnocypris > Gymnocypris eckloni. Next base: position 8,161,396 of record CM050435.1, on the reverse strand, counting down.
CTACTGATCTGTAGATCATTATATAATATGTTGATAATGACTTGGTAGTAAAAGGAAAATTTAATAAAAGTAATAAAGTGTGATCTATTGTACTTGTAAGGAATGGTCAGAGGCGAGTGGATCCACTTGCAGCAATATTTAATGGGCAGAATCAAACAGGCAAGGTAAGCAGGCAAAAACAGGAATATCAGAGGCAGGGCAGAGACGTAAACAATACCAGGCAGAAGTCGGGGTCACAGGCACAGGTTCAGAGATCCAAGGTCAGGCAGTCCGGGGTGAAACACAGAGATAGCAGGATGAATAGGAGAACGCTCAGAAATGTAACCAGGGGAAAACAAGACTTCGCACTGGGTGAGTGTTTGTGTGCTGCTTTTATGTGAGTGAGAGAATGAGGTGCAGGTGTGGTGAGGCAATCAGAGTTGATGAGTGAATGGTGACAGCTGTGTGATTGGTGTAATGGTGGACGGGAATGTGTGAGTGCAGTGCATGATGGGAAATGTAGTCCATGGGTGATGTGCAGTTTGAGTGAGTGGGAACCAGATTCATAACAGAGCCCCCCACCTAGGAGCGGCTTCCAGACGCTTACACAAAGCAAAATCCAGGAGGGCGGTGGAGCGGAGGTGGAACCGGGGGAGGGGACGGAGGACCAGGTCCATGTGGGGCCAATGAAACAGGAGCCCACCAGGGCAGGGCGGACGAGACAGCAGGGACGTGAGGTGACTCTGGCAGGTCGGCGGAGGCGTGAGGTGACTCTGGCAGGTCGGCGGAGGCGTGGGGTGACTCTGGCAGGTCGGGCGGAGGCGTGGGGTGACTCTGGCAGGTCGGCGGAGGCGTGGGGTGACTCTGGCAGGTCGGCGGAGGCGTGGGGTGACTCTGGCAGGTCGGCGGAGGCGTGGGGTGACTCTGGCAGGTCGGCGGAGGCGTGGGGTGACTCTGGCAGGTCGGCGGAGGCGTGGGGTGACTCTGGCAGGTCGGGCGGAGGCGTGGGGTGACTCTGGCAGGTCGGGCGGAGGCGTGGGGTGACTCTGGCAGGTCGGCGGAGGCGTGGGGTGACTCTGGCAGGTCGGGCGGAGGCGTGGGGTGACTCTGGCAGGTCGGGCGGAGGCGTGGGGTGACTCTGGCAGGTCGGGCGGAGGCGTGGGGTGACTCTGGCAGGTCGGGCGGAGACGTGGAGTGACTCTGGCAGGTCGGACGGAGACGTGGAGTGACTCTGGCAGGTCGACGGAGACGTGGAGTGACTCTGGCAGGTCGACGGAGACGTGGAGTGACTCTGGCAGGTCGACGGAGACGTGGAGTGACTCTGGCAGGTCGACGGAGACGTGGAGTGACTCTGGCAGGTCGACGGAGACGTGGAGTGACTCTGGCAGGTCGACGGAGACGTGGAGTGACTCTGGCAGGTCGGGCGCCCACCAGGGCGGAGCAGACGAGACAGACGCCCACCAGGGCGGAGCAGAGATAACTGGCCAAGACTGGGACCTAGAGGAAACGGAGACACAAGAGGCAGAGAGAGTACCTTTGGTTTCAGGAACCGAGGCAGGGAGTTTAAGCGGCCATGGTAGATCCGGGGCCTCGGGCAGCCATGATGGATCAGGGGACCTCATGGGCCATGGCGGGTCCGGAGTCTCCAATGGAGAGGAGCTCCTCCATGAAAGTTCTTGGTGAACTCCACCACCTCGAGGGGCACTCTGGAAGCGCTGAATCTCTTGGGCGCTCGGTAGAACTGGACGGAACCAGCGGAGGCATCGATGAGCTGGGCGGGACCAGCGGCGGGCGAGCTGGGCGGGACCAGCGGCGGGCGAGCTGGGCGGGACCAGCGGAGACGGCGAGAGCTGGGCGGGACCAGCGGAGGCGAAGGAGAGCTGGGCGGGACCAGCGGGAGACGGGAGAGCTGGGCGGGACCAGCGGAGACGGCGAGAGCTGGGCGGGACCAGCGGAGACGGGAGAGCTGGGCGGGACCAGCGGAGACGAAGGAGAGCTGGACAGGGCCAGCAGGGGCTCTGGGGAACCGGACGGAACCAGGAGGGGACCCGGAGTGCCGGACTCTGCGAGCTCCTGGGACGGAGCGGGCTCTGGAGCGGACTCTGCGAGCTCCTGGGACGGAGCGGGCTCTGGAGCGGACTCTGCGAGCTCCTGGGACGGAGCGGGCTCTGGAGCGGACTCTGCGAGCTCCTGGGACGGAGCGGGCTCTGGAGCGGACTCTGCAGCTCCTGGGACGGAGCGGGCTCTGGAGCGGACTCTGCGAGCTCCTGGGACGGAGCGGGCTCTGAGCGGACTCTGCGAGCTCCTGGGACGGAGCGGGCTCTGAGCGGACTCTGCAGCTCCTGGGACGGAGCGGGCTCTGGAGCGGACTCTGCAGCTCCTGGGACGGAGCGGGCTCTGGAGCGGACTCTCTGCGAGCTCCTGGGACGGAGCGGCTCTGGAGCGGACTCTGCGAGCTCCTGGGACGGAGCGGGCTCTGGAGCGGACTCTGCGAGCTCCTGGGACGGAGCGGGCTCTGGAGCGGACTCTGCGAGCTCCTGGGACGGAGCGGGCTCTGGAACACCCCCAGTGAAGGAAGAGCCAGCACACGATAAAGCATAGTCAAAAAGGCCCCTCAAACTCCCATGATACACTCCTCCAGAAAACAAAGATTTGTTAAACCTGGCCTTGATGTCACTATTGAGCCCAAAATAAAACAAGTCCTTGAATAGATACTCGTCGTACAATGGGACCTGGTAAGACAGCTCACAAAACTGGTGAACATACTCCTCCATAGTCAGGCCTCCCTGGCGAAGATGTAGGAGTTGGCCTACGCTGTCCATAGTTGGGCTGGGTAGTCGAGATGACGCTGCTGGATCCGAAGCGGCGAAGTCTTCTGTAAGGAATGGTCAGAGGCGAGTGGATCCACTTGCAGCAATATTTAATGGGCAGAATCAAACAGGCAAGGTAAGCAGGCAAAACAGGAATATCAGAGGCAGGGCAGAGACGTAAACAATACCAGGCAGAAGTCGGGGTCACAGGCACAGGTTCAGAGATCCAAGGTCAGGCAGTCCGGGTGAAACACAGAGATAGCAGGATGAATAGGAGAACGCTCAGAAATGTAACCAGGGAAAACAAGACTTCGCACTGGGTGAGTGTTTGTGTGCTGCTTTTATGTGAGTGAGAGAATGAGGTGCAGGTGTGGTGAGGCAATCAGAGTTGATGAGTGAATGGTGACAGCTGTGTGATTGGTGTAATGGTGGACGGAATGTGTGAGTGCAGTGCATGATGGGAAATGTAGTCCATGGGTGATGTGCAGTTTGAGTGAGTGGGAACCAGATTCATAACAGTACTAGTTTATGTTCTGTCTGTCTGTCTGTCTGTCTGTCTGTCTGTCTGTCTGTCTGTCTGTCTGTCTCTCTCTCTCTCTCTCTCTCTCTCTCTCTCTCTCTCTATCTATCTATCTACAACCTGAATTCCGGAAATGTTGGGATGTTTTTTTAAATTTGAATAAAATGCAAACTAAAATAATTTCTAATCACACGAGCCAATATTTTATTCACAATAGAACACATATAACATAACAAATGTTTAAACTGAGAAATGTTACAATTTTATGCACAAAATGAGCTCATTTCAAATTTGATTACTGCTACAGGTCTCAACATATTTGGGACAGGGGCATGTTTACCAATGTGTAGCATCTCCTCTTCTTTTCAAAACAGACATCTGGGCATCGAGGTTATGAGTTTCTGGATTTTTGATGTTGGAATTTGGTCCCATTCTTGCCTGATATAGGTTTCCAGCTGCTGAAGAGTTCGTGGTCATCTTTGACGTATTTTTTGTTTAATGATGCACCAAATGTTCTCTATAGGTGAAAGATCTGGACTGCAGGCAGGCCAATTCAGCACCCAGACTCTTTGACTACGAAGCCATGCTGTTGTAATAGCTGCAGTATGTGGTTTTGCATTGTCCTGCTGAAATACACAAGGCCTTCCCTGAAATAGACGTCGTTGCTCTAAAACCTTTATATACCTTTCAGCATTTATAGTGCCTTCCAAAACATGCAAGCTGCCCATACCGTATGCACTTATGCACCACCATACCATCAGAGATGCTGGCTTTTGAACTGAATGCTGATGACATGCTGGAAGGTCTCCCTCCTCTTTAGCCCGGAGGACACGGTGTCCGTGACGAATGTATTACATGTAAAGTGAAATCTTGCTTGTCCAAATACTGTACATTTCACATTTCTTATGTTACCACAAAAATACAAAATAACTACAAAACAACATCCATGAAAAAAATTATTTTTGGTTGGACATCCTGTCGCTCTTTTTGGTCAGGGCAAAGATTTTCATCAACATCACATCTGATGTTTTCCATTGCCATGCAGCGGGGAAAAATCTCCTTGAATGCCGCACATATCCCCTGCAATGATCAGCTGTGATGTCCTCACAAGCAGCATTCATGGCATCCAACAGAGACATTTGATCTTGTGGTCTATGATCATATTCTTTCCACCTCCATTCTCAAAAAATGGTAGTGATTGTGCTGTGGGCAATCTACATATATATGCTCCCAAACTTGATTGGTTACAGTAAATGGTTGATTCAAATTGTATTGCAATTAGAGGTTATTTGCCGATTTAGCCGACATTACAATGTCAATGTCAGATATTTATAGAATATACACCGATATACACCAATTTTTGATAATTACACAATGAAAACTGATTGAGAAATTGTGAAGAGTTTGACAGTTTAAGTGAGAATCGACTCATCAGTTTTGATCAACAAGCCATATGCAATTAGCTGTTGACTGTTGAGCAAACTGCAGACAATTGTACTTCCTGTTTGCACACATGTACCAAAGCATTTGCAATTTGTTTAAATCAATAAGAAATTCCAATCTGATGTGAACAAGAAGCTAATTGTTCAGAGATCTGAACTTATTGTTTCGAAAAAACTGTAATAAGCGCAGCTGGGTCGCTTTCAGTATCCCAGGCGTTCTCATGCAGAGTTCACCTGTAACTGGAGTGATGACGTGTCAGTGCACGCAGGGGGCGTTCCGCGCGAGTGCAGGTGCAACAGCTCGCCGAGCAGTCATTGCACACGGACTGAAGTACTGCTAGTGTTCACCACACTCCCTCTCGCTGTCTGTGTAGTGCGTAAACAAACTCCAGCGCTCAGAGTATCTGCTGGGAAATTCGCCGCCAAACACACGGACACTTGTCCAATCTCATGCAACAGAATTCTGTGGAGTCAAAGATGATTTCCAGCTTGGATGTAGCGCAGGTCTTCCCGCGGTGAACATATCTTGTTTTGAGGAGAACACACAGTTTTAGGACACTTGAAAGAGCCTCAGTGCGTTGATTTGTTTGTAGATAACCGTTATCTACTTCACGCGCAGTGTTAAGACGGACGAGCGCGCGCAGAGCGGACACTCTTCACATGCTGAGCCATGGAGACGCTAACTTCAGCAAAACTTCACACCTGCCTGTCAATATTCACATTTCTGTGCTGTATCTCAGGTAGGCTGCTTCTACACCGCTACATGAACTGTTACTGTGTGCGCTGGGTATGTAAATACTTAATGTGTTCAGATACTGGATATATGGTTGCTTAGCTTGAGTTCATTCAGTTTCATTCAGGCTGTTTTTAAAGTCAAAAGATAAAAAAAGCAAGCCAACAGTATTAAGTAATACTGTGTATACATATTATATATACATAAATTAATATGTCTGCTTTTGTTGGTTGTTTAGCCTACACAGTCTACAAGAATAAGAAAAGTATCAAAGTGTACTGGAATGTAGATTATAGTTTACCACATGGAATGAAACAAAAAAGTGGAAGGAAAAAAATCTAATATTTAATTCTATTTCTTTTCCTCCACTCTGTGTAACTCTGGACCACAAAACCAGTCATAAGGGTCAATATTTATTTAAAGTGAGATGTACCTATACATCAGAGGAAAGCTGAATAAATTATTAAAACATAGGATAGGACAATATTTGGCTGAGATACAACCATTTGCAAATCAAAATATTGAGAAAATCGGCTTTAAAGTTGTCAAAATTAAGAGCTTATCAGTACTTATTACTAATAAAAAATTTGGTTTTGAGATTTACGGTAGGAATTTACAAAATATCTTCAAATATCACACACACACACACACACACACACACATGTTGGTTTTTATAGTTTACGGGGACTTTCCATAGGCGTAATGGTTTTTATACTGTACAAACTGTATGTGCTATTGCCCTACACCTACCCTACACCTAAACTTAGCCCTCACAGGAGATGGTGCATTTCTACTTTCCCTCAAAAAAACTCACTCTGTATGATTTATAAGCATTTTAAATTATGGGGACACTGAAAATGTCCTCATAAATCACCTTCTCCTTGTAATAACTATGTCATGCCCATGTCATTATACAAATTTGTGTCCTCATAAACCACATAAACATGCCCACACACACACAAATATATATATATATATATATATAAGTTGCCTTAAATTATTTTATACTTCAGTTAAACATATTTTATTTATATATTATATATATATTCCTCCCACTTGGTAAACTAGGTTAGTACACATATATGGTACCACATTAATAACACATTTATAATACTACTACATGGTGTCCAGCATGTAAACCCTTGAGTCACATACCCTTATAAAACACTGTTATCTAAACACCTTCATGAGTCGACTAGTTTCAGTTGGGTGTGGTCATCTGCACATGGAGTAATTTAACAAGCTGTTCTTCTAGGCAATAAGGTCATTTTCCTTGAATTATTCTATGTTTGAAGGACAAACAATTGATATTGTTTGAATCTAAGTGAAGTAGCATTACTGTAGCAGTTGTAAGTAACAGGATATGACTATAAGGGTTCTGAGATTAACGATCATTGTTTTCTCATGCATGCATGCACAAGTGACACACATTTTGCAGGTGCGTCCTCTTCTCTGCAGTGCCTAGATAAGAGGGGAGTCAAATTATGTAAAATAGATTAACAGTGAGGTATTTCCTTGAGTAAATTAGATTTAAAATGGACAGAACTCATCAGTGTTTTATATTGAGTGAGTGAGAAGTAGTGAAACGACTTGCATAATAATTGTCACTAATTGTCTGTAATTCTGTAACCACATAAAAGTTTGAACTGAATGTGAAATCTAGAGCTGCAGGTCAGACATGTGTAGTGCAAACCAAGGATTTTACTAAACCCACTGGAATGAAATAGCGCAGAAAAATTCCATCGCAGGGTTTCTGTGTTAAGCCCAGGTGGCAAGGATAAAATTAGTTCAGAAGAACATCATACATTCCTGTAATTCTGCATTGCTCTGGTAGATTGTACAAGTCAAAGCTAGGCTTTTGGTAAAAGCCCTTGTTGGCCGTTTGGTGACACTGGTAAGAACAAACTAATTTCATGCTAAAGGTTTTGTTTGTCCTGTCTTTATATTTAGATAGAAGAACATGGCATCAACTTCAGCAGATAAGACTGCTGCTCTAGATTACAACTGAAAACTTTGTTGACAGATTAACACTGTCCCAAAAAGTATTTGGGTACTTAAACTGCTCTTAAAATGTCTATATGTCATTATATATGTGTGATACACACACACACACACACACACACACACACGCACGCACGCACACACACGAGTCAGATACACATGTGTGTGTATCTGACTCGCGTGTGTGTGTGTATCTGACTCGTGTGTTTGTGTGTGTGTGTGTGTATCTGACTCGTGTGTATGTGTGTGTGTGTGTATCTGACTGTGTGTGTGTGTGTGTGTGTGTGTATATGTGTGTATCTGATTCGTGTGTGTGTGTATATGTGTATATCTGACTCATGTGTGTGTGTGTGTATCTGACTCGTGTGTGGAGGGGCTTCCATCCGTGTGACGTCACACGTACAGACGGCTTGATTTGAGAAAGGGGTAAAGATTTTAGTAGATTAAAAAAACACTGGGTGGATTTTTATCATTATAGGGTGGTTGTGTGTACACACACTGCCAACACGCATTTCAGTTCAAACAACTTGTAAAAGTGCATGTGGCATTATATGACCCCTTTAAAAAAAAGAAAGCTAATTTTCCAAAAAATCTATAAAATGAAAAATGTTAGATCTTAAATGTTAAAAGAAAAGATTAATTGATTAAAATTAAAGGAACAGTTAATCTAAAAATGGATCAAACCAATGGACCAAAGAGCTCATAAAAAATATCACAATAATCCACAAGTAATCAACACAACTCCAGTAATGTCTTGTGATGTGAAAAGCTATTTGTATGAAACATCCATAATTAAGGCATTTTATCGTGAAACCATTTCTTCTGGCTAAAATATGAATCCTCTATCCATAATGTTGCTTTCTTCATTCAGAAAGCCATCTCACGTGAATCAGGAGAGAAATCTGCACTGATAAAGCACCGTTTACAAGACAAAACAGTCTTTTTCATTAGAGGAAGAGTGATTATGGATTATGGACTGTTATTTTGGCCAATAGTGGTTTAAAGTTAAAATGCCTTAATGAAAGCATTTTGGGTGAACTGTTCTTTTAAAACCAACTGTATTTAGAATCGTTCATGTGATCGTGAACTCCATCGTTGTGAACTGAACTCACCTTGATAAATAATTGTAAATATTTGTAAATATCAGAAAAAATGGTTCTTAACAAAGCTCCTGCAGTATCATTCATCAAGTGTGACTTAAGTGTCCAAATACTTTTTATGGTCATTGCAGCTGTAACTGGAGTTTTTCAATTTATGCCATGTTGGTTATGTGGGGTGTGTGGGATTTATGCCATGTTGGTTATGTGGGAGTTTGAGATGTGGGGTGTGTTGTGTATCAGGATGTCCCATATACGGAAGTGAGAGGACTCTCCCAGTGCTGTGTCCCCAGAGGAACATGCTCAGTGCGGTCTGGGGTCATGAGAAAACTAGTGGGCGACTTTCCCAACTCTCATCTTGGCCTATTGCATTCTTGAAAACACACACACACACACACACACACACACACACACACACACACACACACACATATGCATAATGGCATGATAAACCATTTTTAAAAAGATGTGACATATCCTCTTGGAGAGGTTTTTACATTATGTGGCTTGTACAGCCAATTGTCCTTTGACGTGCCATTGTGTCTTTGTGTTGACAGATTTTCTTTTTAGTGATTTTTCTTTTCTTTATTTATTTTTAATGTTTGTTTTTAATTGTATAAAATTTAGATTCATTTGAGTCATAGAGCAGCTTAGAACAGCAGTGTTTTACATCCATTCATCATTCAGTTTAACTTGATATGGTGTAGTGGCAGGTTGTCGGGCCGATGTGGCAGTTTAGTCCATACTGAGCTCATGCAGGGTGATGTTGTGTTGATGCTTTTACACTGTTCTCTATCTGGTCTTACAGGAATCTGTGTAACAATTCATGACTATAGAGACACTGAGGTCAGACGCAGAGACTCCTTCCTGTCAACTCTTGAAGGGACGCACAGATTCTCACTCATACTAATATCTCAGTGGAACAAACAGAGGGGCAGAGTTTAGCATGACGTATTTCAGAGGGAACACCTATTTCTTTTTCACTAACAACGTACAATCCAGTTTAACCATGACATGCATATTTAAATGAAGGCACATTGCAATTTTTAGGGCATTTTTGCACCATTTCCTAATTTGCATAATTCCTTTATTGAATGCTGAAACAACGCAGACAGCGCGTGCAAATGAATGTCAGTGGGTGCAACTCATTTTTAATGAATTTCCATTGTGTCTTGCAAAGGAGTCTTGCATATCAATTAGGGCTGTAACGATACGCGATATGAAACCGAAATCGCGACACTCAGATCCACGATCCTGTGTCGCGGTGTGATAAGGGAGAATCGCGACACACCCCGTGACTACCTTTCCAATCATGTGACGCCTGCCTGCGAAAGTTGAGCTAGTTGCACACAGATTTTCCCCTGCGCTGAGCCAGAGCACTTCTCTGCCACCTTCACGTGCTATCAGAAACATCCTGTTTCCCACTTATGAAGTCGTGACGAGCTCCCTGCATTCAAATTATTTGTTGAATGAATAATGTAATATTCCACTGGTTGATAACCATAAATATTTATGTAAAAAATATTTGTGCTCTTTTCGTGTTAAATGTGAAGAATGACAGGTTGGATGCCACAGACTTTATTTTTATTGGCGGATTATACAGGTGTAATTTTCACTTTAACTTCACGCAATGTAACATGATTTTATTATTGTAATCAATACTTTATTCTTAAAATATGACATTAATCTTATTTATTTGAGAAAGATAAACTAATCAAACTGGCGCTGGCCGCTTGGTATTTTAAAAAAACTAAAACTTGAATTTAACAAACATAAAATGTTCCAATCATATTTCTGAATTAAATTAATAAAAAAACTAAACGAATTAATGACCACTTTGCTATTAAAAACCAAACGGAACTATTTTAATGGCCGTAAAAGCACATTTATATTGTTGGGGAGAGATAGAGAAATACACGGGCTCTGGTCGGACTCGGGCGGTGAATTCTGATAAACTGCAGGGATCTATATTCATTCCCTAGTTCAATTAAAAGTTCCCCGGACTAATTGTGAACAGATTGCTCTCCCGTCTTCTTCCCGAGCATGTGAACATGTTCATTTAATATATGAAATAAGTTATTGTTATAAAGACAGACGTTAAAATAATGTTCACATAATAAGCGCTGTAATTCAGGCTGTTCACAAGAGAGGTCTGCTTCCCTTTCGGGTTTCGGGCCGCGTTAATATTTAATGGATAACCGGGCTCGAGTTTGTAGCTAAACCAAAACTATATGCAGGCTACGCTGCTTTCATAGACGCACGCCACACACATTATTGCACAGATATCAGAGATCGCGCAGCACAAACTGCAGGAACTTTTCTTAGTAAAATAGCTTCGATAGGCTACTGACTCAACATTATATTTCTCTGCAATGAGGAGGTAAAATCGTTTTTAAAGTAACTAAGCCTCATTGCTTGTAGAGAGAGACGCAGATGCAGGTGCACATGTACGCGCGCAACTTTCATACCTCTCTCTCTAACTCTCGCTAATTCAAATAAATGATTTGCTCATCAATAACCTATATGAAATATGTTATTGTTATGACAGACTATAAAATTAATGTTCACATAATAAGTGCCGTCATTCAGGTTGTTCAAAATATGTTTTAGCGTAATGTTTTAAGAATGATATTCTGTTTAGCGTAATATGTTTTAAGCCTAATATTCATTAATTAATTAATCAAACGGTTACTTTTTATGAATGTTCATGCTCATTTTTAAAATATAAATGTCCTAACCTTATGAGCAGTTGATAATCGACGGACTGTTCTGTTAATAAATGCCTCATTCGGTTATGTTATATTAATATGTTTCAGCAATCATAAGTTATGACCATTAATTGTCTCAGGTTAAGATAGACTATTCTCTAATTAATAAAACTGTTATCTTACAGATTAAAAGCCTGAATAGTTTCTCTCCTTCTCTCTCTGTGTGTGTGTGTGCGTGGGTGGGTGGGTACATGCACGCGAGGGGTGCGATTTTCGAATAGTAATCGAATAATACCCAGCGATTATCGAATATTACTTTTGCTTAAAATGCACATCCCTACTATTTATATTGTTAATAATTTGCATAGTTAATCTTGTTCTTTGGTGTTCAGTTTATAAAGATTTTTAAAATGTTATTTAATAAAAAATATTGTTTTAAAAATCTTTCTTTTTTTTTCTCCCACCCCCCACGAAAAAATCGTGATACGAACCGAATCGTGGGTCAAAAATCGTGATACGAACCGAATCGTGGGTTTGGTGTATCGTTACAGCCCTAATATCAATATATGAAGCCAATTCAAAATCATAGTTCAAAATCGTATTCATATTACATTCCTATTACCATAATAATGTCGTTTCTCCGTACCTTGCAATCCAACAAGAAAAGTACGAAATTAAGATTTGTATTTAAAAAATTGAAAGCAGAGCATCAAAACTATTGACATGAAACTAAATGAATCCTGAAAATCCAGTAAATGTAACTCAGAGTAATCTTGGAGAGCTAGTAGAGCTTCTGTAGAGGAAGTGACAGAGTAATTACTGCTGAAATCCAGTGTAATCTCATGTGGCTGGTCAGGAATCAAACAGTGCTGAAACGACAGCAACTTACTGACTGTCCGTCTGTCTGTCAGATTATCTTATTATACCTGGAGTTCACCCTTTGCACTGTAAGAAAGGTTTTAAAATATTATCTTCATATGGGAGAATCTTAATTTTTGTTCTAGTGAAAAATATTATTAAAAATGACTGAATTATTATACAACCTAGTACTAACTACATTAGGAAACAGTCATTTTTAAGATTGTATTATTATTACTTGTTTGAGAATTTTTCTCTTCAAAGTAAAAGCAGAGGCTTTGTGCTAGAACCTAGTGCATTGCCTTTCTACCTTGCTATTAGGCATCTTAACTTCATATATGACTGCTTTGGAATGCTCCATATTTTCATCCGCTCCATGCAGCACACAAAAGACAATTTGCATGGGAGACTGCAGGTGATCAGTTTCTCAAGGAATGACCATTATTTAGTTTTCAAAATAACCACTGTACTTGACACCTCTCTCGAACAAGTGTTCAGTACATACTGCTACTTTAATACCTATTGGCCTACTGAGAGGTCTGTTCTTGTTAAGCCTCAATCAGTGATCAAAAGTTTATTTGGGTAAAATGGGTGACCACAGTGTGTTTAATATCTCTCCAGGCCCCAAAAGAACACCTCTTTCTTCAGAGAAATAGCCAGACACAAATAAGAGCAAGAACAAATATATGTGGCTTGTTATGGAGAGAGAGTGTGAAAAGAGTGAGAATCAGAAGTGAGTTGTCACTGAGGTTATGCCCACCTGTCATCCCATCAGCCATTAGAGGACAGAAAGCTTTACTTTACAGCTCATCAGCACTACTTCACACCCTGCACACAGTCATTTATAACCTTTGAGAACAGTCATTTTCACATATAATTACATACTCATACTTCAGACATGAACGGAAGGGTCCTGAACCTGTGTTTACATTCTGGTGACTATAACAATAATTTTGGCGCAGCTCTCATTATGAGCTGTAATTATAGACTCTCAGAGGGAGTGTTAGGATCATTGGTGCACACCAGGGTTTTGGAGAACTAAGACTTCATTATGTTAATGATAGCTATGTCTCGCTGGTTTTATCCTCCCATCGGGCTTTCAAAGACAAGACCCACAGTCAGAGCTGTTCTCAACATCAACTAAAATGAGTGTGAACGTTGATTTAATTTGCATGTTGTTGTTGTTTTAATTATCTTTTCCATTTGTTTCCACTTCAAGACCTTGTGATTTACAGGAAAGATATTACTGTAATTCAATCAAGGGTGACAGGAGGATGGGTTGATCCTGAATAATGCATTTAGTTTAGTCCAGTGTGATTTCCACGAATCCAAAGCAAACATTAGATTTGGTCTCTAAAGTTACACTGACCGAGCGGCCATTGGCTCACACTAGTAGTAACCCTCTAAATAGGGAGAGGATTGATTTGGGGGCCAAGCCTCAGGCTGTGACCTCTTGTTTCATGTTCTTTCATTAGCAGTGTTAAGGGTTAAATGCTCTAAAATGAGCTTACTATGTTTAGATTTAAACCCTATTGTTTAGCAGCTATACGCATCTTGTGCCAAGTCTGAACAAACACAAAGTGAAATGAGGAAATACGGCTTTGTTGTTGGGCAACAAAAAATATACATACTTCATGCCTTTCAGTAACTCTAACCTGCATTTTTTTCCCTGGAAAATCTTCTGTAAAGAGACCAACAGTAACGTTTTCATTTGTATACTGGTATTATGATTAAACTTCAGGTTGTTGCTGCTCGGCTCGCTGTGACCTTCATTGACGTTTGGCAAGTGTGTTTCTTTCCTCATTAGTGACTGATCATTACTGTCATTGATTTTCTCACTTAAATCCTTTAGTCATTAAGGTGGATCCTCTTTGGCTCGTTACAGAGTTATTTTTGGCTCTCATTTGTAGAACTTGAGTAATTATATTATACACACTCACACACACACACACACACACACACACACTGTACATATGTTTGTATATACAGTATATATATCTTCCATACATACACTTTTTTTCCACTGTGTCTTCACTTTGATTATTATGGCATACCTGTTGTTGTCACGGCACTTGACTCCTGTATTAGGTGTTGCACCATTGTAAGCAAGCGACACGTAGTCTAGCAAATTCACTGATGTTTCTTTAGTACACATTTTTTAGCCATAGAGTATAATTTGAAGCACAAAACACTAATTTGTGGTTCCGAAAACACATTGATTACAACCACATGTTGTTACTAAAAGTTCTGAAGACCTTTTAAAGAGCTGTGATTTGTTATTGCATTTATGCTCATTTTATTTCTTGTGCAGTCCTACTCTGTGCTTTCAATCCAAGACATAATACAGATATTTGAATGTGTCCACTGCTTTTATTTCTTCGGATCTAAGCATCTAGACTATTTTTAAGACCATTTTATCCTCCCAAGACAGCCCAGGGGTGATACTGCATCTCTGCGGTATATATTGAGCTAATATCTCACACGCTGCTGCTCCCATCAACTACATCAAGCATGCCGTTTGAAAGCAGGGGGATGCGGTATGCATTACGACATGCAGGGACACGCATATTATGTGTGTGCATGTTTCAGATGGTCATATATCAGAATCAGAATGAGCTTTATTGGCCAGGTATGTTTACACATACGAGGAATTTGTTATAGTCACAGAAGCTCCACAGTGCAACAGAATGACAGTGACAGGAAAAGACACAGACAACAAGAGAACAATATACAAATAGGCAATGTACAAAATAGCAAAAACACAACATATAATACAGACAATTATGTGAGGTCTGACATGTACAAATTTTAAATGAAAAAATAAGTATGTGTGGTGAATAAATAATGTATAATAGTGTTGTGTGTTCCAGTGGCGCCCGGCGGCACATTTTCTAGGTGGAGCGCCACATCCCAACATTTTGCATACATCCCGATATGATTTATCCCAGTATAACAAAAAGATAAGGATTAAGATATTAAATGTTTTAAATAAAGAAAATAGTTTTACCAAATTCAAGATTGAGATGATTCTCACAAAACAATATTTTCTGCAAGCTTTTTTCAATAAAAATGAAAACATTTAGTTTTTAATTTTAATAATAATTCAAAATTGATGTATACAGTGCAACAGCAAAATCTGAGAAAAAAATAAATAACATTTGTTTAGACCATTTTCTATACATATAGGAATAATAGGTCAAGCTGCAGTACCAAGCAAGACCACACGGATATGCCAACAGACCACTATCCCAGCCGCCTTATAAATATATAGATATGTATTCATAATTATTACACGGAGCAAAACACAAATTAAAAATTAAATAAAAACATTATGAATTTGTTTAGGGTGGTGATCTGAAGGCAGCTCAACACGACATGTTGATGCCAAAACACCACTGTACATGGCAAACTTCTATAAAACATGCTTTTTCAACGAGTGTCCATTATAAAACACTTGCCAGACATGCGATCATACTGAAATGTGCTCATAAAGCTATCAGAGAGCGCACATATGCTGTTTGTTTATTTGCACACTTCATTCATCAAAACTTCGCCGGTAAGATACTGGTTTGCTTTATTCAGCCCATACAGACTAGTCCTGACTTCATATTTCTTCGAATTAGAGGTATACTTGTTCCAACCAATCGCTGCACAAGTTAAGGGTTACGTATGATCAGGGCTGGGTAGTAACGAAATACATGTAACGACGTTACGCATTTAAATACAAAATATGAGTAACTGTATTTCGTTATAATTACATTTTTAATAGGTGGTAATCAAATTACAGTTACATCCGAAAAGCATTTTAGATTACCAAAGTGATTACTTTGAACTTTAATGTAATTATTAATTTAATATTTAAGTAAAAAGTTTGGGGATTTTAACAAAGAAAGCAACTGATTCTCCGTTGAAAAAAAACTGCATGCAGCCGCCTGTTCATTTAGCAACTCGTAGTGAGAGTACGCTCATCATCACGACACAAAAACGGACGACACAATAAAAAACCATTCACGTAATGCATTTCTCTCATGGAAATACAAAGACTATTATATTAATCTGAAAAAGAGCGTAACATCAGTGCAGTGCAATGCCTACCTGCAACAAAACTTCTCTCAGCATCGAAGGGTACAACTAATCTGAAAGATCATCTTGAGGGAAGTTGTTCTTGATCTTTGAAATATTTTATTCAGTAACTGGTTTTTCTATTTTCTCATATTTTGAGTGTTGAATGGTAATCATTACATTTAATATTTCTAAGAATTTAATAAAAAAATGACACAAAATTCTCCTAGAATTCACACTTTACATCAGTTAACAGATCCATAAGAATCATGCATGAAATAAAAGTTTATAAACACAAACCATAACTTTGTGTGCTTTTTGAATGAATAAAGACTTCAAGTTTATCTGTAATGTTCAAGAACAGATCATCTTTGGCGCGATAATGCGAGCTCATGATTCGATTCATGAACAGATGATAATTTTGAGTCAATCTTTTAAACGAATCATTTCTTTTGTTGAATGAAACCAGTGTGGATGGTTCACATTAAACTGGATAGATCTGGGGTATGTTACCCAAAAGCATCATTAGCGAACTGTGGTTGTTCAATTACGTTGCACTACAATGACATTACTTGCGACGGTTGTTGCTTTGGGAAACGAGCGCTGTCAATTTGGATTCAGCAATTATTTTGTGCCAATCGCTTCTCCATAGAGAGGATTATGAAGTAATTACTTTAAAGTTTGGTCCCTTCATTAAAGACATCTATTGTATAACCTGGAGAACTTGCCAGTTGTTTTGGCTACTTTAATGATATGTTTAGTGTGTTTGGATTGGTTTTGAAGCTTGGAGTGCAGCTTGAAATAGCTCGGAATCCCATTCATTGTATTCAATTTGAATTTATATTGATTGGTAGATTTAAATTACATCAACTTTTTTGTTGTTCATAGAAATGTGGTGGAAAACTGATGTGGCTAAAAAATGTGAAGAAAAACAAATCTTATGACTGGTAGATGTCGCTTTTATTTAGAGTTGGAAAACATACAAATAAGACATCAAGTATATGTTTCCTTGTGTTACATAGCTCAAGTATTTCAAAGTATTCTAACATATTTTGATTACGTTACTAAACCTGAGTAATCTAACGAAATACATTACTGATTACTTTTTAAAGCATGTATTTTGTAATCTGTAGTGAAATATATTTTATAAAAGTAACCTTCCCAGCCCTGCATATGATGACGAAAGCACGCTAGTGCTAGCCCTCACGGAACCCATTGAGGTTGCATTGCAGTGCCTGCAGTTTGAAAAAAAAATCTTTGTATGGAAGTCTATGGGAACACTCGGGGCGATTCTCAATCTGACAGAAATCGCCCAAAAAGTGGCGGTACTACACAGAACGTGACTCGACGCTGATTGGACTATATTTCCAGAGGCAGAACAAACATTAAAGAAGAGTGAAAGCAAGCATAACACTGTGATTGAATGTGAAAGAAAAAAATCCCTTCCTTTCACGCTTTGGTGGTGCGTCGCCCAATCGCCCTAATAGAGAAACCACCCTTGGTGTGTTCCATGTTTAATATCAAGTGTTCATGAGATGGATTGCTTGGGGAAAGAAACTGTTTCTGTGGTAATAGTTCAAAGAGGGAGTGTGCTGGATGTGAGGGGTCCAGAGTGATTTTTAACCAGCTTCTCCTGAAGTCCACGATGATCTCCACTGTTTTGAGCATGTTAAGCTCCAGGATGTTAAGACTGCACCAGACAGCCAGCTCCTTAACCTCCTGTCTGTAAGCAGACTCGTCACCGTCCTGAATGAGGCCGATCAGTGTGGTGGTGTTATATATATATGAAGATAAACCAGTGCCCCAACATCTGTCTCCACTCAAAGCAGGATATTTCTTCTTGACACCTCATTGCAAAAAGGAAACATCTTCTATCCCAGAATACACTGCTCATTGCAACTCTCACAGTCTGTAAATTACAGCACGCCCGAGACATCGATATTCCATCCAATCCAAATTCTCACATCTACTCCGAGTCCTCCGCGCCTTTCAGTTAAGCCCAGGTTTTCGATTGTCACCAACCCGACTTTGCATCAAATACATTTTATTTTATTTTTTTCTTGTATGTTGTAACATTGTCCTCTGAGCTCAACCACAGATCATTTGTTCTACCACCGCAATCCCTGGAGTAAAAAAAAAAATCAGCTTTATCTTTTCCTATCCATTTCATTTCTAATTTATACAGGCAGCACTCCATGCATCCCTCCATTCCCAGTTTGCTCTTGACATTTGTGGAAACACTTATGAAAATAATAGCCTGGGGTTCCCCAACAGTGTTGCTCCCAAAAACACATTAAAGTGAATGAGAGAGATGTCCTGTTCTTACCCTGTGCCCAATCCATTACTGGCAAACACTGTCATTAGCCATTCATTCCCACTCACCACTCAGAAATAATCAGTACAGGAGGCGCACCAGGGAGTTCATCTTCTCTCCATCAGTGTAAAAATAGCCGGAGCTGTCAGGACCAGGTCTGCTTTTTCCCTCCACTATCGATAATTCAGACTCCTAATTACTGTGTGATACATAATTGAGCACTTGCTGAAAACCTGTGGATGTTCATTTAAACTGTTTCACCTTTAACCTGCTGCCTCTCACAAGGACAGCCTTGGACAGATTCCGAATACTAATGAGACTGGGAAGGATTGATCAAGGATTTTATGTGAGATTTATGGAAGTCTTCCAGAGATAAAAATACCATTCACAAATTAAACTATAAAGTATTACTATCACTGACAAAATAAATATGTATTTAGAGTCCTTATCGCGTAATATTATGAGATTTTCCAAAGATAAAATGTGTTGCATTCTAATTATATATTTGATCAGATCATGCAGTATTTTTTGGTGTGTGTGTGTCTGTGTCTGTGACGTGTCTGTGTGTGTGTTCTGGAATGATGTATCAGCTTGCAGGGCTGCAGCTATCCATTTTTTTAAGTTACATATTAGTCAGATGGTAATTTACATAATGCATATTTTAATTATGTTAATTATAAGCGAGAGATTTCATATAGAATTAAACCAAATGCTTGACAGTCTTTTGGGGACCAATATTCTCAGGGATCAGTGGGCAATGGAAGGAAAACTTTCTAGGATAAACAGTAATATATTGAGCGGAGGCTGTGAGGAAACTCCAGGAGTGTCTGGATCAGAGAGTATTGAAATGAGGTGTCTATTAAAAATGCAGAAAGATCCTGAGCTTCAGATTTGACTGTTTAATCGAGCCTGCGAGGATTAGGGTTGGATTATTCAGGCATTGCGAAGAATCAGCAAATTAGCTAGTGGGTTTAATCCGAGAATAGGACGCACACAGAACAAGCACAGATACTGTTTGAGTGTGTTTGGAGGGTAAACCCAATGTAATATTAAAGTTGTAATGGCTCATTTGACTTTATTTGTAAAATTAACCATTCATTCGATATGAATCTTCTGGTTTCCCAGCAGTTACAAATGTCAGAAGAAATTCCTTTCATTAAATTATAGATATATAGTATATTCATGAGATTAGCGTCGAGGTTTTAGATGTACCGTCTTTGCCATCAAAGCCACAGTAGCAGTGCAGTTACAAATCACCTTACTAAATATTACATCTTTGATGTAATATTCTTCGGTTGATAACTTTGAGGTGACATTGAAATCATTTTCAGAAGATATGAAAGATTTGAAATGCACAGTTGCAAAGGATTACTGCGGCGCGGAGCCTGAGGATTGTGTGCACGGTCGTAGTTTGCATTTCACATTTCAGCGTAACTGGAAATTGATCCCATCTTTGGAAATGCTATGCATGGGATATGTGAAGAAACACCTTTCAGAGTCACATTGTTCAACATTCAGCTGTCTTAAATGAACTCAGAGGTTCATTTTCACACGTTTCTGAATGAATTTTAAGCTCAGATGAGCTTTATTTGTCACATACACAATTATACAGAGTATAACCAGCAGTGAAATGTGTTCTCTGCATTTAACCCATCCAAATGCACACACACTCGGAGCAGTGGGCAGCCGATACTGCGGCGCCCGGGGAGCAGTTGGGGGTTCAGTGCCTTGCTCAAGGTCTCACCTCAGTCTCACCAAGGTTGTGGGTTCGAGATTCGAACCCACAACCTTGGGTTACCTCGGGTTTCAAATTCAACGCTCTATCCATTAGGTTACGACTGCCAGTGCTTTTGAAGCGTCTATGTTTTGGTCATGAATGATAGCTGCGGGCAGCTCTATGTGCGAGGCAGCTGTCAAAGCTGCATGCAGGTGATAAGTTGGGCGCCAGTGAAGGAAGCCTGTCCCTTCAGTAAGTTTTCTATTTCTGGAGGGAGAATTAAGGTAAATCTCATGCCTTTCAATTCTCATGACTGACTGAGCAGAGAACATCTGCAGAAAAGTCTTAAAGTGCAACATCTGAAGTATTATTTATTAATACAGCAAAGCTGAAGTGTGGAATTTTGCGTACTGAAGCTATTGGGGCACGGCAGCTAAGTACGCACGCTTGTCCTGGGTTGTCTGATCAAATTGGTGCATGCAATCACAGAGGAGAGGGAGCAAAAAGACTGTGGAGATCACCTTACATTTATTCAGTGTGGTTTGTAGTTCAGATAGCAGCAGTTGTTTCACAAGAGGCAGACCTCCTTAAAATCATACCTTTTTGGAGTTTTGTATATGCCTTTCATAACCAAACTTAATATTTGAAAACAAAAAAAGGTATAATTATTACTATTACTGTAAGAAATTGTAGAGATGTGTCTAACTACAGACTTGTGTTATATAAATAGGGCTTTGTTTTACATTTTCCCCAGAAGATATTTCTTAAGGCTGTCCACAAGTTTATTAGTTGATACTGATATCAAGACATGGTGTGGCCGATTGCCAATATGATGTTGATTTCTGAAGTATAATACAATTAAATAATAGGAAAAATAAAATTAAACACAATAAAAATGAACATTTATTTATTTTATTTTATTTTCATGCACTATCCATTGCATCCGCCTTAATTTTAATGTAAAAGCAGCCACCATTATTTATATCTTGAATGTGCGAGTTTTCCAGTGTTTTTAGCTGTAAAGACGGCTCGTTATGCTGCTTGATATTGCAAACTGGTGTTTCTTTTTATATCAGTTTATGTACTGTTGTAATTATAAACATACTTGTTTGTACCCAAAATAATAGTACAGTTTACAGCAGTTTGGTATTCTTCTAGGTGTTTTATTTTATTTTATTTTTACCTGTAGAGGTTAATAAAGTCTCACACATTTACACAAAGTAATTGCTTTTTGGTGAAATTTTCCATTTTGAGTCAAAATATGTCATTTATGTGAATTGTCTAGAGATCCCAAAAATTGGCACAGTGGTTAACCAGAAAAATGAAAAATGGCACGTCATGCCGAAAAAGTTGCCGACCCCTGCCATAGAGAATCTGTGGGGTATTGTCAAGAGGAAAATGAGAAACAAGAGACCAAAAAATGCAGATGAGCTGAAGACCACTGTCAAAGAAACCTGGACTTCCATACCACCTCAGCAGTGCCACAAACTGATCACCTCCATGCCACGCCAAATTGTGGCAGTAATTTAAGCAAAATGAGCCCCTTCCAAGTATTGAGTACATATACAGTAAATGAACATACTTTCCAGAAGGCCAACAATTCACTAAATCGGGCAGGCGGGCGTGTGTGCGTGCCAGGGCTGAACTCCGCTGTGCGCGATACAGAGCATGCGACCATATAAAGCAGAGACAGAAATGACATGCCATCATGTAAATAACATAAGGCTATTTAGTTTGTTTAATAAAATAACAAGGTATAGACCTGTTCTATAGGAAAGGTAACATTAACCATAGTACTGTCATAATTACTTGGCTGCTGATTAAAAGCGTGCACTATTTGATTGGTCAAAGTGTTTGACATGTGGCCCCTTTAGCCTGGAAGTAATTGTGCTTTCTTCAGGCTTAGACTGATACTAATGAGAAGAGGGTTCAAGCGAACGATGGCTGATTGACTAATTATCTTTTTTTAAAGTTTGAAACTCCTGAGTCTGTTAGCATAATAATAATAATAATCATTTGTTACATTTATATAGCGCTTTTCTGGGTACTCAAAGCGCTTTTACGAAGAAGGGGGGAATCTCCTCAACCACCACCAATGTGCAGCATCCACCTGGATGATGCGACGGCAGCCATATTGCCCCAGAACACCCACCATACACCATATTATTGATGAAGAGGAGACAAAGTGATGAAGCCAATCAGTGTATGGAGATTATTAGGAGGCCATAATGGTCAGAGGCCAATACCATAACAATACATAATACACAATAAGTGTTTCTTTGCTGTATTACAGCAATATTAGTCTCTGCATAGCTTCATTTTGAGTTTCAATGCAATGGTTTGCGCTTATTTCTCCGATGTCTTGATTTATGAGTTGAGCACTAGTTTCTGCTCTCCCTTCCATAAAAAGTAATTACATGAAGTACTAATTTGCATTTGCATTCGATATGCATCATTGCATTCCCATTAGTAGCAAGTTTGTTTACCAAAAGAGAATCTGTTATATCATGATGCTTAAATCTCTGCGTAAATGTCTCGTATGTAATTAAAAAGCCATAGACTAATAATTTAATACTGGATGGCCTCTGTGGTTCTTCATATTAAAACTGTTTACTGCATTTTTTTATTTACATTTTGTGGTTGAACGTCTTACAAATAACTCTAAACTGTCTAGAAATATAATAGATGTGTTTGTGTGAAATTAAATGCCCTATATAGTGTCTGTGGTAAGCCTGTTATTGTTTCTCACTATTTATGTCCACCATATAATTTTCTGTGTACAACTGACTGGTGACCCGCAGATTATGTTTTGTATTTGCATAGTGTGGGTATATACAGTTGCTAATGCCTTTTGAAAGTTTTAGAGGTTAGTCTACAATATTATGGCTCAAATATCTCTTTAATAACTTGTATGAATTACTTTGAAGCCCTTTTATTCTGTGCAGAAAGACTTGTGGAAAGTCGTTCTGTGCAAAAGAACATTATCATCTTAGTAGCATGTTTTCTTTTGAAATGCAGAGAGGAAGAATGGGAAAGTAGAAGGAGGGTGGGAGAAAGAGGGAGAGGGAGCGATAAATTAAGGAAGAGACAGCATTTATGCCTTTCCTTTTTCTGACTCTCCACTTCCTCTCTTACCGCCTGGCACTCCCTGATAAGCTCCAGCATTCCCTCACCAGGCAATTCCACTGTTCCCAGATCACCACGATAACACCAGCAAATAAATAAATACATCTGCTGTCCTGTGAGTAATACTGAAATCACTGCAGTGACTAAACCTGAGATATACAAACTTCCCCAGCACTCAGCGATGGAGAAAACGCTGTCAGCCTGAACGATTGTAGTTCTAAAAGTTGACTTTCAGGGCCGTGGTATGGCCCTGAACCGAGTCAATCTCGGTTTTATTTGAAGAATAGATTTTCAGTAAGTCGTTCTGCAGTTCAAACGATTTGTCAGACCTGCTTTGCAGAATAAGATTTCCATTGTGATGGAAGAAGACACTGCAGATTATATCGGCCACTGTTTTGAAGGTCTGTAATCTAATCTCCAAAGTTTAAAGGGAAATGTGACTCTGTTACCCGGGCCTCCACCCATCCTTCCTGAAAACGGACCCCTGTTGCAAAGCGAGGCTTGTAAAGGAACGCTTTGTTGGGATTCGGTAGCCAGCGCTATTGTTTATTGTCCCTCGGGATTCGCTGCAACAGAGCGTCGTTTTGCAGACACGCATTGAATGCGTTTTGTTGTGAGCGATAGCATAAACTGTAATTTT
Organism: Gymnocypris eckloni scoliostomus; assembly: GCA_027564155.1. NCBI lineage: Eukaryota > Metazoa > Chordata > Actinopteri > Cypriniformes > Cyprinidae > Gymnocypris > Gymnocypris eckloni. The sequence goes on along the minus strand of CM050435.1, from coordinate 8,137,389 downwards.
GGCAGGGTAATGTTCTTCAATTGCACCCTGAAAATCATCCGTTCATCAGAGTAACAACAGTGAAGCATTCGCTCTTCAAAATGGCACAAAGATCAACTCTGATCCTCTAAACCCAACTAGTCTACCTGCTTGGGACAGTAATTACTTATTCATCACACTTATTTTAAATTTGCACATATCAGACCTCTAAACACATAAGTGTCTATATTATATACTGTGTTTTTGCTATTTTGTACATTGCCTATTTGTATATTATTCTTTATTATCTGTGTCCTGTCCTGTTGCTGTCATTCTGTTGCACTGTGGAGCTTCTGTCACTATAACAAATTCCTCGTATGTGTAAACATACCTGGCCAATAAAACTCATTCTCATTAATGCTAATTCGGTTTTGATTCAGATTGCTGTACTTTTTTGGTCATTTGTTTGGTCATTGCCTTTGTGGTGGTAATCTCTAAGGTTTTTCCAGAAGGTGTCTCATTGCGTTGAAGACTTGAAATATATATGTGTGTGTGTGTGTGTGTGTGTGTGTGTGTGTGGAGCTGCTAAAGACAGCTTTGAGCTGTGAGAAGATTAAAGGGAAGAGACGAGGCTTAGACACTGCCAGAGAAGACAAGCCCAATCTCAGAAAGTGCAACAGGAGGGTGTTGTGATGGGGAAGGAGGTGGTAGGACGTCCGTAGACTTATCTCACCTCCAGTTAATCATCTTAAACAAAACACCTTTCGAAGGTACATGCAATTTCTAGATTGGATTAGATGACTCGCTCTCAAAGACACCTTGTCATCTTGTGTCATTTCTTAGGGATTTTGAAGACAGATGGCAGTCCTCAGTGACCTGTCTGTCAGAGCAGATCTGAAACCGGCTTCATATATTCATCTGAAGTGTTGGTCCTTAAAAACCTAGTCGGATATGTGCATTGAGCGTTAAAGGGTTAGTTCACCCAAACATTCTGTCATTAATTACTCACCCTCATGTCGTTCCAAACCCGTAAGACATTCGTTCATCTTCGGAGCACAAATTAAGATATTTTTGATGAAATCCGAGATCGTTCTTACCCTCCATAGACAGCAAGGGTCCTATCATGATCAAGGCATAGAAAGGAAGTTGTTAAAATGGTCTGTGACATCAGTGGTTCAACCGTAATTTTACGAAGCTACGAGAACTTTTTGTGCACAAAGAAAACTAAAATAACAACTTTATTCAACAATTTCTTCTCTTCAGGGACAGTCCTCAACCATCATCAATACATACGTTTTGCATTTTTATGTACGTAAATAAGGTGAATCACATGCATCGGTAATGCTCAATTAAATGCCACATTTGCATTTGTAATGACTTTCAGACATATTATTTTTTCTATATATGTATATATATATATGTATGTATATATTTAACAAACTGGTAGTGCATAAGATGTGCACATATTTAAATAAAAATAAATATTTACTTTTACTCAATGTATTCAAAATATTGCTTTCAATGGTTTTTCTATTTGATAAGACTTGCAGTAAATTCTGAAACTGACATGTATGTTTATCAGTTAAGCAACCTTATTTGTTTCGGATAGTATGATGTCAAAATAGCCAAATGTCATCTGATTATTTGGCCCGGCATTCCATCATTGTATGTTGTATCAATTGTTAAAAACATGGCCTTCTCATTCATACAGGATTTCATACACGTCACAGACTATTCCATGCAAGTCTGTGAAATGTGAATATAAGGGGATTTTATTAAGTCTCTTATGTTGACAGCTGTGAGCTGATATAGTTTTTGCGCTCTGTATTTGAGAGGCCTTTGTTGATCTGTGGGCATTATTGCACTTTGTTTAGGGGATACAGTCATGACGTGGGCAGCAGAGGAATGTTTGTATTCCCACTCATTTGCTATTCTTGAAGAAAAATAGCAAGCTGGTGGCTGAAGCAAATGTCACTGATGACAGAAGACGCTCTGATGCAATTCTTCCCCCATAATCTATATTTTATTGTATGCACATCTTTTATTGCATGTGGGGGTTTTGTCAGAGAGATTTTAGTCAGGATTTCGAGATCAGACAGATCATTAACCCTGAGCAGTCAGCAGTAAGCCTTGTGGCTTATCTAGCCATCTTCGTAATTCACACATTGAGTAATTAGTTTATTTGTCACACCTTAATCTGAAAAGCTTTAGATTCTCTCATCTACGTCATTATGAGAAACAACCATAGTAGAAGACAGATAATCATTTTATATGCTGATGAGCACTGTCTGAACCTTTTGCATTTCATTTTCCATTTATTTGAACTATATTAGCATTAATTCGACAGGGAAATATTTGCAAATACTTAACATACACATTTTTAGGAACATGTGCGTTCATTTCTGGGTATCCTATCTTTAAAATCTGCTTCTGTCTCCCTGTGGAAAAAAACCCTTATTAGGTTTAATATTTACTCCGGAAATTGAAGGAAACGTTGACCAAAGACTCTGCAATAAGGATCAAATCCAATAGCTAATTCAAGTCAGAGCTTATTGTCGGTCCAGTGGACAAACACGCAATCTCTTGCCGTTACCCCAAATGAGAATTGAGAAAAGACTTGCTGTGGGGCGGTGTGAAGGAGATGACATGATCAGGTGCAACCGTGAGGCTTGTCCTGCTGCATTTCTGTGCCTTCAGAAGTGTGTAGTACACAGTTTCACTCTCTCTTAGCACTCATTCTCAATGCTTAGATGGTCCTGGTGGACTGCTGTGTCTGTCCATTTCTCATTTCTCGTTTTGAACTCATGGCTGCTCAAGGTTAGACTGCACTCAAGTGCAAATAACTTTCTGTGGAAGCCTTTCAGCAGACAGCCCTTGACAAAAATCACACGGAGATGCAACCAGCCAGCTTTCTGATGTGTTTTCCTGAAGAGTCAAGTGGATTTATGAAGGATTTGTTTTGTCTTTTTTAAATGTTTATTTTTTTAATGCTTTTTATTTAAATAGTTATTTTTAAAGGTTTTATTTTATTATCTTTTTAATTTATTTGATATTTTTCATATCGTTTGTGCCTTATTCATTTTTATTGTTCATTTTCAAATATATATAAAAATATATAATTTTGAATTTTTACATATATTTTGAATTTATACATTTTTTACATTTTGTATTTTTCTTATGATTTTATTTAAGTAGTATTTTATATAACAATTATAGACCCTGTCCTTGAAGTCCGTTATTTAAACATCTGGATTTGTTACATCAGCGCTGGGGACCACAGATTTCAGTCAATGTCAGGAATTATTTTTTAAACACTTTGAAGTCAGGGCTGGATTTGGTTTTTGCTTTGAATTTGCTTTTATGGGATCAGCGCTGGCTGAGTGTCATATTCAAAACCTGCTGGGTAACTCCTAATGTGTAAAACCCCTGATTGAGAGGCATATTTATCTCAATAACAGCTCCCCTTGAGCCCATGGCCTGGATCAAGTTTCTCTAGCAACACAAGTAACAGGATTATGACACAGGTAACGTCCTTGTGTCATAATGCAATCACCTGAACTGGTATAAACACCACAAATATGATCCTAGATCAGCAGCAGGCCACTAATGAGATTTGTTACGCATGACTGCTATCAAGCCCATAGCGGTGGTAAAGCTCTATCTGGGTCGCGGGTGTCTAGATCATGATTAACCCATGAGCAGCTTGATGACATACATTACATCTAGAGTCGAACCACCTGTCAGTGACATGAAAAGATGATGACATCACTGCTGCTACCCGCTGCTGCATCAGCTATGAACTAAAGCCTGCTTTTATGACTTCAGGTACATTGAGACAAAAGCTTGAATAAAAGATGTGAACCAAGACTTCCTGCTGTTTTAAATGTAAAATGTTTTCATCTGAGTGGCTATATAATGCATTACTACAAACATTAAATTTGTATAAATTATAATGTGTGTGTGTGTGTGTGTGTGTGTGTGTGTACACAGAATATAATGTAATGTATTTTATATAATTCGTTTTTGGACATTCATCATTAGCATATGGCTTGATAAGTGATTTTTCTTAATTATTGCGTTATTTTGGCATACTTTGTTTGCAGCTGTTTTTCTGTTGCACTTTTCCCTATTCTTACATTTTAGATAACGTAATTTAACAGTTATCAGGCATAACACGAAAATTATTATTAGCTTATTGCTATTAATTATGGATAACTGGTTATTATTAATTACATTGTTAGACTGTATGTATATGCATTAAATATCTCAACCATTCTCTTAAAGCAAAAATACATGCTTCATTTTTATGCTTTTAAAGCATCCAGCTTATTTATTTAGTGATCCATAAACACTAAGCTGAAATAACCTGGAATTTTCCTCTTGATAAAGAATAACAGTGTTATCTCTTGTGATTGTTTTGTTTTATGCTGGGGCATACGGGAGTTTTATCTTTGGCTGAAATTGTTCCCTGCAGGAGTTTTGTCAAGGGTGGTGACTCTATAAATTGGTATTTTTCCATAAAGCGGTCGTCACTGTTCTCTCAGGGACTGTGTTTTCATAACTCCTTGTTTTCAGATGAAATAGTTTTGCTCTATTCTCATTGGCTGTTTTTTCTCTGTGTTCAAGTGGCCACCAGCGTTCACGCTGGGAATATGCTGTAGACACAGCTTGAGAGTTTGATCACAGGCGCGACCTCAGCAGAAGGAAACGTGACCGGCCCCAGGATGTGCGTGCGTGTGCGTCTGTGTGTCGAGACGTGCCACAGGATCCACATCCTCACTGCTTCTGTTTGTTTCTGTTGATCCTCGGGTTAATCAGAATCAAAGACACAAAACAGAGATGATTAATTACGGCCAAACACAACATCACGAGCTGCTGTTGCTGCTCATGCCCTCCTTTGGCCCTCCAGCTTCCCCTGTTATGAGTGTTACTCCTCAGTTATGGCCTTGTGTGTTTGTAAGACTGGTTTAACTATGGAATTGGAGAAGCAGATCAGGGCTGTGTGTTTTTTTGGGACAGCGTTGCTAAACTGAACTGACACTGTGTGGGAATGTTAAGTCTTCTGAGAGTGTAATGTAATCCATCCCCTATGATGCTTGGTCTTTCTGATGGTGATGCTAATTTTATTCCAAATATGTTTGGCTCGAAATTGACATTTTCCACTACGAAATACTAAATAATTGAAATAGCGCTACTTTAAAGTCACGCTGTTGTAGTACTTTGTTTCACAATGATAAAGGCGGCATAAAGAAAGCTGTATGTTTTTCTGTCTGGTGATATTCAGGCCGAGAGTTTCTTTATTCAGCTCAACAAACATTTGTTTTATCGGTTCTCACGTCAATTTAAGATTAATGCCTCACTCAGCCTATCAGAGAAGCTTTATCTACTGCTGGGGTCAAGCATCTGACGTATACAAGAACCGCGTTGAAGTGCAAGTCTTAATCGAAAAGTCCATACTGCTCCTCAAACTCAGTCTGATAAACCACATCCATCCTAGACTGAGCCGTATCTCTTTCCTAATACACTAGCTCTGCGGAGCGTAGAGATCAGGCTTTGGTCTCATTGATTTATCTGCACTGTTTTCCATCAGATTTAAAGGGCCGGAGCTCTGTTGTAATTACGTTGTCTTCATAGATGGGTAATTAGTTTTTGGACAGTTATCCTCAGCATGTGGCTTAATTATAAAATTCGTAATTTTTCTTAATTTTACATTTGCAGGATAGTTGCATAGTTTGGCATACTTTGCTTGCAGCTGTATTTCAGGAGATGTACACACTGCATTGCATCATGATTCACTACATAGATTAATTGTTGTCATTATCTAACACCACGTAACATGAAAATTATTATGAGCTTTTTAGCCATCAGTTATGGATAATTAGTTTTAAGAAATTATTATAATATGAATATATATTAACTATAACAAATATATTTTTGATTTATGATACATTTTACATAGATTTATACATAGATTTTAAAATACATAGATTTTTTTTATTAATTGCATTCAAAATAAAAGTTTTTATTTACATATATGTGTATGCTTTGTATATTTATTATCTATATGTAAATACAAACACATGCATGTATGTATTTATGAAAAATGTTATGTTTATATTAGTGCTTTCAATTGATAAAAAAACTAATTAATCACACATTTTCCTAAAATGAATCGTGATTAATCTCACCTAACATTAAACTTTTTAAATATAATTTTATATTGTAATCATTTCACATTCAATCTTCAAATGTACAATGTACAAACAACAGTATATATTTAATATTTCTTTAATGGCATTTTTTTATGATTGAAGGCCAGCATCACTGATATTAATACTACTACTGACCCGTTAATATTTAACCATTGACTGTAGCCATTCAGCATTACAGTATAATTGAGAGCTATCAATTATTAATTACATTTATTCGACTTAACTTCTAATTTAAGTGAACTTAAAACAATCTTCACATGAACCCATTATAATAAATGACATATTTAGCTACCGGTGCCCTTCAGCAGAAGTTTACAGAAATTGAATAAAGTTATCAAACACTAAATTCTAAACTAAATATAGATGAACCCCTTAAAGCTATAAAGCTAGCTATACTTTTTTTTTTGTTCTTGCATTAATAGACATCACAGCAACTGGTTATTAGCTTATTCGCCTGCTATTGCTTTAAAAGCTGCTGCTGCATCTTATTTTCTCACAACTCTCTTTACCTTTTCTGACCCCCTTCAGGTCTTAAAGTCTCTTCTAATGAGCAGATGAATTGAATCGCCTGTGTTAGATGAAGGACACAGACAGACAGTGCTGAGGTGCCTCAGGACAGTTTACTGTCACGTTTGATGCTTTCTGTGGTCAGTTTGATAAATTTAATGCATCAAACACAACTGTGCCCCTCCTATAGTTCTTAATTTATTCTGTGCATTGTATTTACATGGGCGTTTTCCTTTCAGCTGTCAGTAACGGGTTTGTGTCACTTATGACAGCAGTGGTGTGAGGTTTGAATAATACAGCCTGAAACATAGTTGATAAACGGCGTCTCTGAATCCGATTAAAGGCATGAGGTTTTTGTGTCACAGATGATCACATTTTGCGGCTCCTGTAAAACACAGGGTAATCCCAGCACAATTCATCACATTAATCCAGTATCTTCTGGACAGATTGCAGCACCTGCCACCTCTCAGTATTGTACAGATTTGACTCCCAGCTGTCAGTCACTGTGTTGAAGTGATCAGATCTGGGCCAGAGGAGCATCCAGAGCCCAGCGATTGATGCAGGAGAAACACGGGCTCATATTGAAGTTATTTCAGGATCTTAGATGGAGATGCAGGTGTGTGTGTGTGTGAGACCCTGCTTCCTTTGTGCTGTTGGAGTGTGTCCTTTGTCTTATCTGGCCCAGCTCTCTTTCCTGTATCCATGTTTTAACACAATGCACAGGAAACAGGAAAGAAGGAAACAGGAATACACTGGACTTAGACTCTGTCTTCACTTCTAGCGTTGAACAGGAGTAACTGGTTGCAGAATAGCATATGTGATTTTATTTTTAATTTTTTTGGTTAATCCATTGAAAAAGAACAGGTCACATTTCACCCTATAAAAAAAAAGACAGAAAATCTATTATATAATCTTTTATAAAGATGATTTTATTTTTCACCATCCACATGAATCCGATTTCTCTCTGCACCCTCATTACTGCTTAAATCAACCTTGAGCTGCACTAAAGTCGATTGCAGAGACTCTTATCATTCCTCTTCATCATCACATCCACCCGCACAGCCCTCTCTTCCGCCACAGATAATGTGGATAACACGCAATCTTACTTCTGCAATTAAACTAATGACTTACAAATATTTCTCAAATGAACCAAACAGTCACAGTTTGATAGAACTGATGCTCTCTATCCGCTCTCAAGCATTGTCTGGAGTTACCGAGAGATAATAGAGAGGAGAAGAGAACATTGGAAAGATAAATGGCAGTAGAGAGCGATAGAAGTCAAAATGAGACCAGGGAATAAGAGTTTTCTTGTCAGATAAGGAGTTTTAGAAGAGGTGACAGAGGGCAAGCTTGATGGTTTCTCTATACATGATGCTCAAGTATCGCATAGAGTATCGCATAAAACATATGCGAATAAAGCACGCAGCTAATGTTCAAGCCTCTAGTAGGAGAAATCTTTTAAATCTATACATTTACTATACATAGGTTCTTAAAACTATACAAAAATTAGTGTACCCAAGTCAAAGGCTTAATGGTTTTCTTCTCATATGACCACAAAAGGGTATCCTGTGTGAGAAATTAAAGCTAAAAATAGAAATACTCACGAAACCTCCAGACAGTAATGCCACCTAGATGTTTTTCCGTTCTTCAGACCAATAATAGTATTAAGTATTTATTATATCTTGTAATTAGGACACTGTGAGAATCATTTTATATTATCTGTCTAAAATATAGAATGGAAAAACATTAAGACGTTTAAACGTGTCTTGTTTCACTCTTAAAGCAGACTTTTGCACTGCTGTGTTGGGTATCCTTTACTCAGCATATTAAAATTCTGTCCCTCAGGTAGTCATTTTCCCTGAAGGCACACAAATGAGATCCACCCTACCACATCCAGAGTGTTCATTATAAAGGTTTTATCAGTGACATGAAAAAGACCATCAGTCAGTCTCAGATCTGCAGTGCACTTGTGTACGTCTCCACCCCGGCCATCAGATCTCAAGTTGATCTGATCAAGGCTTTATAGTAGAGATTAGATTTGACTCATTTTGCCAGAGCATCTGTAATCATTTGGGGTGTTAACTCATCTTAAAAAGGCCTTCGGTCTCTGATCTGAATGAAGACCCATGACAAGAATGCATTAACGGTAACTTTGCAGTGTAGATAGAGTTAGAACAGGAAGTTCTGGTCTCCACCCAAGGCTTGGCATCCACGCAAACTATCAGATGCATCAAAGGCCCTTCCCAAAATCTTTATCAGAGCCTAGTGACAACTTCTAAAATTAAATAGTGCTCTTCCTGCAATTAAAACATCAACATCTCTATTTAAGTCATGCACATAAGCATACACATGGGAGCAGCCTCACGTGTTTTACTTGCCATGTTTATGTCTTCGTGAATCACATTATCCATGATTCCCTCATGAAAGTTACATTACAGTCGACATGATTTTAATAACATTCATAATGTGACATTTTAGAGTGAAACAGGATGTTCGGTGAGATGATAATGTAGGGCGGGACTTGACTGAATTATGAAGTGTCTCTACATGAGTAACATGGATGTTGGAGGGGTGGGATTTTAAATGAAGAGGGTTTGGTCTTGTCACCCATAAAGGAAGGTCAGTTTGGGTAATTGGGTAAAAGGTATTACCTTTTGTTTCTCGTGAATCTTTCACGATAAGACCAGGAACATTTATCAAAAACGAAAATAGTGTCATTTTTGGTTTCTTGTTCAATTTCAGCTTAATATCTGAGACCATGAAGAACATTAAACCCATTGTTTTGCTTAAGCTATGCAGAACATAATGACTAAGAGTCTTGATTTATGTTAGCGCAGCACTTTAGAATAATGGGGTTATCACAGAAATTAGATGCTTTTCAGCAAACGTTAGGCTCAGCTGATGTTAAACAGGTGCGGTGCATAACATTTTTTAATGAATAACCTAACACCTGCATATCACAGATAAATGACATGCAATCACAGTATGTTTGAGAGTATATAAATGTGATGATGTATGTGTCTTTATATAACCAAAGTGAGTTGTTTGATTAGAAATACATTACATTTGTATTTATTTGTTGCTTTATGTAGTTAAATTCAAAAGTTTTGGATCAGTAAAATTAAAACAGTATTTTATACTCATCAAGGCTGCATTTGTTTGATATAAAATGTTGAAATATTACAATGTAAAATAATTGTTTTCTGTTTTATTGTTTAAAATGACATTTATTCTTGTGATTTTCAGCAGTCATTATTCTAGTCTTCAGAGTCACACGATCCTTCAGAAATCATTCTAATGTGCAGATTTGGTGCTCAAGAAAGATTTGTATTATTATTAATGTTAAAAATAGTTTTCTTTTTCATTTTTTTTCAGGATTCAAATATAAGGTTCAAAAGAACAGCATTTGTTTAAAATATAGTATTTAAAAATATATATAATTTTGATCAATTCGCCTAAATGCATCCTAAACTATTAATTTATTTTAAAATAAAAAAACGTCTTACTGACCTTTTGAATGGTATAGTCTGCAACTGTAAGTTTTATTTGTATTATATTGCATTTTTTGTGGCCATTACTGGTGATTTACTGGGTGAGTGTTTGGTTGATGACAGCTCATTACCTCTCCAGCATGTGTGGCTCTAACTGATGATCTTTCCATCTCTTTTCTGACTTCATGCCACTCCGTAGCATATATTATTCAGATCAGACCCTTGGGAATGATGTGAGATTTATAACACTCTTCTTCTCATTAGTCTTAAATATAAACGCCTGTATTCAATATTTGACTTGACATGAGCTGCTTCTCTTTCTGCATGTTCTTCTCATTGACCAAACCTGTCCTCGGAGCTTTCCTCAGAACTTTCTGGGGTTCACAACTGAACAAACAAAAGCACATTTGCATCAGCGAAAATATTTATGTACACACATGTGCAATTTGGAGGACTATAATGGCAGAAATCATTTGCAGGCTCATTAGGCTGATGGGATTGGGACAGTACTGGAAATATCTTGTCATTAGGAGCTAAACCAGAAGATGCTGTGATGGTATTACGCTTGAAGACTCAGGAAATGGTCTCTCCGCTTTGGACCCTCTGTCATTCTCAAAGTAAAACAGCAAACATTTCCCAGAGGAATCATTTATCATCGTTAACTGACCAGTGGACATTCACTTGAACTGGTCACTGGTTAGCGCACACTAAACTTAACATCACATCCGCAGCACAGATGCTTTCCTCCTGTGGCTTGTAAAGAGCTTCGTGTTTGTTTGAGGTTGCTCTTCGGATAAGTGGAGAGATAGGAGAGTTTAAACACTGCTAAGATCCTTATGTGGATCTGAGAGACTCTGTGTTCACAAGAGAGAAAAACACTCCCAAAAGTGCTCTGATTAGTGAGAGAGGCTAATGGTTCCCTACTGAGCATCAGCTACTAGTGTAATCTCTTATTGAGGCTTAAGTAGAGCGATCTAGAGATGAGGAGAAGACTTGGGAATGCTGGGTAATGCACCTAATGATTCAGAAGCTCTGCTTTGGTAGATGCAGAAAAACAGTTATTATTGATGCAATGAAAACATAGATTGACTGCACAAATCATTGAATATTATAAGTACTGAATGAAGGATTTTCAGTTGTGAAGTGCACAAAACACCATATTTTTGGTGTTCTTATTTACTGAATAATGTCTGAGTGCATTGCATAGTATTTGCTGCCCTCTGCTGGTATGATGGCAGTCATACGGTTTAATGTCAATCTCTTGTTCTAAAAGTTCATGGAAAATAATAACTTTTTCTGTCTTTAAGCATTACCTCTAAGCTGCTTAGGGCTTAACATGCTTTTTATGGTACCCTAGCATGCAGATTATGGAAAATGTTCTAGAACTAAGTTTGTGAGCATTGTATATTATTGATTTAAAGTGCTAGTGTTCCTGCTAGAAAGCTGGTAATTATGTTTTAATTACAAAATACATTAATTTAATGCGAGTTTGAAAGACATGAATACTCTACATTTAATATTTGCTATCGTTCAAAGGTTTGGGATCTGTAAGTTTTTTTTTGTTGTTGTTGTTGAAATAATTTTTTTTAATTTACCAAGCACTTTTAGTTTTCAATTCAGTAGCAAAAATGATCCTAAAATTTATATAATATAATTAATATATACATACACACATACGCAAAGTCTACATTACGTGTGGTGCAGCATCATTATATCACGTTGCCTGTCCGCTCTGTATGTTTGTTCATAAATCTGAGAAGTGTTTGTCAGTCCAGTTGGAACTAGTTCAGGGTATGGCCTTCAAATGACCGATGGGGGCAGACTGGAGCGCTGGATTAGAGAGATTTTTCTTCTTTTGGTAAACAATAGAACTGACACTGATCGCAAGATAAATCTGGAAGAGACATGACCAGAAATCTATTTTGACCTTTGACCTCTAAGATGAAATGTTGATCAATGTTTTCCATGAAATCTTTTCCATCAAATGCAATTCAGCATTTGATCCCGTCCCACATATGGGTTGAATTTCTGAATTGAGTGATGGCTTTATTTGGTGAGTCAATGGAAGCAATTTGACTATCATTGCTAGTTTGTAATCAGGTTAAAGACCAGCCCGCTAACATAAAGCAGAAGAAAATGTCTGAAAGATGAGCACGAACAGGATTCTAGTTGAGGATTAGTGGGTTTACATTTAAGCGATGGGAATTCAACATACGCGTGGCATTGAGGCTCATTGCAGTGGGCCTGTGAACGTCCCTCTCCCTCCCACGTACCTTCTGCTAAGCCTAAAACAAGATGCTCAGCGGTTGCGTCACCCAGTTTTCTCCCTGCGGACTTTCATCTGAAATCATACGTGACAAGAGGATTTTAGAAGCAGATTTTCTCTTATGAGTCTCTGAGTAACGCGTATTTGTTTCTCTGGGAGCCGAGCCGAAGCATCACGGCCAAGCTGGCGGATCAAACTGACAATCAGGACAGCTGGATTCAGCTTGTTTACCTCAATTTGGGGGAGTGTATGTCACTCCTGAATGTTTCTCAGATTTTATTGGGGTTTCAAATAAGTGCACCTGGACTCATAGGATGTCTGCTGGGTTGCATGGAAATATTTAGTGTTTTTCAGGTTGTTAATCGATTTATGCTTTCTTTATCTTTCCAGGTGACCTGGCCCAACTTCAGCTGCCTCAGAAAAATGTAGAAGTGATCAAAGGGAAGCTGGTAGTCCTGCAGGCTTCTTACACTGGAGTGGCGATTGAGAAAAATACAGTGGTCTGGAACTACATGTCCAGCAGCACAGAAATGGTGACTGTCTTTGTTGTTTTTCTTTGTTTGTGTTGACTGAGACCACAGTGTCCTGCAGTGTGACATGCTATATGTCATCTAAAAATAATTTTACATTTATTACATTTTATTCTTAGCAATTGAGAGAATAGAATAGAATTGCCACATTGTAGAAATACTTAAGTGAACTGCAAAAAACTTAAACAATTATTTATAAAAAATTTTTTTTTTTGCAAATATCATATATACCTATAACACCCTAAAATCTCGATGTTAAAAACATGAACATGTTATTTGTCGCTTCTGTTTATTTAAAGCATACCTAGTCAGCTACTTTGACTGTGGATTAAATAAATAGCTAAAAAATTTCAAATAAGATCAATGTAAGATATAATGATAAAGAATAAGTAATAATAATAAATAAAATATCAACAAGCTAAGTAGGATTAAAATAAAACCCCAAGGTAGTGCAAAGACTGTGTACAGCAGACTGAGACAATGAGCAGTCAGATGCACATTGCATTTAGTAATGATGATAATAATAATAATAGTAGTAGTAGCATAATTTAGGCTTGTCGTATTAAAACATATTTTTAATTCTCATATAAAGCTAGTAATAAACAAGTAGTCATTAAGGTAAGAAATAATTGTAATAATCTCTTAATATTTTATATTTGTTATTATTAAATAGTGTTATTTATTGAGATGAGACAAATAATTGTAAAAGATAATACTCTGTAAACTATGAAATATGAATAGTAATCACACAGTAATAAATACTTTAGAAGTAATATAGTTAATTAACTAAGTTGCAGAGCAATTTAAAGAGTGTATTATCTTGGGTCAAGTGCATATATTGGCTGTTTTCCGTCTGATTTCATAGTTTCATAAACATTGTAATTTTTCTCATGGTGGATCAGAACGTAGCATGACATGCAGCTGATGTAATGTAAGGGTCACTCTCTGTCTCTGGACTGCCAGAGGTCAAGAGTGCACACAGATTAATCCTGCTCTTCATTATCACCCGTACGCAAACACTAATATCAACATGTTTCCAGTGCAGTACACCGAAGGGATTCAGCATAGATTTATAATGAATTCTGATAATGTTATGTTAGTCCAAATTAGATATCGAAATGGTGTGGTATTATGGGTGGGATTATATTCATTCATTAGTTTTCGTGCAGATGCCAGAAAGTTTAGCACCATCTGTGCGTGCTGTGTTTTGGATTACGAATGGCAGAGACAGAAAAATTATTCTGGACCGATTAAAAAAAAATTATCATCACTTTTTAATATGGAAATTTAGTTTTTGTTTTAATTCAGTTACTTAATGTTGATAAAATGTCAAATGATAAAATGTTGACAGATGTCTTTATCACAGAATCACAGAAGTTTTTTGTGTTAACCATATTGAAAGTACAAGAAGTAATGTGAATCATCATAGCAGACTACTATCTCATATTACCTGCAAGCTCAGACCATCTTACCGTAAGAGCTAGTATAATACTGTGATTGAAATGTCCACTCTTGGCAGCAATTGTCTTTCATTTTGCATTACACTGCACCTCATTACTCTGTAAGAAACCGTATTATCTGCAGATTGTAAAATCCTCTCTCCTGCATTTTCTTCAATTGAGATTACATCCGCACACTGAGGAATCAGCTGATATGAATCCTTTAGACCTGTCCACTGAGAAATTCGGTCCCTGCCTCAGATTGATGATCTTACATCATTATATTTTTTATGTGTTTTTACCGTGGTTTAGACATTTCCAGCTGCTTGCCTGAGCAGTTCTTGCCATATATTTCTTTAGTATTACAGACGTCCAAACATTTTTGGTTTGTTTATATATTAATACTCCCATCTATTTGCAATAAAATACAAATACAATATATGTAATTATTTAATATGTTTAAAATTTCAATAATTGATTGAATAAATCATTGAAAGTGGTGTTTGTGTAATATTGTGTGCATGTTAATAAAATGTAATGAATAAATATACCTGTATACTGTGAAAAATATTTCACCTGAAACCTGAATTGTTATATATCCATACCTCATTTGCAATTGTAATGCCTTCCACCCTCTTCTTTGTCTTTCTTTAGATTATCTCATACGTCAGTGGAAGTGTAAGTCAAAGCACTTCCCAGTTTGCAGGTCGAGTTGGTTTTATTCATAATATGCCCAGCACCAACCTGTCCCTGTACATTAACAACACCAAAGCATCAGACTCAGGGAAGTACATGTGCCAGGTCATTATCCCGGGCGCCCCAGGATTCACCGGAGAGCTCACCCTTAACGTTAAAGGTGGGTACTTACTGCCACACTGTGGTGCACACATGCATGTGTACATGTCAGATGCTTGTTCTGTGACGCAAGCCAGCGTTTTCCGGATTTATCATCACACAACCCATCTGGTCTCTTTCAGTCCCTCCTTCAGTGCCAGTTTGTCAAGTTAAAGGAAGGCCTGTTCTTAAAGGGAACATCACTCTGGCTTGTAACTCTGATGATGGTAAACCTGCACCAGAATACAAGTGGACCAAGACCAGCCCCAACTCAGAGGTCTTCTTCCCTCCCGCACTAAGTGAGTCTGTCTGTGTGTCCAAGTACGACACAACAGTTTATTAAATATTCTTCATTCTCCTTTTGATTAGCATGCATCAGCATTTACATGCTTGTCCAGAAAGGAAAATGTACTCACCCTAATGTTGTTTTAAATGTATATGACTTTATTTCTTCTGTGGAAAGGGGTGCATTATTGAAGAATGTCCCAGCCACTGAGAAAGAAAGTAGCATGAAAGTATACTTTAGTAAGTCATCTAGGTGACTCTGGATACAGTCACAACAGTTAACAGCTCACTGTGGGAGGAATATTAGATAGAACTGTGATAGAAATGAATGTAATGAATTAGGGTGAACAGCTGTTAAATTTATGCACACAATTAGATAATACCAATTTAGGTCAACCAGTTACCAAGCAATGCTTCATTTTGTTCAGTCTGCAGTGTAAAAAATTCACATTATCTATTAAAGAAGATACACGTAAGCAAAACATGGTCAGGTCAAAGTGAATATTGTTTGATCACAAATTTGTATCAGTTTTACTGGTAGTCCACTGTATGAAGAATCTTTGGGGTATACTATGCGACCGTTTACTTTATTTTGCTATCCTCTC
The DNA here is from genome assembly GCA_027564155.1 of Gymnocypris eckloni scoliostomus. Lineage (NCBI taxonomy): Eukaryota > Metazoa > Chordata > Actinopteri > Cypriniformes > Cyprinidae > Gymnocypris > Gymnocypris eckloni. Next base: position 8,121,262 of record CM050435.1, on the reverse strand, counting down.
TTACATAAATGACTATAGTGTCCTGCAGACTATAGTGTTCTGCACTGACTAGAAAAAAATTATGTCTGGTGTCTAAATCATTTTTGGTTTGACTATGTTTTGAACATCATGAGGTTGAGTTACTAATCTCAGAATTTTCATTTTTGGTTCAACTAACCCTTTAAGCATGACGTGGAAACCGTTTGGGCTGAGATGAAACCTTAAAATCATATATTTATTGACCTTTAAGTAATTCTTGAGTCATTGGAAGCAAATCCTTAGATATCTTTGATAAACATTGCTGGCATTCAGATAGCAATATTTGATCAGTTAGTGTGACACTCTGTGATCTCTGTTTTTACATTTTTGAATGTTTCTAATCTCTGGTTGAATTATTTTTGTAATCATGCAAGTCTAACTTTACCCTCATACTGTTGTAGATCAAACAGCAGGAACATTAAAGCTGAACAATCTGATCAGTAATATGTCAGGGAAATACATATGCTCTGCATCCAACTCTGCAGGAGCGGAGACGTGCTACGTCAACCTGGAGGTCATCACATGTACGTACTGTTGTTTGCTCATTACATACAGAAGCATTCAAAATATTAAGAAATTTATACTTTTATTCAGCAGGGATGCATTAAATTGATCAAAAGTGACAGTAAAGACATTTATGTTAACATTACACTAACTTTCTCTTCATCAAAGAATTCAAAAAAAAGGATTAGTTTCCACAAAAATATTAAGCAGCACATCTGTTTTCAACATTGATTATTAGAAATGTTTCTTGAGCAGCAAATCAGCATATTGGAATGATTTCTGAAGGATCATGTGACACTGAAGACTGGAATAATGAATGATGAAAGTTCAGGAATAAATTACTTTTTTAAAATAGAAAATCTTTAATTAATTGTAGTAGCCTTAACTACTATATGTTTACATTTAAAATAATAATTTGATGCAATGCACTTATGTACATACAGGTACATCTCAAAAAATTTGAATATGGTGAAAAAGTACATTTTTTCTTGTAACTTATTTCAAAAAACTAAACTTTCATATATTTTAGATTCATTACATGTAAAGTAAAACATTTCAAAGTTTTTTTTGTTTTGTTTTAATTTTGATGATTAGAGCTTACAGCTAATGAAAGTCAAAAATCAGTTTCTCAAAATATTTGAAAATTTACATTTGCAAGCTGGAGTCAGTGCATCAAGAGTCACCACACTCAGACATCTTCAGGAAAAGAGCTACCAAGCCACTTCTGAAACAGAAACATCGTCAGAAACATCTTACCTGGGCTAAGGAGAAAAAGAACTGGACTGTTGCTCAGTGGTCCAAAGTCCTCTTTTCAGATGAAAGTAAATTTTGCATTTCATTTGGAAATCAAGTCCCAGAGTCTGGAGGAAGAGTGGAGAGACACAGAATCCATGTTGCTTGAGGTCCAGTGTGAAGTTTCCAGTCAGTGATGATTTGGGCTGCAATGTCATCTGCTGGTGTTGGTCCACTGTGTTTTCTGAAGTCCACAGTCAATGCACCCATCTACCAGAAAGCTTTAAAGCACTTAATGCTTGCTTCTGCTGACAAGCTTTATGTAGATGCTGATTTCATTTTCCAGCAGGACTTGGCACCTGCCCACACTGCCAAAGGTACCAAAAGCTGGTTCAATGGCCATGGTGTTACTGTGCTTGATTGGCCAGCAAACTCGCCTGACCTGAACCCCGTAGATAATCTATGGGGTATTGTCAAGAGGAAGTTGAGAGACACCAGACCCAACAATGCAGATGACCTGAAGGTCGCTTTCAAAGAAACCTGGGCTTCATCACACCCGAGGAGTGCCACGGGCTGATTGTCTTCATGCCACGCCGCATTGATGCAGTAATTCATGCAAAAGGAGGCCCAACCAAGTATTGAGTGCATAGAAATGAACATACTTTTCAGAAACCTGACATTTCTCTTTAAAATATCCTTTTTTATTGATCTTATGTAATATTCAAATGTTATGAGACACTGAATTTGGGGTTCCCCTTCATGGGAACTTCGAACTGCGTCCCCTAGGGGACACTATGAAACGCTCCAGCGTGACTCGTGCCTGAAGAAACATATGAAAACACCATCCGTTGGTCGGCGACAGCCCATGACGCCACTACCACCGCGACCACAATATAAGGGACGGCCGGGTGAATACATCATTAGCTTTTTCGCCTTCACTGACTGGTCTGTTTGAAGAAACGTGCATTCTGGTAGGAATACAGTTTTCCTTTATTTATCATGGCGAGCACTAGCAAGGCGTTTGAGATTGTGTGTGATCCGTGTCCTCGATGACACACACGATCGTTCGCCTGTTGTTTGGGCGAAGAGCACGCACGCCGGCGTCTTTGAGGGGCAATCTGCGCGGCACTGTGAGAGTTCTTGTCTGTCCCTCTTTCGAGGAAAGAGGGCAGCCGCTGCTTCTTCCGCGATTCGATACCCACCGCTGCCGAGGCACGGAGGCGATTGAAATCAGGGTTCGTAGTTGGATATGGCCGATGAGTTAGAGAAGGACCGCCTTTCGCAAGGCCGGCCGAGAACCAGAGTGAGCTGCTGGATTGTGATGATGCGATCTTTCTGACATCATCAGATTCAGCAGTTAGTGCTCTGCTGGGTTATGCCCAGGAAGAGCAGGAGATGTTTGAGGGTGAGGAAGTTGAGACTAAACCCTCTCAATCCTCCTGCACTGCATATGAATGAGTTTTTGGAGGTTATGGATCATAAAATAAATCTTTCTGGCCATAAATCCCCAGCTCGAGAGCCTTCCTTCTTCATAAATCTTGATGTGGAGGTTGAGAAGGAGTGAAAAAAAAAAAGCTATTTTTCTCAGATTCATAGGTTTCAGCATACTAGTTATGCTGACATTGAGGTGCGTGAAAATGGCTATGAGGATGCCCCTGTGCAAGAGATGATAGCCAGTTTATCTCGCTGTGGGCGAGACATCCTCTCTCAAGGCTCCCTCCTTGCCATCTAAGCCCCTGAATCTTGCTTAAATGGCAGGGCATATGCAGCAGCAGGTCAGATCGTCTGCACACACACTATGGCGGTGCTTCAGGCGTACCAGACTGATCTGCTGAAAGACCTGGATACGGCTTTCTATAAAGTCCAGGTATGAGCCCCGAACAACCAGGGTCCTAGCCCATCTCGGTCTGGGGATCAGAGATGGGCTCAGAAGGCTAGTCTCGCGACTCATGCCCTCCCCCGCCTGCGGGTAGGGCTGAAGAGAGGCATGGGTCAGAGAGAGGCAAAACCTGAGGGAGGTGTTCCGGATGAAGCGTCCTATATGACACTTTCGTCCGGACTAGAGTAAGACATCTACTCCTTTCCTTAGGGGGCATCGCCCTCTTGATCCTCTCTAATTCCCCTGCAACCAATAGATTGCTCTCCTGATTGATCGAGCTAGCCTTGCTCCCCTCACTATGGAGGGTTAACTAGGAGCATGCCGCTCCTTTCTGAGCTGCCTAAGTTTCCTCTCATCTGAGGAAGGAGTCCTCCGCCTCCAGAGCTCGTGGTCGGTAAGAGCTAGCATTGCTCCCCTCACCTAGAGGGTCATTTATGAGCATACTGCTCCCTTCTGAGCGCCTGAGTTTCCTCTCACTCTGAGTGTCTGAGTTTCTCCGCCTCCCAGAGCTCTGTGATAGGTCGCCTCCTTGTTGGTCGAGCTAGCATTGCTCCCCTCACCACAGAGGGTCATTTTAGAGCATGCCGCTCCCTTCTAGGCGCCCCTCACTCTGAGGAATGGTTTCTCCGCTCCAGAGCTCCTCATGGGTAGAGCTAGCACTGCTCCCCTCACACAGAGGTCACTTATGAGCATGCCGCTCCCTTATGGGCGCCTGAGTTCCCTCTCATTCTGAGGAATGAGTTCTCCGCCTCCAGAGCTTGCTGTCGGTAGAGCTAACTTTGCTCCCTCACCTAGAGGGTCATCTATGAGCATACCGCTCCCGTGCCTGAGCTGCCTGAGTTTCCTCTCATTCTGAGGAATGAGTTCTCCGCCTCCAGAGCTCGTGCGGTTGGTCGAGCTAGCTTTGCTCCCCTCATCTAGAGGGTCATCTATGAGCAGGCCGCTCCCTTCTGAGCGTCTGAGTCCCCTCTCATTCTGACGAATGAGTTCTCCGCCTCCAGAGCTCTGTGATAGGTCGCCTCCGTATTGGTCGAGCTAGCATGGCCCTCACCATAGAGGGTCACTTATGAGCATGCCGCCCCTTATGGGCGTCTGAGTTCCCTCTCATTCTGAGGAATGAGTTCTCCGCCCTTCAGAGCTTGCTGTCGGTAGAGCTAACTTTGCTCCCCTCACCCAGAGGGTCATCTATGAGCATACCGCCTCCCGCCTGAGCTGCCTGAGTTTCCTCTCATTCTGAGGAATGAGTTCTCCGCCTCCAGAGCTCGTGCTGGTCGAGCTAGCTTTGCTCCCCTCATCTAGAGGGTCATCTATGAGCAGGCCGCTCCCTTCTGAGCGCCTGAGTCCCCTCTCATTCTGACGAATGAGTTCTCGGCTCTCCAGAGCTCTGTGAGAGGTTGCTCTCCTAGTTGGTTGAGCTAGCATAGCTCCCTCACCATAGAGGGTCACCTATGAGCATGCCGCTCCTTTCTGGGCATCCGAGCTCCCTGCACTCGGAAGACTGAGTTCTCCGCCTCCAGAGCTCCTCATCGGTAGAGCTAGCACTGCTCCCCTCACTGTAGAGGGTCATCTATGAGCATGCCGCCTCTCTGAGCGTCTGAGACTCTCACTCCAAGGGATGAGTACTTCTTCGCTCCAAGTGGAACGTAATACCATTATATAAGTGCACACGTTAAACTCTGGGCACTTTTCTAAAATCCACTTAGTGGTAAGATCGCACATCAAGTGTTCTGCTCTTTCTAAAATCCATGCTATGGTAAGTGCACACGCCAGACTTTGGGCACTTTTCAAAATCCACCCAGTGGTAAGTTAGCACATCGAATGTTCTGCTTTCTTTCTAAAAATCCCGTAGGGTAGGGTTACGCCAGCAGCTTCGGCCCTTATTTGAGTTGGTCAGGCCCCGGCTTGTGCCTTGGGCTCCACTCCTGAGTGTTGAGTTCCCTCTCAAAATGAGTTCTCCGCCTCCAGAGCTCGCTATTGGTAGAGCTGGCGTTGCTCACTTAGAGGGTCACCATGAGCATGCCACTCCCTTCGAGCATCTGAGCTCATTCTGAGGAATGAGTTCTCTGCTCCCCAGAGCTCTGTGATAGGTTGCTCTCCCTGCTGGTCGAGCTAGCATTGCTCCCCTCACTATAGAGGGTTATCTATGAGCATGCCGCTCCCTGCTGAGCGGGAGTTCCTCTCATTCTGAGGAATGAGTTCCCCGCCTCCAGAGCTCATGGTTGGGCTTGCCGCTCCTTTCTGAGCGGGCGGAGTGCCTTCTCATTCTGAGGAATGAGTTCTCCACTCTCCAGAGCTCGTTATAGGTCTCATTCTGTAGAATGAGTTCTCCGCCTCCCCAGAGCTCTGTGACCGCTTCAAGTAGAACGTAATAATACCAATATATAAGTGCACACGTTAAACTCTGGGCACTTTCTAAAATCCACTTAGTGGTAAGATCGCACATCAATTGTTTTTATGCTCTTTCTAAAATCCATGCTATGGTAAGTGCGCACGCCAGACTTTGGGCACTTTTTCAAAATCCACCCAGTGGTAAGTTAGCACATCGAATGTTCTGCTTTCTTTCTAAAATCCCGCAGGGTAGGGTTACGTGCACAGCTTCGTGCCCTTATTTGAGTTGGTCAAGCCCCTGTGCCTTGGGCACCACTCCTGAGCATTTGAGTTCTCTCTCAAATGAGTTCTCCGCCTCCAGAGCTCGCTATTGGTAGAGCTGGCGTTGCTCCCCTCACTTAGAGGGTCACCTATGAGCATGCCGCCTCCCTTCGAGCGCCTGAGCTCATTCTGAGGAATGAGTTTTCCGCTCCTCAAAGCTCTGTGGTAGTTCGTTTGCCTTGCTGGTCGAGCTAGCATTGCTCCCCTCGCTATAGAGGGTCACCTATGAGCATGCCGCCCTGTTGAGAATCGGAAGTTTCCCCACTTCCAGAGTTCGCAGATCGCCGCCTGGTGGGTCGAGCTAGCATTGCTCCCCTCATCTTAGAGGGTCATCTATGAGCATACAGCTCCCTTCTGAGCATCTAGTTCCCCGACATAGAACGTAAAAATAAAATATATATAAGTGCACACGCTAAAGCAATGGGCACTTTCTAAAATCCACTTAGTGGTAAGATCGCACATCAATGTTCTCATGCTCTTTCTAAAATCCATGCTATGGTAAATGCACACGCTAGACTTTGGGCATTTTTCTAAAATCCACCCAGTGGTAAGTTAGCACATCGAATGTTCTGCTTTCTTTCTAAAACCCTTAGGGGTAGGGGTTACGCCAGCTCAGGCCCTTATTTGAGTTGGTCAAGCCCCGGTTTGTGCCTTGGGACCCACTCCATGTAACCAAATATTTTGGTTTAAAAGGGTAATGCTACCAAGGGGTCTGTTGAGACAGCTCCCTCAGCAAGCTCATGTAGAGCAAGCGGTAGCCCCTAGTGACCGGCCAGGACCTAGTGGCTACCACTAGGTACTTGGCCCTATCCCCTTAAAGGAATCTTTCTGTATAAGAATGATTCCAAACCTGTGAGTTTCTACCTTGGGTCCGGTAATGCCGCACCTAGCAGGTAAGTACTTCAGGTATGCAGCTCGGGGTTTTGGCCGAAGGGGATAATGTCACTGACAGCATCAACCGTCCAAACAGGGGCAACTCCCTGAGCCAAATGGTAGAGTTAACTTGTGCTCGCCTCCCTGCGGGAATTTGGCTTGCATTCCCTCAGCATGGCGGCGGGTATAACGTTTCCCATAGTGTCCCCTAGGGGACGCAGTTCGAAGTTCCCATGAAGGGGAACGCCCAGGTTACGATAACCATGGTTCCCCGAGTGGGGAACGAGACACTGCGTCCCTAGGCTTTGGGGCCATGCTGCGACGCAAGCTTCAGACGGTAGAATGATGTATTCACCCGGCCGTCCTTATATTGTGGTCGCGCCGGTAGTGACGTCATGGGCTGTCGCCGCCAACGGATGGTGTTTTTTCATATGTTTCTTCAGGCACGAGTCACGCTGGAGGCGTTCCCCATAGTGTCCCCTAGGGGACGCAGTGTCTCGTTCCCCACTCGGGGAACCATGGTTACATACGTAACCTGAGACGTTTTCATTATCTGTAAGCCATAATCATCAAAATTTCAAGAAATAAAGGCTTGAAATATTTCACTCTGTGTAATTAATCTATATAATATATGGGTTTCACTTTCTAAAATGAGTGACAAAATATATAGACCTTTTTCATGATATTCAATTTTTTTTAGATTTTAGTACCTGTATTTGATTTTACATTGTACTTGTATTTAAAAAAAACTGCATGTAACTGCATCTGTAATTAATGTCTGTAATGTAAGTATTTTGATGTAAAAAGTGTTTTGCAATAGAATATAAACACAATAATTACAGTGTACATATTTTTTTTATGTAAGTACGTAGTAGTTAAGGCCACCTAATATAAAGTGTGACCAAAAATGTAATCTTACTGTTTTTTTTTTAACTGTTGTACTCATTCTCTTTTGCATACTTAACGTTGAGTTAGGGCTGGGCGATATGGCTGAAAACTGTATCACGATATCAGTGTTTCATATCGGTCGATATCGATAATTATTGATATTTTTTATGACCCATTTCAAAATAAGGACACAGGAGATTTAGCCAAAATATATTACATTTAAACATTTTTTATTTTAAACTTAACCTTCCTCTGATCACTGTAATCCCTCAGTTATTAAGACAGAAATGTCAACAACCATGGAAAACTGACAAATAATTAAAATGTAAACATAAGCCTAAAGTCACAATGAACATTTAACAATTATCTCTTAACATTTGTTGTTGGTTGAATACGGCTGTGCTCCAAAGGGTGAGCGCGCTAAGGTGGTACATCAAGTTCGTGGTATTTCCAGTCGTATAGGCGGGACCCGGTCTTGCATAATTTGCAGACACACTGGTCTGACTACGGTCATACTTATAATATCCAAAAACTGCCATACTGGCGAGCTGACTTTTCCTCTTTATTTACAATTTCCTCGCTCGCCAGGCACTCATTTTCTGCTTATAAAAAGGAATCCAGCAGACCAGCACGAGACAAACGATATGGCGCAACCAAACAGATACTGTTACATGATTGGCTGTTAGCGTGTCACTCCCTATTTGTTAGGTTACCAGAGAGCGAAAAGTGCGTTTGTTAATGCAACCAAACTTGCTTTATAAGCTGTTTTCTTCCGACGAAGAATACAAAATATCGAACGTTTTATCGAACACATTTTTATTGATATCGATCACGTGTTCATCGCGATACATATCGTTATCGCTTTATCGCCCAGCCCCACGCTGAGTCATTTAAGTTGTCTGAAGATAAAAAGTGTACATTAACTTTTCTTACAGCGACTAATGCTGGGATGATCGCTGGTGTCACGGTTGGTTGTATTGTGGCTCTCATCCTCATCATTCTCTTCCTCTTCTTCATGTGGACAAGACGGAAAGACACAGAGGAGGATTTAGCCAATGATATCAAGTAAGATAATTATGATTTATTGATTTATTTAATAATTTCTAACTTGTGTTGACACTGTGTTTTTGTGTGTTACAGAGAGGATGCTCAGGCTCCCAAACGCATCTCATGGGCCAAGAGTGGCACTGGATCTGACATCATCTCTAAAATGGCACCCTGTCCTCCATTCAGACCAGCTCTTACCCACGAGACACCCAGAACCACCACCACTACCCTCACTCCGACACCGCATCCATCCTCACGGCCACGGGCAGCACAGCCGGCTACCGCTCACAGCCTCCAGCGGGCGCCACCCTGGAGCGCACATTGCCAGGCTACATCACCAACCCCATCCCGCACCGTGGACCCTCGGGACCCCCCAGCACCAATGGAGGCTCCCAGCACACCTCAGTGCCCCGGCCAGCCTCCGCCCAGCCTCAGATTCCACGTCCGCCTGTGCTGCCCATCACCGTAACTGCTGCCAACATCTCCCGCATGGGAGGGGTCCCCATCATGGTGCCAGCGCAAAACCAGGCTGGCTCTCTAGTGTAGGACCAAACATTTCTGCTGGACTTCTGAAGAGGACATCATGTCTGCGGTCCCACAAACTGAAGCACATTGGAAAGGATTAATTTGAACCGATAAGCGTCTTGACTCTGAATGGAAACTGTATGATGTCATTTTCTTTATTTACATTTTTTATTTTGTTTAAATATTTCAAAGTATTACATCATTCTTGGTCTGTTCATTTCATAATTTGCAGCAAATAATTTTTTTCTGGTTTAAACCAAAGAGTTCCTGTTGATGTGGGGATACTAGTTTGTCTTGTCATTTGCATCAGCATTGTTTCAGAGTTCTGCTACAGTTAAAGCTGACAGATTTGAAGAAAAATGACTTATTAGGCTGCAAATGAAGATCATAAGGCTAAAACATCCAGTTTCCAGGAAATAACTGCACCAGTGAAACATACGCTTTATTTTCTTAATGCACATCACTGAACATCCCAGTTTTTCAGAAATGCGTAATGGAAGTAAAATGGGTTGCGAGCGAATGGTAGTTCATGGTTATTCAATGCTTTTGAAACCACTACTGTAATTTTTTAAGTATGTTGTTTGTACTCAAAGAGTGCGACACTGTGACACTGACTGTTTTTCAAGCACAAACTATTTTACTTTATTTTATTAGAAATGTTTTATTGTCTGTACCCATGTCAATCTTTTTGTCATCTGACTGCAGACTGGACAACCTCAATCTGTTTAGTATTTAGGACTGTCAGCAGACGTGAAAACACTCTGTATTCATATTTTTGATTAAAAGAAACTGGCTGTAGTCTGTTCATTTGCAAGGTTGTAATGTTCTGTAGAGTCAGAAATGTAATATTTTGTATGATATCGAACATATGTTTCTACTTGTTGTGATTCAGTCCATGGCATATTGACCTGCAGTGACTTAGGTTTGTTAATGCTTACTAATAAGCAAATTAATGTTTTTGATGGCGGAAAAAGTCCACATAAAGATTAAAATTGCACAATAAAATAAGTCGAGGTTGCGACTTCAGGTTATTTTTCGCGCGCTTTTCGTTGGAAAGTTCAAACGGTTAGGAAGACTTGCTACAAAAAGAAGAGAGCAGAAGGTAAGATACTGTTATAAGTTTTAACTAGCCTTTTATGACATTTCTGGTGACCCATTATTAATAATATGTGGAAAAGATAACCTAGAGCGCTACGTAATATAAATAAGCCGCAAACTGAAACATTTAACTTAGTCAGGGTCAGACTCAGAATGGCTCAAATAAGCTATACGGCGTATAAAATGAGCATGAACGAAGTCCTCCGTTTTTATGTTATCTAACACGATATAGTTCAGATATTCTATTGTGAAGACACTGAATGAGTTAATTTAAACTTTGAATACAATTTCAACAGTCAAAAGTAGTGCGTTAGGCCTACAGTCATGGACTGTAATGTTATATCGGAAAAATATTCCTTCATAAAAGGTAAGATATCTGTTCCAGGGGACAAATATCACTTCATTTTAAATAAAATTAATTCATTTTTTACACTGGTTTAAGCAGAACTAAGTCGCTCGTATAGGAAGGAGCATGACTGAAAACCTTTCCAACTAATGAGTATCAATACCAGTTATTAGATGTAACGTTACGTGTTTTAATTTAATTTTAAAGTGCAATATTAAACTAGACGCCACAGTAACAACAAAAAACTCGTTTAACGCTGTTGCAAACAAGCTTGCGTGTATGATGAATTATAATGTCCTGCATATGACTGGCCTCTAGTGGAATATTGCGTTATTACAATAAATCAGTCTTTCACAGGGTTTGACATTTATTGGAATTATAACTCAGCAATGCTTCACGTTCCTCCATGTCCCTTAGTTAATAAGAAATATATACATTAAAGATGTAAGGCATGAATGACAGTTAATGTTAAAAGTAAAAATAAAAGGTTTTTATTAGACAAATGGATGGTCAATGAAAAACCACACTATGTAGAACTGTGTGTTTCATACATAGGATGAAAAAAAGTCTTGAATTACCCAAAATAAGACAAGTCACAAGGTTTCTCCTTATAACTTGGCATTAATGTAGAACAGTAAAACATGCTGTATTATCAACCAACCTTGACTGAAATTAAGCAACAATACTAAAATGGCAAAAGCAGAAAATATTGACGGATTATTTTCAAATGTGCTCTCGAATCAATGCATCTACGCCTGAAGAAGATTGTGATTAATGCCCTTCTCATCGTCCCCTGTGTTCAGAACGGATGTGATTGATTGAGTAGTATGTAAAATGCCTTATGTTAGACATATATTTAAAATTAAAATATTACCTGATCGTAGAGTCAAACCGATTATAGTTCACCTGTTACCCTTACACGTTCCATATGGCTTTTGGCCCGTAGTAACGTACGCAGTAGAAAACATGTAAAGCACCAGGTGCTGTGATATGAACCTCGTGGATATGTGAATACAGGAAGGGCAGTGAGATGAGCAAGGTCAAAGGTCATTAGATAAGCAAGAGAAGGATGGTTAGATGTTCAGGGTCCCTCGCTGATACTGGATAAGGGAGCTCATGCAGCTGGGCTGGAGAACCGATAGAGGAGGAACGAAGACACCCGACCTCTCCACAGTCTCACCATCAGCACATCACGCTCAGGACTTTAGGTAGGACACAGAACTGCAGGATGTGATCATGTGTTAATGGTGTCAGTGCTGTGTATTTACTTCATATACATTTATATACTGTGCTAAATAACTGTATTATAGTTAACTAAAACCATAAAAACGTTTGAAATTAAACTTTATCTGAAATAAAGTAAATATCAATGAACCATAACCTTATTTTATTTCAGCTAGTTGCCAAAGCAGCATTTCTCATTTCATTAAGTTTAACATGATGCGCTAAAATAACTAAAACTGAAATAGAAAATTAATAAATAAATACTATAGACAAATAAAAACCAAAACACTAATAAAACTGATAAAAACACTCACTAGAAAAATAATAATAATGCAGGTGCGTTATTTATGAGAATATTTTGAACAGTGATATTCTGTGAATCCAGTTATTTAATTAAATTGAGATAAAAGAATATACATTATGAAAAAATGACACTTCCTAGGTGGTAAAATATTTTCAACTCATAGCCTATTTTAGAGCCACAGTAATAATAAGACATTATTATCTAATAATGTAGAAAGTATGACAATTAAAACCCCATAACCTAACAAAATACCATTTAAAACATAATTAAAAAAATAAAAGTCATTATAATTTTGGTGAATACAAATTTGAATTACCTTTTAGTATATAGTCAGTCAGGAGGGTCGGGACCTTCTCACTGTCTTCTTTCATGGCATAGAGAACTGACAAACAATACCAGTTCAAATAATGGTCACTATTTGTTTTCATTCATTTGTTATTATTTGAAGGATTCAATAAATCAATATTAGCAAATATATATATACAATAAACATGAAATATTTTGGTGATTTCTACAGAAAAGGTGGATTCACTTTGACTCAATTGTAATTCCATTAGTGCCGTTCAGTACTCTTACTTTTTGTGAGCAGTTGCAAGTCATCCACAGATGGAGGAGTCCCTTTCTTCTCGAATGGGATGACTGTGTTTAGGTACTGTTAGGTAAAAAACGATCAGATCTTATTTCTGCATATATGCACGTTTAGTTCAGAACATTAACTGAAATGCTCCGTCTTACCTGTCTTTCTGTCCCTGAGGTCCCAAAGGTCTGTCTGATGCCTGTCTGCAGGATGTTGGACAGACCCTCCATGCTGAAGCGCTGAAACACATTCAAACAGCAAATATTAAGATTTTGTACAGCACTGTATCCCTTGTGTGCACATCCTACTCCAAACTAGAGAATAGAGCTGGGAGAATTCAATCGGGGATCTAGAAATGATGGAAAAAGATCAGAAATGATTTATTATGTAAGTATCTGCACATTTCTTAATTAATAATTAATAATGTAATAATTAATATTATATTTATTTTAAATTATGTATACTGTACATTATAACGTTGTGATGCCATTTATTTAAGCTTTTGAAAAATTCATTTTTATTGTTTTATTTAAATTTTTTGAGAATTAATAATATATATATATATATATATGCACTGCATATATTTATATTTTGTATATATATAAACACACACACACCCACAGCATATATTTTTTTAAGAATATTTTGTATATATATATATATATATATATGTCATATATAAATATATTTAATATATAAAAGTAACATATTTTTCTTATATATATATATATATATATATATATATACATGCATGTGTGTGTCTTTATATATACACATTATAAATATACACAGTACACATATATATTATGTAAACAAAACAAAATATTTTGGATGTGATTAATCACGATTAATCATTTAACGGCACTAATATATATATATATATATATATATTTATTCACTTTTTAAAATTATATTAATTCTCCAAAACAATATATAATTTAATTAGATTAAAAATCATAATATTTATAAATGATTAGTCATGAAATGACTATATAATAATTTTAGGCTAAAATCTTAAGCTTCTGAGTTCAGGAAAAGTGTGCAAACATAATATTAAATGTATTAAATTAAAATTAAATAGAGCGTCACAATTTGCCACATTTACTAACTCTAGTCACTGTGTAAAAAATGACTAAAATTATCAACTCATCCCTGTGAGAACATTGCATTTTAACATTTGGATAAAAAGTTTTTTGGATAAAAGCGTCTGCTAAATGACTAAATAAATAAAGAAATAAACACTGAGGATGAGGACGCGGAGATGCAGTTCTTGCATGCTGTAATCGAATCACAGTGGCATTACTGTAAGAAGAAGCTCATTTGCAGGGGAATGCTTCCTCTGCGCTTCCAGTAAGTGCTAAGTGCAGCTGAAGAGTAATGGAGCAAGATCCATTAACCGCAGAGAGAGATGTCTGTGGAGGTAATCATCATGCAGTTCATTTCAACACTCTTACTTTCGCAGGCATGCTCCCGGTCTGCTCGGAGCGGGTAGATCCTTGCAGACTCATGGCCTTGTCCTTACGCCTGCGCTTGCTCAGCTCTCTTTGCTCCTTCTGTCTGTTCTGGACCTCCATCAGAGCTGTGATGAAGGTGTTCTTCATCTCCTTCTCAAACTCCAGCTCGTCCCTCCGGGCCAGCTGGGCCACCAGTTCCTCTGAATACTCTCGTATCGCCGCCTCCATCCGACACAAGATATCAAGCAGCGCCGAGCTGGGCATCAGCCTCAGCCCTGCATGACAAGCATTCGGTTTAATAAGACTTGATCAAAGCGAGCAACACTTGACTTTCACACTGTGACTAATGTTCCTTTAGTGTCGTTCTCAGTTGAGTTGACGTGGGCTATTTTTCATTCGTTTTTGCTCTACTGTGTCTTTGGTTTCAAAAACATGATCGGTTTGGGATAAAGAAATGCTGAAACAACATGGTTTAATATATCAACCCTCTCTATGTACTCGATAGGCACCTGTTTCTTTTCCTGGGGAGATGTAGAGCATGTTATCATTGACCTTGATCTGGTAACATCAAGGTACTTCTTTTACTCATAGAGATAAACATACTCTGTACCCAGTCCATTTACTGTATACATCAGCTACATTTAAAGCAGTGCTTGTTTAAGTGTTCAGACTTTCATCCTTACATCTAGTTTCATCTGAAGATTCATGAAAAGTTTGAAACGTTTTCACATATTTATTAATCACAGGTTTGAAGAAGCACCTTCATAGGAGCAGTTGTTGTTGGAGGCCTGAGACAGCATGCGGATCTCCTCCAAGAGAGAGGGGCTGCTTTTAGAGGAAGACACTGCGATATCATCTTCCTCCTCTTCCTCTGTCTCTCCAGGGTCTGGTGAGTTTTCCATCATCTCCACAATCTCCTCAATCACCTGGTGACAGATTTCAGAGGGTGTTTAAACCATTTTTGAGGACACAGCAGAACTATAGCTTTGAACTTTAGCTTTGTGTGCAATGGATCAAGATAGCATACTTGATTTTAAATACAGCATAGCTTTAAAGCTAGGTTACCGTTGAAGCGTAAACCTGCTCGATGTAAAAATACAGTATTAGGCTAAATGTATCGACCATTAGTATGTCACAAATACCAGGTTTAGGCTCACCTGATCAGCTGTAATAAGAGGTTCGTCACTCAGACAATTGGCATTCTCATTCTTCTCATTCATCTCCTCCTCTTCTTTTTCATGTATCTTTAAAACCAAGAGAAATGCGTTCAGGAAAATCTTCACAACATGTTTAGGAGCATCAGCCGTATCAATATGACTGGATGGAGGAGAGTAATGGCTCTTACACTCATTGGTAATGTGCTGAAGAGAGTGCTTTCTAATGTTAGCTTGACAGCTCTTCAGGCCTGCGATGGTTTACAGCTAAACTAGTCAAAAGCTAGCATTAGATTACCTCATTTCACATATGACCAGTTACATTAGTTGATAATATGTATAATATTATACAAAGACTGTAACTGTGTTCATCTCACATGATGACAAATGTAAAAATGTCTGCCTGTTAGTTTTTTGTGCTGTCTAAAGTGTTTATTGCCAAGCTTGGGGCAGGCTGATTGCCAGAGAAAGTAGATCAGGCTGGGTTTTTGGCAGCGAGTGACTGTATCTGCCATCCATTTGGCATAAATATACACACCGCACCCTGAATCGAGAAGGCAAAGCTGTACTCTCATATAGTCCTGCAGTCATTTGCTCAGAGGAAATAAATGTTTTTCAATTATAAGGAGAAAGATATTTATTTTTTGATGGCCATTGCATCAGTGATAGCATTAATCTATACAGTAACCCTGCAGTAAATGATCATGTCAACACCATGAATGTTATCAGAGCAGAGCAGCCGTTTACCTCCTGATCTGAGAAGTTGCCGTTGAGCGTTTCTGAGGTGGGGTCGTCCCAGCTGGACACAGAGGAGGGGATGTAGTTGTCAGTCAGAGCATCCCACACGCTACAAAAACACATGCATGGACATTTATATACACAATGTTCCAACCGACACAGTGAAAATGGAACAAATGAGACATTCAAACTCAGAATTATGAATAATACATTCTTTAATATCACCTTTAATAAGAACTCACTCCATTAACAAAGAAGTGTAATTTATTTGTATTAATTATAATTTGTCATGTTTATTTTAAGATGTTCTTTAAGTAGCTGGTTTGCATGTTTATATAACTGGGTTAGTGACAACGATTTCATTTTCTTTTCTTTCTTTTCTATTTTCTATCTACACACTGATATTTCTCTCCACACTTTCTTTGTGCCTCTGTCTAGTCATCCAGGGAACAAGTGGCCATTCAAAGTGTGCTGATCCTCTGAGGACACACACAGACACACGCCTACCAGCCTCCCTTCCAGCCCTGCAACAACGGCAAACTGGTACAGACTCATTGTCTACCCATATGTCATTGTCAGAAAGAGTTTAATTTCTGTTTACTGTCTGGAGATCTCCAAAGGCAACATCTTATCTAGAATATTTACTAACCACAGGTTAAAAATATATATATATATATATGTGTGTATGTATATATATACACTGAGGATTGCAGCAGGCTGGCTTCTGTAATTCGGCAGATGCACAGCCACAGGCTGAATTCTAGCACAGGGACAGATTTGTGTCTGAATACAAGCCAAGAACAAAAGCCACGGGCAATGAGAACACATCACAGTGGGAAACGCAAAAAATAACAAGCTAACAAATCATAAATCAACGGCATATTTACACCACAAACTATGAGAGTAATGAGCAAGATGCTCAAATACTGGAAAACCCAGTGACATGTTCCATTTGATCTCTTATAAGGCTACAAAAAGGATTAAAAATGTTGATTTGAATCTAATTTTCTTAACTTTTATTTCTTCTCTTTTTTATTTACTTGGTAATATTAGTGTATATTTTTGCCTGTACAGCCTCAATCAGTGATGATTGTTTGACTGTCATAAATCAACAATAATGTATGCTATATTTAAACCAAGGGATTTTTTTTGTCCTATTTTGCGAGAGGCAGATTTGACGGCAGAGAGAGGATGTGACAGTCTGCCAGCACAGACAAGTCAGGACAAACAAAAGCACTGAGGCGTATGAAAATTTGCTGAATAATTCACGGCCAAACCATGGACACACGCACACAGACAGGCGCTGATGACGGACAAAGGGTGTTTTTATACAATTTGATTGGCAGGCCAGTTGGCAAGGATGTCAGACATGTCCTCACTTTTGATTGGCAGAGAGACAGCCAACTGGATGGGCATATTCATCAGCACAGTCATAACAGAAAAAACTTGATGCTAATTGCATCAAACTTCATTCACTATCTACATGTATTTACTAGAAATGGAACAGAAAAGATCTTACTCTTCATCTTGAAGCCTCTCCTCATCCTCCTCGGTGCGATTGGTTGCGAACAGGTGCCAGACCTTCGGTCTTGGTGTTGTAGTTGTGGAAGCACACATTCAGCTTCTCGTCAAATTCATTGACGAGGTCCTCCATGGACTTGAAGCTCATCATCTCAGAGAAGTTCTCCAGCTCTGAGAACTCTTCGCGGCAGAGCGGCGCCAGAGGAATGGTTTTGTGAGGCCGGCAGACAGGCTGCTCGGAGTCGAGCTCCTCCATCTTGAAGGGCCGCAGATCCTCGAATTCTTCGTCCAGGCACACCAGAGGGGCCTCCATACTGATGCCCTCTTGATCACACACTCACGTGGAGGTTGTGGCTGCAACAATCCCTAATTAAAAATATGATCATTGACAATCTGTTATTTAACATCTCAAATCTTCGTCTAAAACATAAAATGTAGATTTAAAATGTTGAGTTATTCAAATGGATTTTTCACTTTTCTGAAAATGATGTTATATAACAGTAATGGCTTCTTCAGAGTCAAGAATATTTTGAGAGGCTTTTTAACTTTGAACATTTAGACTATGAAATACAGTTTTTCTCAGATGACATCTCGTTAAATGAATTCCCTTCCTTTCCTCTAAGCGAGCAGGGAACACGAATGACTGCATTTCGCTCAAGCAGAGTGAAAGTAATTGTGTTTAATTTGCGTGGCGGTTGATTCAGCAGAACCTCTGGGATTTTTCCCAATGAATTCTGGGACAGCGAGGCATAGTCAACCAGCAATTATAGATACTGCTAATTCAAATTCACTTTCTCTAACATATGAAAAAATTATTAATGTGTAAATACGTATATTAGCTGTAAATACGTATCATTACTGCCTTATAATCCACTTTAACAAATTCAATGGTGCAATATGAGCATTTCTTGGCAAAAAGGCATCTTGTTATATTCTGATTCACTCAAAATAACTGCTTTACGTTCTATTTAGGTCAAGATGACTTCCACAAAAATGCACTCGTCATTGAAATAAACAAGTTCAGTTTGAGAGTTATTATAACATCCACTCTTTATTTCCTGCATTTTCGACCTGTGATCTGACTGTTCCCATGAATGAGCTCGAAAGGCTTTATCAGGCTTAACGTCAAGCTAAAAGACTGCATGATAAACATCCATTTAACACAGGCTTGCATAAGCTTTTACCCCAACGTTACATTAGTCAGCAAAGTTCCATTCCACTAATACACTCTATTACCCTAGTGTGCATGTGTCTGCCTGTAGTGTATTGTGTCAGAATTAAGGGAATTACATTTAGTCACTTCCTGGTTTTTGGCCACCAATTGATTTGTTTATCCGTCACCCGTAATTCTGTGCCTATGGCCAAAACCCATTCAAAAATCTTCCAATGACCAAAGCAAAGAGCCAATCCAATGTTACATTGATAAACTGCTGCCCCTTATTCACACTTCCTGAGGAAGGGGGTGGAATTGAGCAAGAGTTTAAATAGCATATTGACCTTAGATATATCGATGGAACAAACTGTGACAATGGAATAAAACACTTTTGCCGTGGGACCTCCGCTGAGAGTGACGTCATCCAAATGTGTATTACATTAATATTTATCACAGTGATAAAATATGCAAGAGATATTCTCAAACGCACTGCTAAATCTGGATTACAGCATGAATTTGAGAGTGCCAGTTAACGGTGCTCGTGGCAGACTATGAATATGAACACAACCATGTCACGAGATAAGATGAATTGACAAGCCATGATGGGAAGAAATATGGCGGATCACATCATAAAGCATGGGAGAGATAAATACAACATCACCGTAATATTTTTGTATTTCTTTAGGTCACACCACATGGATTTAAAAATATTTTTTTGATTATCCAACTGGAAGAATATTCAAATTGTGCAATGCAAAAATTCTATTTTTTTCTATAAATATGTACAGAATGAAATGAAAAGGGATTGGATGTAGAACGGATGGAGATCAAGGTTACCCCATTTCCCAGTGGGAATAACGGGAAAACAATGGCGGGATGGAGACGGAGTGATGGAGGCGAGAGAGGGAGGAACAAATTACCTGCAGGAGAATCTCTCCGTGTGTATCTGGGTAGAAACAGCCCCCTCCTATTCCAATATAGTCAGAGAGAAACCACCATCAGCAAATTTTGGTCAGGGACAGCAGACACGATCGTTCCCATCACACACACACAGAAGCTCCGTGTCGTGATGGCCGCTGTTAAGTCCACGGCGTCTTGTCTAAGCCAGTCAAGGCTCAGAGAGTTGTTTTCTGAGCATTAAGCAGAAGCCGTCCTCTCCTGTTCCACGGAGCCTGCGCATTGGTACGGTGACTGACGGAATCATCCTCCTCACCGACCCTCCCCCTTCTGCTCCTCTCCTCATGCACCTCACTCTCTCCGCCCCCTACCCCCGCCCGCTCCCTTTCTCTCACAGCCATAAGCCAAATCCCTCCATATTCATGAGGAAGGACAAAACAAAACAGTGAGAGGTAATGGAGAGAAGCTGTATTGGGGCTTTATTCACACCTTGAACTCGCTTGTCATCGGCCACATCAGGGGTCTCTTGGCAGGACCCCCCTCTCATTACCCCTCAAAGCACGCTCGAGGGATTTTCAATGAGAAAGCCGTGCTAACAACATGTACGCTGGCTGCTTACTGTCAGTCATTACTATTGAAATGAAAGCTATAAATGTGGCAAGATTACAGTGTTTTAATAATGTTGCAGGGTCATAATGAGTAGAAGAAAGTCTGAGACCACAAGTGAAAATGCTTCTATATTGTATTTTTTATAATAATTTAATAAAACAATTACAAATTGTAGTATTAGCATAACAATTTAATGAAAAGTTGAAATTAACAGTGTCAATGTACTAATAGCTTATTAAAATGTAAAGTTTTATCTAATAACATTAGTTAATGTACTGTGAATTAATATGACCTTGAACATTTTTATTAAGAAAGGTTAATAAATGCTGTAACACATATATTGCTCATGTTAGTTAATGCATTAATCAGTGTAAACAAATGAGAAAGAAGAGTTTAACTACAGTTTAAATGTCATTTTATCCAAATCTGAAAATGAAATGTCCATTTTTCCGCACTACATTGTTATGCACATTATAATGCCGTGCTACCCAAATTCCCTTCCCTTGCCTTGTAGTAATTAATATGATTCATTTTAGTTTGTTTTATTTTTCATTTATTTAAACAAAATAGTATATAATTGTATTAATGTGCTATTTATCATTTATTGGCCATTACATGAAAATAATTATGGTAACTCTTTACAATATGGTTTTTTAATTAACAAGAAGTAACAATGAACTACTTCTACAGTATTTATTCATCTTATTGAATCAGCTGTTAATACACTGAACAAACATGAACAATGTACAACTGTATTTTTATTTAATCGCATTTTAGGGAACGATAACAAAGATTAATCAATTCTTTAATGTTGTTCATTGGTATACACTAGTGCACTAATAAATGAGATCTTATTGTAAAGTGTTACTATTTAGAATTTTTTTAATTGTAAAATCCTAAAGTACATTTTATTTATATAGCATTTAAACATTGAATCTGACCAAAGTGCTGAACAGGGAAAACCAAATCCATAATAATAATAATAAATTCCTTCCTCTAAAACCTTCCATTTCTGTGTTTATATTAGATAATTAATCACGGATTAAACAACATGTCAATGTGGTCTCAGACTTTTGAACCCCTACAGACAAACTACACTGTTTCCAGCTCGATTTATCTGACTCTGACTCTGCAGGCCATCCAGCGAGTCTGAAAGACCGAGAAATGCAGCGAAGACAAAGACTGTGGCTTATTGGAACTGATGGGGCATAAAGAACTGTTTCGTTTGGTCGTAGTATTGCCCAGTTGCCCTTTACGTTACACATATCCACACCTCCTGTGTGTAACGACACTCTCCCTGCTGCCCTTAATCCTTCATGGCTTTTAATCTGTGTCTCAGCCTGTAAAAAGACCCGTACAGTTAGAGACGCTCTCCAGCGTGCATGTGTCTGCATGCACAAAAGATGCTCAAAATTGGCTTGCCATATTCCAGGGATTAGCATCTGATTTGATGGATTACAGACAATGCTTTCACAGTTCTGAGCAGATGACTATGGTGCATGGCACATGCTGCATTAGACATCACAGGACGTCTAGTCCTTATATAGTTAAGCTTCCTGTCCATGTGGCCAGGTTTACTCAGAAATGCATTTAGGCGTTGAAAGCATGCGCCGTGACTGAAATACAAATGCAGGTGCATTACTACATGCTGCTTGGATATAAAGTGTTAGTAATTCTAGCATGCTTTAATAAATGTGATAGTTGTTGGCTGTATGCATGTGGCACGTCTTTGTCTAACTGACTTTAAACCATGTGAATCCATTAATGGTTAATAAGAAGGAGGAGAGAGCAGAAAGTAACAGTAGTGGGTCTTTATAAAGGGAAATGAATATTCTGCAAAGACATATATAACATCACTGTCAATCATTGTTTAATGTATTCAACAACTACAAAACTGTTAGATCATAAATCAGCATATTTTAATAATCAAAGCCACATGGTTTCAATGTTTCAAACCATCTTTCAAAAGCTTGCCAAAATAAAAATATATATAATAATTTATTTAAACATTCAAACCACAGATCATCTCATACCGCATGTCTGCTTTCCATCCTTATTTCATTAGCTGCAATACAACTGAAGAGCTCATATAAAAATGAGGAAAACACACAATGACCTGATTTCCTGTGCACGACCCCCTTCTCACACAGATGCAAGGCTCCTGCACAATACAGTCAAAAGACTGGGGATGACGGAGGCCCCGTCGCCACGGTAACCGGGGCTGTGCAGCTGAGCATTGCGCTTGGAGCAGTTGCTGTGGTTATTGATGAAGGATTGGAACTGGCCCATTAGCTCCACGCCTCCAAACATAGAAAGACTAATAGGTTTGTACAATGTGGCTGCTGGATTTATCGAGCTAAGATGATGTTTTAGCTGACATTTATATTTATATTTATATTTTATGCATTTAGCAGATGCTTTTATCCAAATTGCATTCAGGTTATACATTTTCATTAGTACATGTGTTCCCTGGTAATCGAACCCACAACCTTTTGCACAGCTGACGCAATGCTCTACCACTGAGCCACACAGGAACATTTTAAATCACATTTATGATGTGATTACTGTATGAACCTCCGGTTCTTTTTGTAGGGCAAGATGGTTGTTTGCACCTGCCATCGACACTTTTAACAGAAAATCAGTAAACTAAACTCAACTGCCACTGAAATGTTTAATAACAAAAAAATCAACAACTATTTTTATTAAAAGTTAATAATGCAATTATTAAGATTTTATTTTTGGCATTTTGTAGTGTGATAGGATAGTTTAGAGGAAGTGAATAGCAATGGCGCTGTAACTGCCTACAAGGTAACGCCGACGTAATACACTTAATTATTTTTACATTTTTAGCAGTAGTAACAAACAAATAGTAATTGTTATTATTTCATTACCTTTATATTATTTCGACTACCTTCTTCTTTCAGATTACATTTTCCAAAATATGAAGTGATTTTATTGCTCATAGCCTCCCTGAGGGAAACAGCTGCAGTATAGTTACTCTGTATATTGTGTGACGAGATTCAGTTAGGATTTGAACACAAAGGCTCGTTATTTCTCCTCAGTCCTCATTAGTGTCTATGGGCTTGAATTCTGCAGATGTAGAGAAAGAGGACTTCAGCTATGATCAATACTCTTCTCAGCTTCAGAATTCACTTGGAAAATAAACATCTGTCAGCACCATGTCCAGCCGATCAATAACATCACCTCAAAGCCAGAGGACTGCACATGAAAACTCATCAGCGAACGTATCTGCCGTTATACTGGTCCATCTGAGTAATAAAGCAGCTGTTCAAAAGTTTGGAGTCGGTAAGATCTTCATGTAAAAATGCAAATACAGAAAAAAAATTACATAACAGTTTTCTGTTTGGATATATTTTAATTTCTTCCTGGGATGGCAAAGATGTATTTTGGGAAATAATTACTCTAATTATTCTAATATGGTGATTTGGTGCTCAGAAAAAATTGCAGCTTAATACTTTGTGGAAACTGTGATACATTCATTATAGTGTATAAAAATGAATACATTTTAATCCTATTATCTAATTGGCTATAAAGTGCATTTGCTGATTGGGCAAATGAGGTGAGTCTGCCCTCTAGGGGTTATCAAGAGCTACGGCTGGCTTATTAACCTCAGAAAATTCAATTTTACCATACAAATCAAATTGTGTTGGAGAAAGATATCAAATGTAACTCCAGTTTATGAATGAAAGGTAAAAGATATACTTTAGGGACAACACTGTTCTTCTCATTATTAAGAACGGTTCAAACTCCTTTTAAGAAAGATTTAAATATGAACATAAGACAGAACTTGAGGATTTTATCTAGTGAGAAGGATAGGAACACTATAAGACCATAAAACACTTTCCTTTACACACCTTATTTTTCCAAACCGAGTTCATTGCAGGTGAAAAGACGACACACGACACTGGAAGTTTCTATGAGGGAAAAGATGAGCGTTTTTTTCTCTTCTTTTTTTAATCTGAGGAATCGGAGTAAAAACAAATGTCATACACAGCACAAGTACTGAAAGAGCAGTTAGACTGTGTTCTGCACTCGTATTTTACATTAGCACAGTTCTAGAATCTTCTAGAACCCATTTTGTAAACTATGCTTGTACCTTAG
The DNA here is from genome assembly GCA_027564155.1 of Gymnocypris eckloni scoliostomus. Lineage (NCBI taxonomy): Eukaryota > Metazoa > Chordata > Actinopteri > Cypriniformes > Cyprinidae > Gymnocypris > Gymnocypris eckloni. The sequence goes on along the minus strand of CM050435.1, from coordinate 8,096,950 downwards.
AGCGATTTCTAAATCATTACAATTCTGTAAATATATACTGTACATACATCATATTAATATAGAAATATGGTTATATAATGCCGTAAGCAGCACTTTTTTGCACAATGATAAAGAATGTGAAGTTAAGAATCAACTAAGTCTTGGTTTTAAAGATACAGTGCTAATCTGTAAAATCATTTAGGTGAAGTCAGTAAACACAGTGTGGCACATATAGAGCCGTGAGTAATCTGCAAAGAGATGCTTACAGACAGCAGAGAGATCACTTACACAGCGCTCTGTGACTGGCCTTGCCATCTTTTACTAGTTTGACACCAAAAGCAAGGGTTTCTTTACACGCCATGTACAAAAAGTCAAATTGATCAAACAATATGCAGAACCTAGAGTGTGATCAGCATGTCACGGTCTTAGTTAATGTTCGCTGCCGGACACAAGAAATGAATGGAAGTGCTAACAAAAGACAGATATTTTGAAATTGCAGTCTCTCAAAAGGCGGCTCATCGTGAGATGATTCATCCTGGTTTTTCAGACAGATAAACACCGCCATGATCCTAACACAACAATGAGAGCCACTAGCAAGGCAGCCGTAATGAGCCAAAATGGGTGTGCAATCACTTCCAGTATGCATCCCTTACACTGCTCTAAGTGCTAATACGTCTGCTTTTCATCCTGATCACACACTTTATCAGCATCTGCTGAGCTGTACTGTTCCGGTCAAAGATTTCTAAGGTTTAAAGTACATATTGGTTAGTAACTGGTTAGATCTGTGTAATGTGAAGCTGATCTCCAGTGTTGGTAAAAGTGAGAACTAAAATAAGACATTAATGCCACCTGAATTGTAGAATTGATAGGAATTAAAGATTAAACATTAGAACAGCCAATGACTTAGTAACACTTTAAAATAAGGTTGCTATGAACTAACAATAAAAAAAATCCTTTAACATTTATTCATCTTGATTAAAGTTACATTTTACATAAAAATAGTACATTTTTACATTAAACGCATGTTGACATTAGTAAATGTTGTATTAGCAAACACGAACTTACAAATAAGCAGTTGAAGCATAATTAATTTATAAACAAACATTAACTAAGATACATTTTTAGCTCTTGAAAGCTTTAATGTTAGCAGTTTGAACCTTATAGTAAAGTGTTACCCAACGACGTCAAACATTTTAGTTTCCCAAACCAACACCTCAGAAGCAATAATACTGAATTCAAATTAGATTTTTATACACTCGAAAAGCATCATTATATCAATACAATCAAAATTCAGGTGCATTTTAGTTTAGCTACATACCTGTAGGGAAATGAATTTGATTTGTTGAATCGAAGCAAAAATGTTAGTGTGATTTTGGGTTGATATGAAGTTAAGGGTCCCTCTGGAGACACTGAAATCACATTGGCAAAAACCCTGAAGTGCTTAATATTTATCGTACGGAAGGGCAACAAAAGTTAAAACCCTGAAGTGCTTATCATTTGGGCGACAAGAATTAAAAGGCATGTATTGGTAAGCATAATTATATATATATATATATATATATATATATATATAAAAATCATTAATCATAAAAAAAATCACTTACAATATGAATTACTTAAACACCATTTCATTAAAAAACAGAAAGTGAACACTGTATATGTTACTAAAGAAAAAATCTACAATAACAAAACATTCAATACAGAAGTTAAAAAAGGCTGCAAATGGAACACAGAGAGTGGAATGTGTTTGTTTTGTCAAGATGAACTGCAGAAATGTTTCAAATAAATATACAGTCAATTAATGGGGGGCAAAGTAAACAATCTCAGAGGAACCGCCAAGAGGAATTGGTACATATCGAATTGTGGTTTTTGGAATCAGTGTTTTTGCTTTTCATATATGAATCCCTTTTTAAAAGCTACTTAAGAACTTGTTGATCCTAATCCGGTGTGTTTAGGAATGTGAAATATCGTGTTTACGTCGCCATCTACAGCTTCTTTAAATCCATACACACACTCTCTCTGACACATACACACATGAGATGATGAGAAGACATGGCTGGGTTTAGTTGTCTTCGTCCTCTTTAGCTTGAGAGAGTGCTTTCTCTGCACTCGCTGAGCCCTCGAAGCGCTGGGAGGCGATGGCAGCCTGATGGGACATGCTTTTTCTCACAACGTCTCCCTTCCTCCATAGCGTAATCTCCTAAAAACCCACAAAAGATGTAGAAGTTTCACTACTAACTTTTGATTTATTCATTTGTTTATTTAGTAAAGTGAACACCAACCTGTTGCTTGAAATAACGTCTCTCTTCTTCATCGATGAGTACGAGATTCAGGTAATAACGAACAGAGAATTTCTTATTAATATCCCTCATGGTGGGCGTCATCTCGTACCCAGCCAGAAAAAGACGGATAGGGATGGATTCGCCTAAAGCCAGTGAAGACAAAGAGACAATACAGTACACTTCATTTCAACATAGAAAATATGAGTCAGCTGTGATTATGTTTCACATTAATCCAACAAAAAAGTCATTTTTATAAACGGATACGTTTCATACCTCGCACAGGTGCTCCATCCATAATCTCGTATTTTGCAATGGTGTCGTTTTCATGGTACACATTTGGCCCTGTCCCTGTTGTCTCCCGTTTAATAATATCAATCTCCATGTGTTTGATCTTAATTCGCACCAACAGGAAATAGATCTTCCCTACAATCACGTCTTTCAGGTGATATCTGCCATTTTTAGTAAGAAAAACAGGATATCAGTGGATGACAAAGATAAAGTCAACTCCCATCCACTGGTTTGACTTACTTGGACTTGTTGTACTCAAACTCAATGTGTAGACAGTCCTCAATTCCCACCTCCATCTTTATGGATGAGTTGAGTTCTGGGTATGTGCTGAGTGTGTGCACTACGATGTCCAACTCTTTGGAGATGTCGTTCAGTCTCCTGCTGATGGTCGCCCGCAGGAAATAGCTGAAGGGAAATAATAAAACCATCTAACCAACATCTAAGACGGTCAACTAAGTGTACAATATATTGTGGGAGCTCATACAAACAATCTTTCCTGAGCTACACGACTGGAACACACCGTAGTTTGACATTCTGGCCTGTGTAGGACTCGTACGGTTTCTCCACGTGTGTGAACTCAAAATCAAAGGTCTGAGATTGAGCCATTTCTCCAGGCCGAGCTAAATCCTTAACCAGAGAGACAAACTCATGATGGTTTCCTCTGTCGTAGTACAATTCTAGGAGGAAAAGACACAGGAGAGAAAACTATTACTATAGATGCTTCATTTTTTACATGAATTCTTAACAAAATGTCAATTTTTTTTAATAAACCATGTCTTTAAAATAAAAAAATTATAATTAATGTTGAATAAAGATCTTGGTAAATTGAACAGGCCACTGGGGGAAAACGAGATTTTCTTAACATACAAGTTTCTTCAAATTTCTTCGAAATGCATTAACGGTTTATAGAGCTTTAAATACAGCCCATACTTATAACAAGGAGAAACAAGTATCTTTTAACGAAACTGTTCATTACTGAAAATAAAAGCGGGATTCATAGCTTGAGACGAGCATCCAGAGGTGTGGTTATTATACCGCCTTTTTTACCGGAGATAGGAAGTCGACTCATTTCAGAGAATCGGTTCTTTTGAACAATTCATTTGAAAAAAAACAGGAGAAAAAAACGACTCAATTATTGTTTTTACAGGTAGCACATATAAATAAGTGCTGTTCATTATAGGTTTTTTTATAAGGGCATTTATTTATTTTCATTTAAGTCCAATTTCAGGTTGTTGCCAACATGATTCAGCTAACATCGCGACACTTATTTAGAAACGAAATATAATTTTAATTTAGCCTACATTGAACTATACTTAATGTCATTTGCATTTATTAACTGAAAAGGTGTAGGCTATTTTTAAGTCCAACTCTTTTTAGGTTGATAAACCAATTCCAGTAACGTTAGAGGTTTTACAAATTGCAACGTTTATGCTATTCGGCTCATATATATATAACGTTATAACTTAGTAACTTATTTTCCCCTCACTCATCAGTTCTCGACTAATGACGGATGTCTGATCAGATTCAGTTATTGGCTGAATTCCGAACAGTACATTAATGCATTACTCTTGCTATTTCAGAAATATATACGTTAAATGCGCTAGGAGCGAATCCTGAACGATGTTTAGTGAACCGGTTCGTTCGGTTCACTGAAAATATCCAACTGGAAAGAACGATTCGTTCACGAATCAAACACTAGTCACGAGACTAGCGTTTGTAATTTGACACCAACATATTTACATGTTATCTGGGTCCCATTAATGAAACGTGCTTTACAAAACAAATGTATCCGTGACACCTCCAAACAAACGAACACAAATGTAAATGAGTTATATTTAACGGTCACAACACAGCACATACGTTGCGTCACCAAGCATCGCTCGTTCAAGCGTTGTAACTTACCGATTTGCCCGATAAACTCTATTTTGATCCCCTGATGCTCGAGCCTCTTGCCTGGGTTCTTCATGGTCACGTTGAGTTTCCCAGAGACTGTCTCTCCGTCGTAAAACAGAAAGTATTTGTCCTTTTTCCCATCTTCTGTTTTGTGCTCGGCCTTTTTTCTCGTCTCGGCATCATTCAGAACTATGTCAATTTCAGCACTTTGTCCGAAACTGAAGAAGCTCATCCCGAAAGCTTGTGCTGGACTGGAATCCTTTTGTATTCTAGCACCTGGTCCAATTCCACATCAATACAAGTCCGTGCTGTTCACAAGCGAGCTGCTCTGTCTTCTGCAATGTATGAAATAGGTTGTTCAAAATTAATTGGAGCTAATTCTTCATATGGCTACTGTATTAATACATGCAGAGGATTTTTTCAGCAATGTACAAACAGACACAAGCTTCAGAAATGAATTTACTACCGGGATAGTCCACGAAAATAGTGTTTCAAAATAAAAGTCTTTCAGAGACGACTGAAATGTATCAAGAGCAAAGTCCCTTTAGTCTCTGCCAAGAGTCAACTAGAGTAATTGTATTTAGGCCTTTTAATTTGAGTAATTTAATGCACACAAAATGTCATTTATAACATACGTATGTATGTAATATTGGACACGGTTTCTGCAGGTTTAAAAAGTTAACTTATTTTTCAAATTAAGGCCTTAAAGTCATTAAGCCTTAAATTCATAAAACTCTTATTAAATGTTGCATACACTGAAAAAAACTGTAAAAAACTGTAATTGAATTTATCGAGTCAAATGCAAGCACAAGGAATTGTATTTAGGGATTTTAATTGTTTTAATTTTTAATAATTTGATGCACACAAAATGTTATGTTATAACATAAGTAATTGGCTATTGGAAATGCTTTCTGCAGGTTTTAAAAATTTCATTTATGTTTAGAATTAAGGCTTTAAAATCACAGACAGGGCTAAGCCAGGATTAGGACATAGTTCAATTAGGACATTTAAGTAATTTTTATAAACATGCTTAGAAAAAAAAACATTACTTGAGTGCATCTTAAGACAAAAAAAGACACTGAACAAATTTAAGATCAGCCAGTGCAAGTTTATTTCAGTTGAAACAGCTAAGACTTACATTTTAGTCTGGGACTAGGCTTAAGTCTTGTCTGTGAAACCGGAGGATAAAGTCTTAAATCCATAAAACTGGCATTAAATGTTGCATACACTGAAAAAAAAAACCTGTGAGAAATGTAATTGAATTTATCAAGAGTCAAATGTAGCCTCTGCAAGATTAATTGTATTTAGGGGTTTTTATCTGTTATAATTTTAATAATTTGATTCACACAAAATGTAATTTTATAACAAAAATGTTATATTATAACTGTGTTTTCTGCAGGTTTATGTGATTTCTGCAGGTTTAAAAAAACACTTATTTTTAAGGCCTTAAAGTCATTTAGTCTTAAATAAAAAAAAACTGGCATTAAATGTTGCATGCCCTGAAAAAATCTCAGTAGTTTTGTTTTTGAATACAAATATCTAAACATCCTTAAATCAAGATGCATTTACTTCAGGTGCAAAATCAAGCCCTGTTTTTTGAGAAATTAGTTTATTTTTGAAACAAGAGCAAATAAGAAATCAGATGAAAACCTAACTTCATAAAAGCTCCAGAAACCCATTTGGAGAGCTCTGTTTTTGTATGCACCCTGGTCTAAGACTTGTTGTCACGGTCATGTAGTTAATGTCTCCCTCTAGTGAGCACAGCTAGTGATAGCACAACTCTGCGTGAACACCGGCTACATTCACATCATTACCACACGCATGTTTTGTTGAAATCATAAAGGATTTAGTGCAAATGTAGGAAGCCAAGTCTACAAGATATAGGGACTATTTGACAGGCAGATGAGTGCCAAATGGTCTCTAAGTTTCAGTGCACACAGCTTCTTAAATCTTGATGAAAGGACCGCTTCTGAAGACTATTAACAAAATATATTAAACTGGTGATTATTTAATATTACACAACTAAAAATATGAATGGAAAGCTACACTGTGTGGTCAAATTTTTTTCATGCCAGTCATAATCCCCTGTAAATCCTGTTTAACTGAAGGTATAAGGCAAGCCATATCAACATGTATTTATATCAAACTAATACCTTTTTTTGATATTATAGATATTTTAATTAGAAATAAACAATCAAACACTGACTGGCATAATTTTCGAATTTAATAACTATGTAGGTTCAATGCCTAGATATTAGTACTTATCCCAGTAGCTGCAAATATATATTTAGTTAGTCACTAGTAGACCTACATATTTATCAAACTGGTTACTCTTTGTTCCTTTGCCGATAATGACGATAAAGTAACTGTTCCACTGTTACTGGTAATGAAATTCACTTTTTTTGCCATTACATCACATGGGGATTTGTTGCTTGGATATTAACTATTCACTTCATAACTAGTGAACTGGTGAGATAAGAGATTTTTCTAGTAACAAATGATAGATTCCAGTGTCTCATATTGTAAATACAAGTGACTAACTAAAAGGTGACTGCTTACTAGAAATAAGTATATATGTTTAGTCAAGCTAAAAATAGATAGTCACACAAAGACCTGTACAGTATGAGAATCTGTTTCTCATATGACTATCCACTTCTTAACTAGTGAACTAGTGACATGAGAAACAGAGAAAGATACGTTTGTTAAGTAATAGTGACTAACCGAGAGGTGAATAAATAGCACAGGCTATAATTACTCTACCGGTGAACTTGAAAATAGATACTAGTCACATAAAGTGACGTAAAGTAACATTACATTACATATATACTACTTTGTTTTCAGCGGAGAAAAAAAATGTTAAACGAGCTTGCCATAAAAAAAGGGATAAACTGGAGTAGCGTGGGTTATGCAAACTTAATCTCTGTTTACCTTTTGAATACGCGCTTGTGATTGGCTGTCCAGGCTGTCCCTCCAGCTGTGGGCGTGGCTAGCTCACTCTACTCTAAAACACGCTGCACCCTGAGAGCGCTTCATAACAGTCATTTCATTTAAAAACGCGCAAGGCATGTTACGAGCCGCACATCGCTGAGTTGTACAGCGCGATCAGACACAGGGCTTCACTGTCAGTCAGCTCTGATCATGTGCGATTGTTAGAGTTAGCAAACTAGACAAAATCTCAACTGCACGTATCCTCTGTTTAAGGACAGTCGGCTGATTTTAGCTTTGATTTTGTGATGGCAGAACCGCAGCAACTGCTGGTTGACATCGACCCGGATTTCGAGCCTCTCTCCCGGCCGCGCTCATGCACCTGGCCGCTGCACCGACCGGAGTTCAGCGAGCCGGGGAGCTCCAACACCTCCTCCCCGGCACCGTCCGTCAAGCCGGAGCAAGGCATCGTGGACTTTATCAACAGCTTAAGTTTACTAGAAGAGACCGAGGACTACCAGGAGGAGAAACCCGTCCTTTTGAACGACTTCCAATGCCAGGACAACTGCGTTCATCCCCAGCAACAGCATCCCCAGCAGCCGAATCCCCAGCTACCGCACACGCAACAGGTGCCGCCGCTGCCCGCCCCTGCCAGCAGCTCCAGCCCTGCAGCGGCCCAGAGGAAGAGCAGCTCGTCTCGCAGGAACGCGTGGGGGAATATGTCATACGCTGACCTCATCACCAAGGCGATCGAGAGCTCCCCCGAGAAGCGGCTCACCCTGTCTCAGATCTACGAGTGGATGGTGAAGAGCGTGCCTTACTTCAAAGATAAGGGCGACAGCAACAGCTCAGCCGGCTGGAAGGTAATGGTTCTCCAAGGCCAAGCGCAAGTGTCATTAAAAGTAGCATTAGAGGTCATCTTACTGTAAACGTTATATTTAAACAGACTAACATACAGAAGTATTTTTGCACACTGAAAGCATTCTTTAATGTGTCCATTAATATATTTAAATGTTATTATAAGATTATCAACTCCAAAAAATAAAAATAAGAAAAATAAGGCATGTAATTAAAAATAAGTAGAAGGATGAATGTTTTGCTACATTTAAAATTGTGAAGTTGTTAGCTAAAAGAGCAATTCATATCTGATTTTCTACACACAAAAACATTTTCGTAGTCAATATTTTAATCTGAACTTCCAGTAAAAATATCTAAACTTTAAACCCTCCTTCAGACAAGCACAGTCTGCTCTGATTGGCCAACTGGCACAGTGCATTGTGACCCCCCCCCCCCCTCTCTCTCTCTCTCTCTCTCTCTCTCTCTCTCTCTCTCTCTCTCTCTCTCTCTGCTGTGATTAAGATAGCTGATGTGCTGAGATGTGACTCTGTCTCTCTCTCTCTCTCACACACACACACACATGCTGTGATTAAGATAGCTGATGTGCTGAGATGTGACCCTGTCTCTCTCTCTCTCTCTCTCTCTCTCTCTCTCTCTCTCACACACACGTACAGTACACATGCTGTGATTAAGATAGCTGATGTGCTGAGATGTGACCCTGTCTCTCTCTTGCTCTCTCTCACACATACACGCACATACACGCTGAGATTAAGATAGATGTGACCCTGTCTCTCTCTCTCTCACACACACACACACACACACACGCTGCGATTAAGATAGCTGATGTGCTGAGATGTGACCCTCTCTCTCTCTCTCTCTCTCACACACACACACACATGCACACACACGCTGCCATTAAGATAGCTGATGTGCTGAGATGTGTGACCCTGTGTTCTCTCTCTTCTCTCTCTCTCTCTCTCTCTCTCTCTCACACACAACACACACACACACACACACACACACACACACACACACACGCAACAGTCAATAGCAAATACTTAAAATAATAACAAAACATACAGTTGCTGATTCAAAAGTGCCAGATTGTCAGAGCAAAGTCACAATCACCTCCTCTCCTTGGTTCACGAAACGGTCGTCCATAAAATGCATTGCTGTTCACAGCTTCTCCCTGACTCAGCTGCTTCAACATTACTGCGGTTACTGAAACCACGCCTTATGCAAATATTTCCACACTGTGACGCAGACATGTGGGGGGTGTTTGAATGAGCTGTTTTTGGGGCGTGTGGCAGAATCTTAACTTTGATAAAGAATATTTCTGGTTTTGAGACTTTAGTCTTTGCAACTTCAGGGATTGTATGTATGCACAATCAGCTTGTAACACTCCAAAGAGAAAGCAAAACTTGAAATCGCATCCTATGACCCCTTTAAATTAATTGTTTATCACTTCAAGTGTAAATGTAACAAAACATGTATTTTTATTTATAATCGTATTTCCTCCTAAATTACCTTTTTACCTGACCTAATGACCTCTACCTTACTGGTAATATTTCTTGGTAACTTAATGTAGGCAAGCTTTACAGAGGGTCCTGGGTGGTTCTCACCATCCTAGCAACCTCAACTGTCTATCCCACATTAGATCTTAGAGCTAGTGAATTTAATTCAGATAAATACTTTTGAAATTAATGTTGATTTTGATCAAATTTTGGTGTTACCACATGAAGCACAGGTTTTTTTTTTTTTATTAAAGTAGGCCCCTGAAAAAGGTGTAGTGTAATATATGACAGTAACAATTATCCTTCAAAAGCGCAGTTGTGGATACCCTCTCAGCATGCGGTTTGTTATGGAATTTAAGGCTCGAAAGAGGAGGGACTCGAGCTCACAGTGTTCAGAAGAATGCATAACAACCTAGTATCAGCTGCGTTTAATCTTTGTTTAATATCCTTGTCAGAAGAATATCCTTTTTTTTATTACTCGCCCTCATGTCATTCCAAACTTGAATGACTTTGTTTCTTCTGTGAAACTCTAATGTAGAAAATTTGGTACTGAAGCTTTTACGCTTAAAAAAGGATTAAACCATCATTAAAAAGTGGTTTATACATCTTTTGCATTATATTATTCCAAATCTGAACGTACAGCACATATTGTAAAAATAGCTTTGTGTGAAATATAACGAAAAGAGCGACCGGTAAAGTCTTTAAATCTTATTAAAATTTTTTGTAAAAAAAGGTGCTTTGAGGTGCCTGATGACTTCAACCAACTATCAGGGCTGCCACGAGTGAGGTGGAGCAAACCGAGAGTGGTTTCAGTGTTGAAAGGGTCTTTGTCAACCTGTCGTTTATCTCTAGAGCACTTGTTCCTGTCTTTGATTCACCCCTTGTATACAAGCCACTTTTCTTTCTTTGCTTGCTCGTTGCGTAAATGGAAATACAAATCCTTACCGTCACCCCTGTCAGGGCCTCTTCCCAGCACTGAGTTAAAATACCGGCAGGATTACCTGTCATTACAAGGTAAACACATTTACCTGAAAGGTGTGGCCCGCCCCTCTTCACCGCCATCTACACGCCCGACAAAACATCGTCTGGACTCCTCCACCTGTGACTTCATAGTTTCAGCATTCCAGTCACTCGTAGTATATTTGTATGGGTTGTACTGTTCTTTATCATCATACTGTCTACATACCTGAGACTACAGTAGTATTCTGCTTCCTGTCCCAGTAGATTCCAGTGTGTGACTGTCATGTTAAAGGAAGTAAAACCTGAGCACAAAGAGAAGAGGTTTGCCGTGATGCAGTTGAGTCAGTGTCATATTATATCTATCTATCCATCTATCTATCTATATATAAAATAAATGTATTTTGTAAATATGTTCATTATATTTTAGATGAGTAACAAGCTGCTACAAATAATTTATTAGGTTTTAAATTTGCAGTAATAGCTGGAAATAATACAACTATGATGTAACTTCATTACAGCTATAAACTCACAACCCCACTTTTGCTGGAAAATGATGTCATAATGCGAATTCTTTATGATTTTCAACCCTTGTAGCTGATGCTTCCAAAACTCCACAAATTAGTCTTACAATTTTGACAAAACCTCATACATTTAACATGGAGACATATTTAAATCAGAATGTTTTGCACCAAGAAAACCAACTGTTTAAGCTTGAAAGACATAAAAACTGTTTGTAAATATATGCATTCCGTCATTGCACCACTGGTCAGACAGGGCAAGTGACACGGGTTTATTTGTAGCAATAGCCAACAATACATTGTATGGATCAAAATGATCGATTTTCCATTAGGATATTAAGTAAAGTTTGTTAAATTAAGATATTTTGTAAATTTCCTACCGTAAATATATCCAAACTTTTTTGCACTCTCAGATTCCAGATTTTCCAATAGTTGGATCTTGGCCAAATATTGTCCTATCCTAACAAACCATGGGCCTACCTCAGTGGAAAGCTTATATATTCAGCTTTCAAATTGACCCCCATTTGGCCCCTTATGACCCTTATGGTTTTGTGGTCCAGGGTCACGTATATGTTAACATGTGTTGCTTGTATTGAGAAATAATATTTGCTATAGAGTTTTTGTCCATAATAAACAGATTTGTTGTTGATTGGTTGGCTGTGGTTTCTGTAGTGTAATGCTAAATCGTTCTTTCCACTTTGAAATCTCATTGCGCCAAAATACTGTTTTACATCAAATGTGTACTAATTGGCTGTTATCTTGCCTTACGGCCACTTTAGTTTCTTTGTGGACAGATTGCTCGTTGATGGAATCATGTTTGTTTTAGATTCACAATCATTACTAAATCAAATCTAGAATTGGGTGCAAACTGAACACTTTTGTTTAGTTAACTTCTGAAAGCACTAGTTTGTTTGTTTGTTTTTAGCTTCAAGCCTAGAACTGTTAAATTGAAGTCAAGGCGGTTGAAGTGAAAATGTTTGTGGTTAAAAAATCTCTGGGGTTCAGAGGTCAGCATTTTAAGGTCATGCCAACAAGTTTGTAGAGCATGTAATGGGAGTCCATGTTCATTTCCTTAAAGTCAAAGTGAAATAATGAGACTAGTGTTTAGACTCATTTTATGAGGTTTTGGCACCCAGCATGTTGTTTCATAGCTCTCTTGTGTTTTTAAATATGTACACAATTGTTTTATGCGCTTTGAGTAGTCAAACACACACACACACACACACACACACATACAGGTAGAATTCAATGTGGGTCAGTTTTGTTATTCCCATGTGCCCTCATAAGCACTTTGACTACTGTAAAAATGGCTTGTGCTTTCTGTTACAAAGCCTTGGCAGTTTGCACCCAAAGCTAGAGATGTGTTACTATATCTGTGGTATAGTGATACAATCTTGTGTGGAGCTGTACTGTGGCTCATCTTGTGTAATTCAACACACCTTTTATCATTCATATAATTGTATTGCCATTTATACTATTTTAATTCCATTCATAATGTCATTAACGTACTAAGAGTTACTCATCCAAATTAATAAATGAACCCATGTGGTTTTCATTAAGTTATTTTAGAAAAAAACAAGCTTTCTCACTTCCCCCTCTTTCTCATGCTTTTGAAAAATGTTTAACTCTGAGCCCTACTTACAGCACATGAACCCTGTTACCTCTACATGCTTTGAAGTTCACCATAGGCTTTCACTTCACCTACTAACATGCACACACACACACACACATGCACAAACATGCAAGCTATATATTTGGACGTTAGTGTTTTCAGGCTATTTCAAGGCACACACAATATTTGTTCAAGCTTATCTTGAGCAGATACCAATTTGAATCCTTTGTCGTTCATGAAAGTTTCGAGTGTAGGCGTACTGGCGACTGATTCTCCAAAACTATAGTCACTTTTGATGTGTTTGATGGTTCAACGTGTGCATTAGGTTGTTTTAAAATCTAAATTCTAGAATTGTATATTTATCTCATTCGGTTTGTGAGTTCTGGGGCAGTTTCTCTGAATATATTTGATAGATAAATGCCAGGACATACAGGTGCAGTGTGCAGATGCTGAAGTTTGTGGTTGATACCTGCTCTGCATAACATGGGTAGTGTGTGATTAGCATTGTGCAAAGTGCAGCAAAATTGAGGGACGTTTTGCTTTTATACACACTCAATGCGAAAGAGAGAAAGGAAAGGGTTGAAAATGAAAGCACATGCAGCGCTTCTCCACCATACCTCAGACAGATGAAAGACTTCATCACTGTGGCTCTGCGAGTTGGTGCAGACTTTGGCTCTGTGGGTATCTGTGGCTTTTAATCTAGAGCTACATCAGTGTGCATGCATGGGACAGTAGCGTGACAAAAAGATACTTGTGAAAACCCTCTGAATTCATCAGATATCAGGATAAAAAGTCCCCAAACTGAAATGTCAAATGACGACAACCGGATACCAGCGCCAAAGGTGAAATGCAGAAAAAGAATGTGATGTATAAGCACTTATGATTACAATTCATGTGGAAAGTTATTCATTGTGAATTTTCTTTGTTGGCACCAAAATAAGAGTGAATAATGATTTACTGTAATCCTCATGTTTTATTCCTGTCCTTTTGACCTGGAGAGATTTTTCTTTTTCCTATATTAAAAAAACATAGTTTATGTTGTTACATTGGACTAAAACGTACTGACTTTGCTCACACAGGCTATAATAACAATTTTGTTAATTTTGTTAAACTTCTGAGTTCTGATGTTCCTGATAAAGAATGACTGGCCTAAAAAAACTGCTGATAATGTCTCATAATGCTATATTATTACCAAATATTGGATTCAGTGTCAGATTTTAAGCTTTGGAAATTAGTTGAAATTTTGAAGCTGATTTATTTGAATGGGTGTCCAAAAGCCAGGACACATCTATAGCAGAAAACTGAATTTGAATTGAAATGATTTTCTTTGAACTGCACTTAGATGTAGCATTCATTCAGATAAGAATTAACCATGGAAGCCTAGACTGTCCTTCAAGATGAAGACACAGAAATAGGTATAAGATAGACAGACAGGAATTTACCCTTGAGCTTGCCAGAGACATTCCTAAAAACTTGTTTGCTCTTGCTACGGAAAGACATATGCATTTTAGCTGTAAAAATTCCCTGGACTCATCAGAGCTGAAGTCATGCCAGCTTTTAGCTAATTATTCCAGAAAGCAAGACAATACGACATTTGTTTCATTTGTCAAAGCCACACCACAAGAAATCAGACCTCTCGCTGTGCTTTTACTTCCCACAAAAGACCAAACATCTCTCGACTTCTCTTTTTTGCTCATTTCTCTTTTGCCCAAATACTGCGGTCATCTGTAAATATTTGTTATTGTTTGGATGGTAATTCATTCATTCAAAGAGTGAGTTCAGTGATAGTTTTTATATGAAAAGTTAGTATATTTTCTATTTCCATTTTGTTTTCAAGGCATTATACTTTCCAAACATTCAAAAGTTGGGCTCCGTAAGATATTTTATGATTTTTGAAAGAAGGGTCTCACCAAGGCTTTGTTTATTTGATCAAAAACACAGTTAAAAAACGGTTATACTATGAAATATTATTGCAATTTCAAATAACTGTTTTCTATTTGAATACATTTTTATATTTAATTTTTTTTATGATGGCAAAGCTAAATTATACATTATATCAATAACCATCACTCCAGTCTTCAGTGTAACATGATCCTTCAGAAATCTATAATATGCTGATTTGGTGTTTAATTATGATCAATTTGTATAAGTTATTAATTGTTAATAGTGATTTTTAGTTTTGATTTAGAAGTTTTTGCTGCTTAATATTTTTGTGGAAACCATGATACATTTGAAAGAGACTTCTTTCAACAACTTAAAAATATTAATGAATTTAGATTTATATTTTTTCTTTAGACGGATATATAAATCACTGGAAGGTGCAAAGATGCAGCATACCAGGTTTGGGCTGTTTAGGACAGCAGGATCATCTTTCAAAGTGTGTGTCTTCAAAAGGTCAATCCAGGCGGTGTTAAACCACTACATCTCGTTGTCTGATCTTGTCTGTCATATAGAGAAACGCACCTCGTTGACGCCATGTCTGAAGCGGTGGAGGTATCATGGGAGGTCTGCATTGTTAAAGCATGGCTGCATCCTCCAGAGCATATATATGACCTGTGTTCCCATTTCTGTCTAAAAATTCTCGCTCCTGGGATTCCTCTCGCTAAATCCCAGCGAGTTCAGAGGCATCTGGGGTCACTAAGAGGCAGCGGAGGGTATTTTGTAGGCCCCACTGTACTCTAGCCTCACTGCACAATCACAGGAGGTGACAACTCCTCCAGCATTGTAGAGAGAGGGA